>MU227134.1:3982964-4024775 GCA_018584345.1 Thuja plicata
AGCACTTTACAGAAATCTACTCAGAACAACAAAACACGTAAAGTATAGACAGACTTCTCTTTATTGATTATACAGAAGATTACAACTCTCTGCTAGTCTATTCTCTGCAACTAACTAACTCACTGAACCATCAACTAAACTATCTGAACCCTTTTTACAGATTCTTCTTCTCTGTTTATCTCTGGCTTCTCCTCATTTCTGTAACCCTGGTGGTTACCTGTCGATCTCAGTTCTCCAACTGTTCTCTGTTTTCCATTCTCGTCTGCAACCTGTCATCACCTTCTCTGCATGTTCGACACTCTGGTCATCTCTTTTCCTTCGTGTCATTCTCTTTTCTATTTGGCGGTTAAGACTTTTCAATGTCCTCTCTGGTTGAAACGTCAGCATATTTGACCATTTGACTATTATGTTTTCCATCGCGTAGTCGCGAGCTGAAATCACCTTTTTACATTTTTCTCTGCAACTGAGCGATGACCTGCTCGTCGCACTCCCGCAATACATTTACATGACTTGGCTTTTACCTCACGACTGACTGATAACCTGCTCGTCACGCTCTCGCAATGCATTTACATGACTTGGCTTTTACCTCGCGACTGAGCGATGACTCTTTATCGCGCACCCGCACTGCATTTACCCGAGCTGCGTTTTACGTTGTGACTGAGCGATGATCTCAAGTCGCATACTCGCACTGTTCATCCTCGAGCTGCTCCTTGCTTAGCGAGTCTGCAATGCACGTCAGTCATGCACTCGCTGCACTTCAATCTGAGCTGGCCATATCTCGGCAACTGAGCGATGAGCTCAAGTCACGCACTCGCTGTGTTATAACCCGAGCTATTCATTCCTTTGCGACTGAGCGATACGATCAGTCGCGCACTCGCTATGTTTCTACTCGAGCTATTATTTACTCTATGACTGAGCGATGGGCTCAGTGTCACGCTATCGCACTGTCTGGAGATGAGCTGCCTTTTCTTCTACGACCTGGTGATGCATCGGGTGTCGCTCACTCGCACACCATGACTTAACTATTTGTCTTCACGACTGAGTAATTGATCACCCATCGCGCACTCGCTACGCGCTTTCCCGAGCTGACCTTTGCCTGGCGACTGAGCGATCCAATGCTCGTCGCATTATCGCGCACTGTTTGTTCCTGCTAGCCGTCTGCGACTGAGCGACTAGTTCCTCGTCGCGCACTCGCGCACTAATAGACTTAACTCATAACTAGCTCGCGAGTGTGTGATGCATTACTTTTCTGCTCTCTGCTGGCTCCGCGACTGAGCGACTAGGCAAAACATGACTTGCTTGTTGAAAGACTTGTATCAAAACTGTTATCAAAATGTTGGGGCTAGGGTTTTGAGCTAACCCTAGGGTGCTCTGCACCACAAAGGTTATGCACAAGAGGAAGGAATTGACTATGGAGAGACATTTTCCCCAGTTAAAAGATTGGAGGGTGTAAGAACTCTACTTGAATATGCAGCCTACAAAGGATTTAAAGTCTATCAAATGGATGTGAAGTCAACATTTCTAAATGGGATATTAGAAGAGTAAGTATATATTGAACAAGTTGATGGATTTGTTGACCCAAGCAAGAGGAACATGGTTTGCAGACTACATAAGGCATTATATGGACTAAAATAAGCACCCAAAGCATGGGATGAAAGATTGCATAATTATCTGATGAAGATTGGATTTGTAAGAACAAATGATAATAGCAATCTGTATTTGAAAATAGAGCAAGGTAAAGGAATTTTATTGGCTGAAATTTTTGTTAATGACATCATATTCAGTGGACAAGATATGATATGTAAAGCATTTTCAAAAGAGATGCAAACTGAATTTGAAATGTCTATGTTTGGTGAGATAAAATTCTTTGTTGGTTTACAAATACATCAAATGAAGAATGGTATCTATATTACTCAATCAAAATATGTCAAGGAGATACTAAAAAATTTTGGTATGGAAGATTCAAAAGCATTGAGTACACCCATGGCTACTAGACAGAAGTTGACAAAGAATGATGATACAAAAGAGGTAAATCAAACACTGTATAGATCAATGATTGGTAAGCTGCAATATGTTGTATATAGTAGACCTGATATTGCATTAGCAGTTGGAATTGTTGCTAGATTTTCTGATAATCCAAAAGAGACACATATAATGGTAGTGAAAATAATTCTGAGATATTTGAAAGGTACAGAAGATTATGGCCTATATTAAAAAGGGAATGACAAGTTTGAACTCAGAGTCTATAATGATTATGACTGGGTTGGTAATGTGGATGATAGAAAAAGAACCACAAGAGGAGCATTTCTATTGGGAAAAAGATTAATTTCCCAGACAAGCAAGAAATATAATTGCACCTCACAATCCACAGCTGAAGCCGAGTATGTGGCAGCAGCATTTAATTGTTCAAACATTGTGTGGTTGAAGATACTACTGAAAGGTATGAAGGAGGAGATCACAGAACCAGTTGTCATATATTGTGATAACATGAGTGCCATTAATGTTTCTAAAAATATTTTAATGCACTCTAAGAAAAAAAATATAGCTATCAAGTATCATTACTTGAGGGAGCTAGTTCAAAAGAAGGAAGTGAGACTAAAATATGTGAACACTAAGGAACAGTTAGCAGACATATTTACAAAAGCATTGCCCAAGGATGCTCATGAGTATCTAAGAGGTAAATTGGGGGTGATTCCCCTAGCAGAGGCTGACTAGTTATGAATGGCACTATTGCATCAAATGTTTTAATTAGAACACTTGACACATTGATGCACAGTGAATCATATTTTTAGGATGCTGCCTAAAAATTGTGAAGTAGAAGACAAGAACAGAGAAAGAAGATCAGTCATAAACAAAGATGATAGGAACAACATGATACAAAGATTAGAACAAGATGAAACTGCATAATGAAGATGTCAACATCTTTGGCATTGTTGTCAAAGAGGGAGAAGATTGCTAAAACAAATGATTGATAAACACAACTGAAAGAGAGAGCTGAACAGAAACAAAAAGATATTAGTGTGATTACAAAGATAGAGGGAGTAATATTTTATAGATGAGAATAAAAATGAAGCTAAAGACATTAATGAAGATTTGTTCATATCAGGAACACACTCACTTTTTGGATTGTTTGGTAACTTTAGTTGGAAATTATTGTTTCACAGTTTAGTATTGTCATCAATGCCAAAGAGGGAGATTGTTGGAAAGATTGCTACAATGTAGACAATTGTTATTTTGTCATTGATGTCAAACCTTAACTAGTGAGAATATTGTTGTATGTTTGAGTACCATATCTATTGATTGATGAAGATTTGAAGAATAGGATAAAAAGAAGACCAAGGAAATGGTTGAGTTATGAGTATACACCAGGGTACTTGATCATTTGGCACTTTGGAAAAGTGATATGTTGTTTATCTTTCACTGACACTTCAGTGGAAGGTCGATGTCGAGCAAAGAAAAGTCAATTCTGAGCAAAGTGGAAGGTGATGCCGAGCAAAGCAAAGATGATGTCGAGCGCCAGTGAAATACCGAGGGAGACAAAGGAAGCCAAGAAATAGTATTTTATTAATTGATGAGATTTGAGATCTATGGCTGACATAGTTGATTTTATTGGAATATGCATTGTTAATTAAGATTGGTCCACACTCATTTAATGCACAGGAAACCATTATTAACTCATGGATTCAATGTTTAATTAATAACTGTATTAGAGAAGTAAATTAAATGTAATGATGGAAAGATCCATTGGATCTGACCTAACCTAAGATCTACGATCTTGATTAAGCGGAAAAAGATCTATCTGACCTAGATGAAGAGGTATAATATAACCTACTATGGTTATTGTTATAGCATCCAAGTGTAAGGAGAAGTTGAATGCAAAAGTATTGCATGGTTAATTGACTGATTGGAAAACCCTAGAAAAGAAGGCTAAGCAGAGAAGCGAAGAGATTTCTTGATGTATTTCCAAGAAGATCTGAAGTTTTAGATGAAAATGGAGGCCACTCAGTGAATTATCATTAGAGCTTAAATTGGATCTGGATTTGCAAAGTAATTTGTATGTATCAGATCACAACTGCTGATTACTTTCTAACCATTGTATCTGTTCAAATACTTTAACTAGGTTGAGCTAACAGTCATTGTATAAATCCTTTGAACAAGGTGACATTCAGATTGGAATGTTCTAAGTCCTCTAACAAGGCCACTCCTGACAGGGTGATTAAATCCTTTAACCAGATCACATTTGACAGTGTGTTTTGTAACCTTTAACAGGGTTGGCTCCTAATAGGGCATCACTTCACAAGAGTGAAATTTTGGTAGCATGTTACTGGTGGTTTTTCCCATATTGGGTTTCCACATTAAATCATGGTGTCAAAATGTGTGAATGTTTATGTTGTGTTTTACTGTTAAGTTTCTGTAAGCTTATTTCATTAGTACAGTAAACTGCACACTTTTGTTGTTTATTGTTGCCGAGAAGATCTAAGTTGTTGAAGTGGTATAAAGTTTTATGGGCACATCTAGACCTGAGGATAACTTATTCACCCCCCCCCTCTCAGTTATTCAAAATTCATTCTAACATGATCACCTAACTGGGAAAGATAAAAACAATGATACATGTCTGATCAAATATTTTCATTGATGGTCAAGCACGCTGAACAATATATCATATCAATTGACATCAATTGGTAATGAAGAATCTGATCTACACAACCTAAAACTGGTTAAGTAACATAACGACATGTTGGAATTCTAATAAATAAATATGCAGATTGAAGTATTATCAGGAGCAGTTTTACAGGATGATTCATTATAACATGTTAGAGATGAAACACATGAACAAATATTTAAAGGTTAATATACTATTTGGATTTGAATGATTAATCAGTATTCTAGAGTAAATAGTATTCTAGAGTAAACACTGCAACAATATTTCTATGATCGCTAAATGAATAATTGATTAAAATTTCTAGGTGAGGTTTGTTATAAAGGATATTAGAATTGTTAAGATTCTATTGGTTTATTTGAATGGGTGGTTTTATCCAAGGTTAGTGATGATCTAGAACATTCCACAAGGAGTCGAACCTAAAGTGTAAAATGACCTAAAATGCAAGTTTGAATTCTCGAGATTGGTGAATTGAATGAGAGGAAAGGAAAATACTTAAGAGGAAAAATCAATGGTATTGATTAAGTGGAAAAAACTGTAAGGATTCCAATAAAATATTATCTGTGAAGGAAAACAAAAAAATAGAGGAGAGGTTAGGAACTTTTGAAAATAAAGATCAATCAGCGACCAGTACAGGAGAATGTGGAGAGATTGGAAGGAGAGGTCTAAGAGCCAGATAGTATGGAATTATGAGAAGGTATAGGTCTTAAAGGATCTTAAAATCAAGGTGTGATACTACAGATTAATCAATTTTTGTTCTCTGACAATTACAAAAAGCTAAATCCTTTCACAAGGTAGACTCTTATAGCTCTTAGTTTCCAAATCCTTTCACAAGGTGAATCTCTAGATTGTATATTTTAAGCCTCACATGAGGTAGAATTTCAAAGGTCTTCATTGTACATCTAATAGTGTGCTAGGGATCTCTCACAAGATGTATAACTCTCAAAAAGAGTTTGTGTAAGCCTTTCATAGGGCACCTTCCACACTGCATTAGAGAAGATTGTGGGCTCCATCCCCACCATGGTTTTCCCCTCTTACAAGGGTTTCCATGATATAAAAATCTATATGTCACATGTGTTATGGTTGTGATTTTTTGGTTTTCATTTACTATTTTATGTTTATGTGTGATCAGAAATAATGGTTAATGCATCAAAAAATTAGTTTATTGTTTTGTTTGGAATCGGTGATTAAAATAAGCTTAAATGATTGAACTGGTTATACACTGATTCACCCCCCCCCCACCTCTTAGTGAATTACTTATTCCTTAATACCCAACATAGATAATATTTTTGGGTGATGCAAGATTTCTCTTACACCCTAGATGTTCCTACATCAGTACTAGGAAGGTTCCCACAATGACAACCTAAAATATTCATGAATTTATTTTGTAGACTATCAAGAGTATTGAAAAAATATATGTTACTTTTGACATGGTTGACGACCTGTTAGTACTTTTTATTGCAGAATCTATTGAAGCATAAAATGCTTGACTCTATGACTCCCAACTCATGATTCATGCAAGTAAAATAATTAATTGAAGAGGATATGATCCTCCTTCTTTAAGCTCCACAAACTTAGGTAGGTGTACCTCTTGACCTATTTCTTTCTAATAAATCAAAAAGTGGATTCAAGATTCTCACAATGATTTACTAATGTCTTTTACTGCAACTGGTGCAGAGCTTCAAAAGCCAATCCATGATTTTGACAAGAGTAAATAACATTGCAGAAAAATGGAAAATGTGACAAGGATATTCATCCTTCTTCTCTTTGAGTTTAAAACTCAGGTAGGCTAACCTAAAGGATTCAATTCTCTAATGAATCACCAATAATGTCTGTACTATTCAATACAGATTCTAAACATACATGCTCTTAAATAGGAAATGAAAAAGATTGTTTAATATTTGATTGATTGATGATGAGGACTGCATAACTAGCAAAGACCAGTGCATTATCTATTGGGAAACATAGTCAAATAAACATACATCCATAGAAAACCCTCTAACTCCAAACATATAGAAACCAAATGAAGTGGCTTACAAATCACTCTTTTCACTCCAACACCTGGACATCAAATTTATGTGCAAACATTGAACCCTCATAATTTGTCTATAAGATTTACTCCCTCCTTGAAAGAAACTCACAAAACAATTCATAGCTACCTTATAACTAGTGCATTAAAATGCCTTAGAGATTAACACACAATATTTCAAGACAAGACACAAAGACATAGACAAGTATTGAACAGGGATTCCATTATTTTTCATTAAATTGATATCTGATTTAGCATATTTACAAGACAAAGAACTCAAAAAAACAAGACTCAAGAATCAGAATACTTCCCAGTAGTGTTAATTTCACCATTCATGTACAATCGAGAAGAAGATAGATATAGAGAATTGGAAAATAAATTTCAACCTAACTGACACCTGTCTGCTTAACAAATATCTCCTTGCTCCCAAGAAATTTGATCTCCTAATTCTAAAACTGCCTCTTCTTTGCATTCATCATCGTCAACAAATTTGATTCTACTTGCCTCTTCAAGATCTGATTTCATTCTCTGAGAATAATCCTTCTGTGAATGCTTTTCTTCAATTTTGAAATATTAAATATTGCACAAGACTATATAATAAAACTATGAAGTTGCAATGCTTTAACCTTGCACATTATTTCAATTTTTGTATATAATATACTTTTCTATGCAAATTTGAATTTATTTTCCTTTTAATATTTCTGCACAAACTATAGTCCTTTTAAATCCTTTTAAATTTTAAATCCTCTACATTTCTTTATCTTGTTTTATCTCCTTTTATGATTTTTTTCCCCCAGAACTCACCAGAATCTACCAAGTGTCATGTGATGGTTTGTTTCCCTTTAACTAGCCTGAGAACTCTGCTTTAACCATGGTCTATCTGGAGATTGGGAGATCACTTAGTCTCTAAGTGTCTAGATTTATTTCCTAACCCATGGTTTATCTGGAGACTTGGAGACAAGCCTTAGTCTCTAAATCTTAGAATAAACTCAATCTTGACTCACCCTTGACCATGGTCTATCTTGAGATTGGGAGATACACTTAGTCTCTAATTCTTTGAATGCTGGCGCTACCCCTGGTTAGATCTGGAGATTGGAAGATAATCCTTTGTCTCTAGATCTCTGGATAAACTCAACCTTGACCCTGCTCTTACCATCGTCTATCTAGAGATTGTGAGATTGCCTTAGTCTCTAAGTCTTTGAATAATCTCCTTAACCTTGATTTTATCTGGAGATTGCGTGAGAGCCCTTGATCTTGATTTCAATCAGATGGCTGGGGCATGATCTTTGAATTTTTTCAACTTAACCACTAGCATCTAGTGACTACGCACAATGGCTTACTAACTGTTGGGCGTGATCTCTAAATGTTTTCCACTTAACTACTAGCATCTAGTGACTACACGCGACGGCTTACTGACTACTGGGCCTGATCTCTGAATGTTTTCCACTTAACCACTAGCATCTAGCGACTATAGGCAATGACTTACTGACTGTTGGGCATGATCTCTAAATTTTTTTGCTAACTGCAGTGTCTTCTTGTGACTCATGCCCTATCGTCACGTGTCTGGTCTCCTCTACGCGAGGGTCCTGCCAAAAACATATTTCCTTCAAAGTCACTTCCTAGAACACAAACTGAGGCACCTCCTATGGGTGCACCCAGAGCCTCCAAGATCTTTATTTAAACTTCTATGTGAGGCCTTTACCTTTTAAATAGCTCAAATTTCCATTCTCCCAGCAATGTGGTATTATTATTTTGAAGGTTTTAAAACCTTTGTGCATTTTGTGCCCAAAATTTGGGGCCCACCACCTCCAGCATTCCACTGACCAAGGGGCCCACCAAGGAGCCTCTTAGCTCTTATTAATACCATAACCGGTGTGTTGTGGTATAAAAACACTTTATAAATCCCACCCACAAGCAATTTGGGATAATGTACTTTTGCATTTTTTCCTTAAAACTTGGTCTCCTTTACCTGCACAAACCTTGCTTCCTATTTGGCGCAACCCTTTCTTCAATGGGAAATACTTGGATTGGCATATGTCAATATACATTTTACCTTGAGGTTTCAAAAGCCCTCTAAATGCAGCACTCCCTATTTGTTTGTGCACGCTTTATTTTACACCTGTCAATACCCTCCCTTGCACAGGCTTATGTCTTGTTGCCCAATTCAAAACTCTTTCCTTAGACATTGTGTGGATTTTCCTTGTATTATCTACGTGGACACTTTACTATTTATTTACATGTGTTGTCCTCTATGGTCCTTGCACAAGTTTTCCAAAGCTTCAATGACCTTTAAACAATGCATGGGTTTGCTTTGTATGTTTTGTGTAGGCTCCAGCTGCCTCCATCTTAATTTACACCTACCAATGACATTGACTTCACTGCATAGGGTCTTTAATCTTCCTCCATCATGCATAGGCTCTCCCAAGTTGAAAGCACATACTTTCTTTGTAACTCCAGCGCATTCTTCCTTCCAACGTAGAGCTCTGATCATCCACCAAATTCATTTGCAAGAAACTTGAATATGTTTAAAAAAGATATTTCATGCATGGATTCCTCATTTTGTTTGCATAGCCCATGCACCCTCTTATTTGACTTGTGCAAGCTATTTTTCTTTGGCTTTACACTTTAATGCACTGGCTTTTGAGTTTAGTATTGTGCAAACCTCTATTCTTCTTCTCAATGCAGCATTTCCTCCAATGAAACATTCCAGCATAGCCTCCTGCAAAAGAATTTGATTGAATGTCTTCTTTTAAAATATCTTCTAAACTCCACGGACCTTCAATGCTTTGTATTGCGCAGATCTTCATTATTCTTCATCGCGCGATCTCCTCTGCATTATCTCCTTCATACATTTGCACCTCAAGACCAGCTTGTGCAACTTCAGAAGATTTCCTCCAGTGTAATAAAAAATGCATATCTTTCTTCTATTTAGTCTATTACCAAGATGCTATCTATCATGATGATGAATCTTCCAATCAACAGAGTTGACGAATGCTTCCAAGACTTTTTTCCATCATTTGCCAATCCCTACCCATCTTCCATGGGATACTAAAATATTTTCACTTTTCTAAAATTGAGATAATCATATATATCCAACCCTGGTCAGCCAATGTCAATTTTAATTACCTTTCATTCAAGAGAGTTAATCCTTCTCCAAAGTCTGCATATTTTATTCTATGTAATCTCTTAACCTCTCCAATTTGAATGTGCACCTTATGAACTGAAGACCGTCCATGTAGACTAGTTGATCCATACAACATACCATTTTTCCATATTCAAGGTTCTTGCAACACCATTACTTTTATACTCCTTATTATCTCCCTTTTAAACTGATGTAGCTTGGATGATTATCGACACTTTCTACAATTTGACCCAACAATAGCAACTGATCTCCAGAACAAGCATTAAAAACTTATCAAAAAGCCTCTTGGAATCATGCAATATGAAACCTATGATCATTCCCAACATATGAGTACATGTGCCAAAGGAATTTGCATGGAAAGATTAGGGTTTTAAGATATCAGCGTTCAAAATGAGCTACTTCATTTATTTTGCAATCGAATGTATTCAAACACATGCAAACACTGTCCAAAATACAACTTGGAAAGATATTGGATCAACTCCTGAGGATCCGTCACTTGGCATAGTCATTCTTTAAAACATACTAAGTATGTACGCAAAAAGGATTTACCCGATACAACTCCATGTGTAAGATGTAACTGATCAAACATGGTGATTCTGGAATACTGTGCAAGTGCAAATGTCAAAACAACAGAAATTGCAAATGGATTAGCCTTTGCAAAAATAGGGAATCATGTCTTGAGGCCTAACCACTGATCACAGTATTACATTTAGATATAAGGAGAGCGTATCCACAACTAGAATCTTAAAACAATTGCTTGACAAAAAGCTATAGCCCCCTGAAAATGAGTATCCTGTGAAATCAATTATGTCAACAATGTCAATCTGCATAAATTGCTTTTGATTCTGACTTGAAAAAATTAACAAAAAAACTCTTATATTATGATACCCTAAGAATGGATTCATTTTCATACAAAGAGTAAAAGGATTCAATTATCTTTCTCTACCATTCAACCGGTCATTTATCACTGCTTCTCAAAGTTAGCCACTTAACAATTTTCTTAACTCAAACTCAGTGAAACTGCAGAAACTTGATTTGGAAAGGGATGGCCAAAGTGATCAACTGGATTGATCAAAGTCTAGAAATATGTGAGGAAGTACAATACTAGGCTTTCAATGCAGAGGAACAATTATTTTCTCATGTCCTTGAACCGAGTACAAATTGCAAGACCTCAAAGTAGGGCACTTAGGATTTTGCACTTTCACATTCTGAGAAATTGAATAAAATGCAAATGGAATGGCTTTGGCAAACTTACCAACTGAGCTCACAGGGGTCTCAAAATGGGCATGGAGGTTCAATTTCATGCCTAAAAAATACTCCAATACTCCTTATTCCATGACTATCAACTGGGCTCAAGATACAAACCTCTAAAATGGGTCACTTAGGAAACTCTGAATAAGTGCTAAGTGCATATTTGTGCAAACACCTCCAAATGGCCATCTCCAAAACATATCAAAACTAAAAAATGAGAGCTGGAACCTATTTCATTTTCTCAATAAAGGGTGAGGAACACATTCCCCAAGTGGTTTTCTCATAAATTTCTTCAGATCCTTTTTTACTTGCATCCAAACTTGGGCTCTTACAAAATCTTTTTAGGGGCAACAACTTTGCCTTAGAGGAAATTCCAGAATACTCACTCTAAAAATTACTCAAAATTTTAGAGTTACATAAATGGCTCTGATTGGGGTTGTGTGTCCCATGTGGGCATGCAGAGAACGTAGAATCTTATGGTTAAAGAAGACCATTCAATGAAACAAATCAGACTTTTTCCTCTCTCTTCTCTTCAAAAACAAGGAATCCTTATTGAAAGCAAACACACCACATGACTGAAAGGAAAGCAACTGTACAAACAAGGAAATTATTTACAAAAGGCTCAAATCCCCAAAACTAGAATCAGTACTTACCTCTATCTTACATCTAATTTTCATCCCCATAGATCAAAGGTAAGTTGAAACTACTACTTGCATCTGCCTGATCAAAAAAACTGCAATGAATCTTCAACATATCAAACAAAAAGCAATCAACAAACTCACCATCAGTTGGAAAAAGCAATTCATCTAACCACTATGAATGTTGATCATTATGTGACACCAAAATATCACACCCTTCACTATCACTGACTTGCTGAACAAAGAAACATTTCAGCTCACTCTCGTGGCTAGAAACATCCATACATTGAACACTAGTTTGCACCAAAGAACAAGCTTCTTTTGTAACAACACTCTGCAAATTAAAATAGAACATCTCAAAAAAAAAATTTGACTGCATAAAATTAGAGATAGCTTGTTGATCAAAATTCTTATCAGCATCTTTTAAACATAAGAAAGCATGGGCATTCAATGGTTCTTTAATCGTTTGCAAATCTGAGAAAACACATTCAGACTTGTCACTTTCTTCAGCATCATGGTGTATACAAGAATCACTGATACTAGGCTCATGGAAATCTGAATCCATACTAGCACATACATCTTTATATTCATCATATATGACAACATCAAATTTCTCACAATCATATGTACTTTCAACTTGCATATTATTTGCCTCAAAAATAGGAAAAAGAAGCTCAACATATGTTTCAAATTGCATGCCCTAACTAATATCCTCTTTATCAAAACATATATTTGTCGGGCATGAAACTCTAGAGTCAAATTCAGGCGCATACCTCTGAAAATCAAAATCTAAGAGTTTTGAAATTTTCTCACTACTTAGTGGGCATTGGACTTCATAATCAATCTCTTTGGCCTCTTTCTCAGTGATACAAACTTATTCCTCATTAGAAACAATAATCAAGACTTCTTGAATTGTATCATTTTGTGCAAAGGAATCACTACAGAAACTTACATCCACATCATAGTCGTCCTCTTGTTGTTCACACAAAAATTCTTCAAACTAAAACAAGAAATCTGCATTGTTATGCTGAGAAAAAGAAAAATCTACAAACTCAATGGAGTCATTTTCAGTTACAAATTCATCTTCATCATATTTTTGTTCATATACTTCACTATCAGCATCATAATCAACATCACTAGAACAAGTATACTCAACACCATCTACATAACTAGATTCATATTTAGCATCCTCATCATTTTCAGATTCTGATTTCTCAATGGAATCTATCCATTCTATGGTATGTTCAATTGCTTCTTCTCTAAGGGATGAAGACCAACTGAATGATTCAAGCATACTAAGATCTAGAAACATTTCAATATATGTAGATTCTTGAAAATCAACACCTGTTGGAAGCTCATTATAAGCTTCACAAAACTTCTCATAAAACAAAAGTGTGGATTCTTCTTTTCTCTCTCCTATTTCACATCTTAAAATCAAAATGCATTTATGTTGGATTCTTTGATTTATCAATGACATATCCATTTCTTTATCAACATTTTCAAGATCTTGCTTACAAACTTCAGATCTAGAAAACAAATTTTGATCCATGAAGGCTGGAATTTCCATTTTAACCACTTATTTAACAACACATCAAATTCCTTACTCATAGCTACAAAGAATGATTTGCATAAATCATCATATCCAGTGAATAATATATCATCAACAAATATCTCTGCTAATATTATCTTGTCTTTAGGGCCTTCTTTGATGTACAATCTACTATTATCATTAGTTCTCTGAAATCCAATACTTACTAGATAACCATGCAACCTTTCATACCAGGCTCTTGGAGCTTGTTTCAGTTCATACAAGGCTTTGTGTAGTTTGTAGACCATATTCCTTTTATTAGTATCTACAAAGCCTTCAGGTTTCTCAATATAGACTTCTTCTTATAGGATTCCATTCTAGATAACCATGCAGTCTTTCATACCAGGCTCTTGGAGCTTGTTTCGGTCCATACAAGGCTTTATGTAGTTTTCAGACCATATTCCTTTTATTAGGATCTACAAAGCCTTCAGGTTGCTCAATATAGACTTCTTCTAGGATTTCATTCAAGAATGCAGACTTTATATCCATTTGGTATACCTTGTATCCTTTGTGTGCAACTTGAAGGCAAAATCAGATGGGATTCTGATTAAAGACAGATCATCTAGACAGAGCTGCAATAGAACATTTGATGAGTGAGGATCCAGTTTACAAACAGATCAATAACTATAATACTGAAGAAGTCTTGGAATTGGTACATACTGATCTGTGTGAATTGAGAAAACAAGTTACACTGGAGAGAAGTATTTCATTCTATTTGTTGATGATCATTCCAGAATGATAACTGTTATGTTTCTCAGAGAAAAATCAGAAGCTTTTCAGAAATTCAAATGGTACCTTGCCAAAGTTGAAAAAGAAACATGAAAGAAATTGAAGTGCCTAAGATCTAATAAAGGAGGATAATTCATTTCTAATGAATTTAATGAATTTTGAAATGAAAGAGGAATCAAAAGGCAAGTAGCTACCCCTGGTACACCACATAAAAATGGAATAGTAGAAAGAAGAAATAGATCCATCATGGATTGTGTAAGAACCTTGATGATTGAAAATAATGTTGCTACCAAATACTAGAAGGAAGCCATCAGCACTACAATTTACACCTTGAATAGATTTCAATTGAAGAAAGGTACTAAGAAGACACATTTTGAATTATGGTATGGCTATAAACCTAATGTTTGTTATTTCAAAGTATTTGGAAGTAGATGTTACATCTTAAAAGAAGCAAGAAATGGAAAATTTGATGTAAAAGGAGATGAAGGCATATTCCTAGGCTACTCCTATAAAAGCAAAGCTTATAAATGTTTGAATCTTTCTACTCACAAAGTCATCGAAAGTGTGCATGTAAGGATTGATTAGTTTGCAGAAAGATGTGAAGAACAAAGTAGAAAAGAGCCTGAGGACTACAGAAACTTTGTGTACTATGAACCTAATACTATACCTAAGACAAAAACAATGGTAATTGGACAAAAATATTGTCAACCATCAAATCTATCAATACAAACTGTGCAACCTGAGCTGCTACAAGAGAAAATTGAATCATAGATAGAGGGAATCGAATCTCGGAAAGAGGAACGTGAGTCACAAACAATGACACCCGAGTCTCAAACAGTGGAACCTGAGCATCAGATAGAAGAACAAGACATAATATTTGAACATGGTGAACATAGTGGAGCAAGCCCAGAATAAAGAAGGAAGGATCTCGTGCTTGCCAAATATGTCAGAAGGCATCATGTAACTGAGAAAATAATTGGAGATTAGACATAAGGTATAATGACAAGGAACAAAATTAAGGGTACATGTTTTCTTAGTAAAATTGAACCCAGATCTATCAATGATGCATTAAATGATGGAAGTTGGATAGAAGCAATGAATGAAGAAATTGAGAAGATAGAGAAGAACAAGACCTAGACTCTTGTACCTGCACCAAAAGACAAGAATGTAATTGGTACTAAGTGGGTTTTTAGAAACAAGATGAATGAAAAAGGTGAAGTTACTAGAAATAAAGCCAGATTAGTATGTAAATTCTATGCTCAAAAAGAGAGTATTGATTATGGAGAAACTTTTTCTCATGTTGTAAGACTTGAAGGAGTCAGAACTCATCTGGCATATGCTGCACATAAAGGATACAAGGTATACCAAATGGATGTAAATTCTGCATTCTTGAATGGAATCCTAGAAGAAGAAGTTTATATTGAGAAAATTGAAGGCTTTCTAGATCCTAATAAAAGGAATATGCTCTGCAAACTGCATAAAGCCTTGTATGGACTAAAACAAGCTCCAAGAGCCTGGTATGAAAGACTGCATGGTTATCTAGTAAGTATTGGATTTCAGAGAACTAATGATAATAGTAGCTTGTACATCAAAGAAGGCCCTAAAGACAAGATACTATTGGCAGAGATATTTGTTGATGATATATTATTTACTAGATATGATGATTTATGCAAATCATTCTCTATAGCTATGAGTAAGGAATTTGAGATGTTTATGTTTGGTGAAATCAAATTCTTTGTTGGTTTACAAGTTCAACAGATGAAGGATGGTATCTACATTAATCAGTCAAAATACATCAAAGAGATACAAAAAAAAATTGGAATGGAAGATTCCAGACCAGTTGAGACACCTATGTCTACTAGACATAAGTTGTCTAAGGATGATGATTCAAAGGAGGTAAATCAGACTACCTATAGGTCCATGATTGGAAAACTACAATATTTTTTTCACACCAGACCTGATATTGCATTAGCAGTTGGTATTGTTGCAAGGTTTTCAGCTAATCCTAGGGAAAGTCATTTGATGGATATCAAAATGATTATGAGATATCTTAAAGGTACTGAAGATTATGGATTATGGTATAAGAAAGGAGGAAACTTTGACTTGAGGACTTTTACTGATGTTGATTGGTCAGGAAGTGTTAACAATAGGAAGAGCACAAGTGGTGGAGCATTATTTCTTGGAAAGAGGTTAGACTCCTGGACTAGTAAGAAATAGAACTGCATTTCTCAGTCTACAGCAGAGGTAGAGTATGTTGCTGCAGCGGTCAATAGCTCAAATTTCATATGGTTCAAACAACTGTTGTCAGGTATGAAGGAAGAAATCAAAGAACTAGTTATTATTTATTGTGACAACACTAGTGCTATTAACATTTCAAAGAACCCAGTGATGCATACTAAGACCAAACATATTGCAATAAAGTATCATTTCTTGAGAGAATTGGTTTAGAACAAAGAAGTAAGGTTGGAATATGTGAATACTAAAGAACAAGTTGCAGACATATTCACCAAGCCTTTACCTAAGGATGCATTCATGTATCTCAGAGGTAAGCTAGGGGTGATTCCCCTAACTGAGACTCACTAAAGAACAGTTTAGTGATGCATCAATCGAGCTACAGAATAGATCAAACATGTTGATGTAGATTATCAGAGCTCATTGCATATGAATCAGTACATTCAGGTACATTACAACTTAATTGATATGTCAGTTGTTGTCTTTGGCATTGGTTGTCAAAGAGGGAGAGATTATAGTATATCATAATGATTAGTGAAAGAGGGAGAGATTAATGTATGAAAATAAAGATTGATGATGGTGAGATTAATGACAGAGGGAGAATTTTATCAGAGAGAGAGATAGATGTAAGAGGGAGAATTTTATCTCAGTTTTTGTTGATAGAAGGAGTCTTACAGATGTGAATTAGAATGAAGCTAAAGATATCAGTAAAATTTGATTCATCTTATTATTTTCTAAAATTCTTTGTATTATGACATGTTGTGTTTCCATCAATGCCAAAGAGGGAGATTGTTGATGACAATTATTCAATTGTGTTTTTTCATTGATGTTACACATGTATATGCACTTATGTAGTGATGTTACACAAATGTCTACAGTCAAACTGAGCACAATTAGTATATGCCAAGTGAATCTCAATGTTCTCCAAGCTTAGTCGGGCATTGAAGAAATTTAGTTATTACCAAGTTCACTTGGGCATTACAGTGTTGGTCAGGCGTTGAAGAATTTTAGTGTTGACTAAGTTAAACTATTAGTGTCAGCCGACTAACAGATGATTACATTTTATGTTTAATTGGGAATATGAGGCCGACAGATTTTAGTTTTATTATTCGGTTGGAAGGTTATAGAGGCCAACTTGACAAGGTCTATCACACATGGGAGATCTAGAGCCTTTTTTGTAGCTCCATCGGATTCTTTTCTCATAGAGTCGTCATCTCCTTGCAGAGGAAAAATTTTAAACAACAAGAGCCATTTACAAATTATTTTTAATTATGGGCTTGTTCCAACCACCAGAGTCACATAATCCCTTTTCAATTTGCTACAAATAAAAACACTTTCCAGGTTGTTCTCTCTCAGAGATGTGAAACAAATTTCATATTCCTTTTCTTGACTCTCTTTCTTACAATCAGATTCTGATATTGACTCAGCCAAGAAAGGAAACAAACATCTTAAAATTGTTGCTCTTAAACTTCAAATAACAACTGATAATCATAAATTTTACACAAGCACAAAATAAACAGGGTTTTTCAAGTTCAAACAGAGTCGCCACCCATAACAAGTATGGGATAATTTTTACAAACTGGTCTAAAAATGAAGCAATAAAAAATTAATTCTTATGAACTTTAAAACACTTTTTGCTAAAATTCATTTCTCCCCAGTAGAGTCACCATTTTGTTAGTGTGAATCATATGGGAAAACTCAACCTGAAATTTAATTTTAACTTTAAAAATACTAGAGATTTTTCTACAAGTTGCTCAACAAGATTTTTTCATCTCTATCCCCAGTGGATTCGCCATTTTGTTAGTAATTTTTCTTTCAGAATATATTGAAGCATCAAATGCTTGACTCTATGACTCCCAGCTCATGATTCATGCAAGTAAAATAACTAATTGATGAGGATATGATCCTCCTTCTTCTTTGAGCTCCACACACTCAGGCGGGTGTACCTCTTGACCTATTACTTTCCAATAAATCAAACAGTGGATTCAAAATTCTCACAATGATTTACTAATGTCTTTTACTACAGCTAATGCAGAGCTTCAAAAGACAATCCATGATTTTCACAAGAGTAAATAACAATGCAGAAAAATGGACAATGTGACAAGGATATTCATCCTTCTTCTCTTTGAGTTTAAAACACAGGTAGGCTAACCTAAAGAATTTATTTCTCCAATGAATCACCAAAAATGTAGGTATTGTTCAATAGATATTCTAAACATCCATGCTCTTAAATAGGAAATGAAAAATATTGTTTAATATTTGATTTTTTGATGATGAGGATTGCATAACCAACAAAGACCGGTGTCTTATCTATTGGGCAACAGATTCAAATAAACATACTTCCATATAAAATCCTCTAACTCCAAACATACAGAAACCAATTAAAGTTCCTTACAAATCACTCATTTCACTCCAACACCTGGACATAAAATTCATGTGCTAACCTTAAACCTTCAGAATTTGTCTCTAAGATTTACTCCCTCTTTGCAAGAAACTCACAAACAAACTTACAGCTACCTTATAACTAGTGCATTAAAATGCCTTATAGATTAACACACAAGATTTCAAGACAAGACACAAAGACATCGACAAGTATTGAACATGGATTCCATTGTTTTTCATTAAATTATTATTTGATTCATCATATTTACAAGACAAAGAACTCTGAAAAACAAGACTCAATAATAATAATACTTCCTAGCAATGTTAATGTCACCATCCATGTACAATTGAGAAGAAGATAGATATAGAGAATTGGAAAATCAATTTCAACCTAACTCACACCTGTCTACTTAACAAATATCTCCTTTCTCCCAAGAAATTTGATCTCCTTCTGATTTTGAAACCGCCTCTTGTTTGCAATCATCATCTTCAACAAATTTGATTCTACTTGCCTCTTCAAAATCTGATTTCATTCTCTGAGAAAAATCCTTCCGTGAATCCTTCTCTTCAATTTTGAAATATTAAATATTGCACAAGACTATATAATAAAAATTTGAAGTTTCAATGCTTTAATCTTGCACATTATTTCAATTTTTGTATATAATATACTTTTCTATGCAAATTTGACTTTATTTGACTTTTGATATTTCTACACAGACTATAGTCCTTTTAAATCCTTTTACCTTTTAAATCCTGCACATTTCTTTATCTTGTTTTATCTCCTTTTATGCATTTTTGCCCCTAGAACTCACCATAATCTACCAAGTGTCATGTGTTGGTTCATTTCTCATTAAGTAGCCTGAGAACTTTGCTTTAACCATGGTCTATCTAGAGATTGGGAGATCACTTAGTCTCTAAGTCTCTGGATTTATTTCCTAACCCATGGTTTATCTGGAGACTTGTAGACAAGCCTTAGTCTCTGAATCTCAAAATAATCTCAATCTTGACTCAGCCTTGACCATGGTCCATTTGGAGATTGGGAGATACACTTAGTCTCTAAGTCTTTGAATGCTAGCGCTAACCCTAGTTAGATTTGGATACTAGGAGATAAGCCTTTGTCTCTATATCTCTGGATAAACTCAACCTTGACCCTACTCTAACCATGGTCCATCTGGAGATTGCAAGATTACCTTAGTCTCTAAGTCTCTGAATGATCTCCTTAACCTTGAGTTTATCTGGAGATTATGCGAGAGCCCTTGATCTTGATTTGAACTGGATGGCTGGGGTGTGATCTCTAAATGTTTTCCACTTAGCCACTAGCATCTAGCGACTATGCGCAGTGGCTTACTAACTGATGGGCGTGATCTCTGAATGTTTTCCACTTAACCACTAGCATTTAGTGATTGCGTGATGGCTTATTGACTGCTGGGCGTGATCTCTAAATGTTTTCCACTTAACCACTAGCATTTAGCGACTATGCATACTAGCTTACAAACTGATGGGCATGATCTCTGAATGTTTTCTCTAACCGTGGTTTCTTCTAGTGACTTCATGCCCTGTCGCCACGTGTCTGGTCTCCTATGCGTGTGGGTCCTGCCAAAAACACATTTCCTTCAAAGTCGCCTGCCTGGAACGCAAACTGAGGTGCCTCCTACATGCACGCCTAGAGCCTCCGGGCTCCTTCTTCAAACTTCTATGTGAGGCCTTTACCTTTTAAACAACTCAAATTTCCATTCTCCCATCAATGTGGGATTTTGAAGGTTTTTAAAACCTTTGTGCATTTCATGCCCAAAATTTGGGGCCCACCACCTCCATCATTCCACTAACCAAAGGGCCCACAAAGGAGCCTCTTGGCTCATATTCACACCATAACCTATGTATTGTAGTATAAAAACACTTTATAAATCCCACCTACAAGCAATGTGGGATAATGTACTTTTGCATTTTTTCCTTAAAACTTGGTCTCCTTTACCTACACAGACCTTGCTTCCTATTTTGCGTAGCCCTTACTTCAATGTGCAATACTTGGATTGGCATATGTCAATATACATTTTACCTTGAGGATTCACAAGCCCTCTGAACACAGCACTCCCTAGTTGTTGGCGCGGAGTTTAGTTTACACCTACCAATACCCTCCCTTGCGCAGGCTTTATGTCTTGTTTCCCAATTCAAAACTCTTTCCTTAGACATTGTGTGGCTTTGCCTTGTATTGTCTGCATGGACACTTCACTATTTATTTACATGTTCTGGCCTCTATGGTCCTTGCGCAAGTTTTCTGAAGCTTCAATGACCTTCAAACAATGTGTGGGTTTGCTTTGTATGTTTGGCATAGGCTCCAACTGCCTCCTTCATCTTAATTTACACATGCCAATGACATTGGCTTCACTGCGTAGGGTCTTTAACCTTCCTCCATCATGCACAGGCTCTCCCAAATTGAAATCACAGACTTTATTTGTAACTCTAGTGCATTCTTCCTTCCAACACAGCCCTCTGATCATCCACCAAATTCATTTTCAAGAAACTTGAACATATTTTAAAAAAGACATTCCATGTGTGGATTCCTCATTTTGTTAGCGTAGCCTCTGTACCCACTTCTTTGACTTGCACATGCTCTTTTGCTTTGGCTTTACACTTCAATGCGCTGGCTTTTGAGTTTAGTATTACGCAGACCTTTATTCTTCTTTTCAACACAACATTTCCTCCAATGAAACATTGTAGTGTAGCCTCCTGCAAAAGCATTTTCTTGAATGTCTTCTTTTAAAATATCTTCTAAACTACACAGGCCTTCAATGCTTTCTATTGCGCAGATCTTCATTAGTCTTCATTGTGTGATCTCCTCTACATTATCTCCTTCATATATTTTCAGCTCAAGACTACCTTGTGCAACTTCAGAAGATTTCCTCCAGCATAATAGCAAACACATATCTTTCTTTTGTTTAGTTTGTTACCAAGATGCTATCTACCATGATGATGAATCTAACAATCGACAGAGTTGACGAATGCTTCCAAGATTTTTTTCCATCATTTGCCAATCCCTACCCATCTTTCATGGGATGCTGAAAGATTTTCACTTTACTGAAATTGAGCTGATCATATATATATCCAACCCTGGTCAGCCAATATCAATTGTAATGACCTTTCATTCAAGAGAGTTAATCCTTCTCCAAAGTCTGCATATTTTATTCTATGTAATCTCTTAACCTCTCCAATTTGAATGTGCACCTTACAAACTGAAGACCGTCCATGTAGACCACTTGATCCATACAACATACCATTTACACCAAATTCAAGGCTCTTGCAAAACCATTACTTTGATACTCCTTATTATCTCCCTTTTAAACTGATGTAGCTTGAATTAACATCGACACTTTTTGCAATTTGACCCAACAATAGAAATTGATCTCCGGAATGAGAATTAAAAACTTATCAAAAAGCCTCTTGGAAACATGCAATCTGAAACCTATACTCATTCCCAACATATGAGTACACATGCCAGAGGGATTTGCATGGAAATATTAGGGTTACAAGATATCAAGGTTCAAAATGAGCTACTTCCTTTATTCTGCAATCAAATGTATTCAAACACATGTAAACCTATCCAAAATGCAACTTGGAAAGATATTGGATCAACTCTTGAGGATCCATAATTTGACATAGTCATTCTTTAAAATATATTGATTATGTACGCAAAAGGGCTTTACCTTATTCAACTCCATGTGTAAGATGTAACCGATCAAACATGGTGATTCTGGAATGTTGTGCAAGTGCAAATGTCAAAACAACAGAAATTGCAAATGGATTAGCCTTTGCAAAAATAGGGAATCATGCCTTGAGGCCTAACCATTGATCAAAGTAATACATTTAGATACAAGGAGAGTGTATCCATAGCTGGCATCTCAAAACAACTGCTTGAAAAAAAGCTATAGCCCTCTGAAAATGAGTATCCTGTGAAATCAATTCTGTCAACAATGTCAATCTGCATAAATTGCTTTGGATTCTGACTTCAAAAAATTAACAAAAGAAACTCTTATAGTCTAATACCATGAGCATGGATTCATTTTCACACAAAGAATACAAGGATTCAAGTAGCTTTCTCTACCATTCAACCGGTCATTTATCACTGCTTCTCAAATTCAGCCACTTAACAACTTTCTTAACTCAAACTCAGTGAAACTACAGAAACTTGATTTGGAAAGGGCTAGGCAAAGTGACCAACTGGATTGATCAAAGTACAGAAATCTCTGAGGAAGTACACTTCCAGGTTTTCAATGCAGGGGAACAATTATCTTCTCATGTCCTTGAACTGGGTACAAATTACAAGACCTCAAAGTAGGGCACTTAGGATTCTACACTTTCACATTCTGAGAAATTGAATAAAATGCAAACAAAATGGCTTTGGAAAACTTACCAAATGAGCTCATAGGGATCTGAAAATGGGCATGGAGGTTCACTTTCATGCCTAAAACATACTCCAACACTCCTTATGCCATGACTATCAACTGGGCTCAAGATACAAACCTCTGAAGTGGGTCACTTAGGAAACTTTGAATAAGTGCAAGGTGTAGATTTGTGCAAACACCTCCAAATGGCCATCTCCAAAACATATCAAAACTGAAAAACTGAGAGTTGGAACCTATTACATTTCCTCAATAAAGGGTGAGGAATGTTGGTTCTCAAAACCGATTGGAATCCTACGAGTCTTGCCAAATCGATGTTGGGATATCCAACCGGCTATGGCCAACTTGATGAAACTAAACAGTATGATTCGAGTTCCCTGTGCTTCTGGCTCTACAAGGCCAAGGTAGGTATACCTGATCCTGAACCAATCACTTGAATCTAAGATACTTATAGCAGATTGGTTAGATTATGAACGTAACAAAAGCTTTCCAAATGGCAAGGGTGATAGAAAACTTAAAACTTCTTTGAACGAATATGAATTTTTATGATAGCTTCAAAGTATGAGCACTTTTGAACTTGCAGGTTTTGAACTGAAAATAAAACAAATGATTATGCGACTTGTAAAAGTATTTTAAAATATTACGAATTTTAAATATGAATGAGAATATCAACTTTCAAAGGAAAAATAAAGAATCGCTGCCCAGCTTATGGATTTGGAACAGTGAATAGAATAATGACTAGTGCCAGAATTCAAAGGAGGCGATAGAGTCAATATTACAAGCTTTTATGTACAACTTTGTGAAATCTTATAATTTTAAAACTATAAACAATTTGATTATCAAGATGCGATGAATCAATTAAATTTATGCATATTCAAACTAGTCTAAAATACCTTTTAACTCATACAGAGGCAAAATAGACACAAATATGGAAACAGTTTGATATTTCACAATATCTATGATTATCAAATTTGAAAAGCTATAATTGATTCAGTCCACTTACCTAGATAATAAATAGTTTACAGAAAAATAAGAAATGATCACAAAGGACAGAACTGTATAACACTTTACATCTAATGCCTTCAAAAATCAAATAGAATCTATTAATGATTATGCTTGATAAAATAGATAAATAATGAAGACACTCGTTACCGATGCTCTATTCATTAAAGTTCAATTCCAGAATTGCATACAGAAATTTGTTGCTCAATGCTCCAATAACCACCAGCTTAGTTCAAAAATCCAGTCTTTCCAATGAAGAGATTGATGTAGTTATAATATAATATTTGCCAGTATTGTAATAACCGGCTCTGTCCTCTCATTATTTGATTTTAGATCTTATATTTATATATTAGTGAAGATTCATGCGGTTTTCTTTTATAAGACACACCGCTTCATAACAAGTAATACATTTGTCTTGTCCTATAATCTTATTTTAATATAACTGAAGCTCCTCTGATGGGCACGGTTGTGGGTGATAGGTGGAAACTCCTGTGAACCGATGTGTTGCTTTGTAACAAGTAATCAAATACTTGTTAATTCATAACATAAGGTGGAGACCGAACTTTTTTTAAAAAAAACTACTTTAATCATCCTTTGGCATATAAGGCACGGGGCATCTTTTCCGGTGAGGCAGGTGGTGTGCATAGATTTTTAAACGTTGTGTCTTTTCCATTTTAACTTACATAGCACATAAAAAAATAATTATTGAAGGCTCCATAGTCATCTTTTATACCATGCCTCATTAAATGTAAAGAATTCATCTAGAATAATCTTTGGCTCGATACGGCTGCTCCTATGCCTCCTACACGGGCTCAGAATTATTTCTTGTGTCTCCTTGATTCTACCGTAAGTGTTCTTTATTGACATCAACCTCCTGTATGCCCAATAAACTTCATGTCTTGTGCATATCTTCAAACCTTGAATTTTTGTGCTTGTAGATGCATGAACGGTTAAGTCTCCAGAGATACCCAATCATTCTCGGCATCCATTCCTCATGCATTTGAAAGTCTTTGTTCATGAAATCCAAACTCCAAATTTACATATGCATCCTTCATCTTCCGTTTAAGCACCTGTGACAAACAAAAATCATTATTAAATGTTGTCAATCAAAACAAATGATTAGGCTTTTGGCGCATATATCCTGGCTTTGAACTTTTGTTGAAGGACTTCCAAAATTTGATGACTTCTGTTTGCAATATAAGAACGTTGCAGTATGAATTTTTGTGCATGAATTCTTCATCAATGAATCTCCGGGTATATGAAATATGAATCTGCATACTTGTAAAAAGGTTTGTCATCTACTGGAATTACTTTCGTATCTCTCTTTGACATTGTTGATTGTTCTGTGACAAGAACATTTCCAGAATTGTGTTTTCCCTGGCTCAACAATGCACATGTTGAAACATAATGATCTTCAAAGATCCCAAAATCTGTCACTTGATTATACTGAGAAAACATGTGTGCAATGTCACTGATTTTAATATTATATACTGGAAGCAAAAAACACATTAACATAATTAATTTCTATTATTTAAATGCTTTCAAAATTAATGCATGAAAATTGCAATCTATATAAAATCTGAAATCCATTTATCATAACTTATGGGTATGTAAAACATATGCAGAAATCTTAACACATGAATAATCTAACTAATTATTAATCATAATTTTAAGAAAGAAAATGAGAGACAGTAAACAATTGGAAGCCTTAATTTTTAAAAATTAAGGCTCCATCAAGGAACACATCCCCCAAGTGGTTTTCTCATAAATATCTTCAAATCCATTTTTACTTGCATCCAAACTTGGGCTCTTACAAAAGCTTTTTAGGGGAAACAACTTTGCCTTAGAGGAAATTCCAGAATACTCACTCTAAAAATTACCTAGAATTTTAGAGTTCCAACATGACCTATCCTAAAAAATAAGCATGTTGATTGAGAAAGTGTTTCCAAGATTTAGCTTCAACCACTAAGGTGGTACCAAAGAGGATGGTATCATCAACAAACTACAAAAAAATAATAGGAGGCAGGGTGGAGGTTGGACGTACTCCAAGGAGCTTACCCTCATCAACCATTCTTAGAAATTTTCTCTCTAATGCCTCAACTAAGATCATAAAAAGATATGGAAATAATGGGTACCAAGTCTAATGCCTCTAGTGGCTTTAAAGAAACCCCTTGGGACACCATTGACTAGAACCAAATGACAGACCTGAACCAAATAGAGAATGGTAGTCACACATTATTTAATCAGAACAATTACCATCCTGTCAAATACAAACTTCTCCAAGACTTAAAAATGAAATTCTCATTTAACCATTTAATCTAGTGTGAATGCACCTCTTGGCTAACAACACTTTTCTATTGGGTGGATAAATTCATGTGTGGTGATGGAATCATCAAGGGTTTTCCTCCTACGTACAAATCCTTTCTGATTTCAGTTGATAAGACTATCAAGCATGGATTTATTTCTGTTAACCAAGACTTTGGAAAAATATTATAAATTGTGTTGCAAAGACTTATAGGCCTAAAATCAGGAAGATGAAATGGCTCTTGGACCTTGGGAATTAGGGCAATAAAGTAGTTGTTTAACTCTTTGAGTAGTCTACCCATCCTAAAGAAGTCCCTAGTGGCAGAAATCATATATGGACCAACAATATCCAAAAAATCATGAAAAAAGCTAGGTGGGACCCATCCCATCTAGGGCCTTTGAAATTTCCCATGGAGAAAGTGACAAATCAAAACTTCATCCTAGGAAATAGGGGCCAAAAACAATGCATTGTTAGCAATAGCAACTTCCCTAGGGATGAAGCCAAGCAATTGGACTTCCAGGTTCCTTTCTGTAGCCTGACCATCATCTCTTAGAGTCATCCAAAAGTAGTGTGAGGCCAAAAGCTCCAGCATGGAATCATTTGTAACCAGACTATTATTTTTATCTCTGAGTTGGAGAATAGTATTTTTTTTCTTATGCATGCTATCCTATCGGTGATAGAAGGTTGAGTTACGGTCTCCTTCTTGCAACCATAAAATTTTGGGCTTTTGTTTCTAGCATATTTATCCCCTATATAAATTTTCCTTTTGTTTGGTTCTTAAGGCTTCCTCCTCTTCATGAGTTGATGCAAAGATGTCTCATGTAGCCATTTTTTCTTGAATAGAAGTCAATCTTGTTGGAAATAATGGGAAGTATGTACTGAGAGGGGAGGGGTGAATCAGTACCTCTAAAACTTTTATCTCTTTTTAACCTTTATCCATTTAGTAATCCATTATATTACCAACCATCTGTTCTATAATATCTTTGTGTAAGTTATATTAATTCATAAACTTAACAAACATGTAAACATCCATGGAAGCATTCATGAAATGTAATGACACTTAACACAAGATATGGTAACGCAGAAAACCCTTCTTAGAAGGTAAAAACTGCGGTGGGGATGGCACCCACAAAAAATTCACTATCTGCAGATTAGAAGGGGCCGGTTAAGGCTTATAATTTGATCACTTCTGATGATCTACCCTGTTAGGAGTATTATGTGGAGACTGGTTAAGGTTTAGTTTGTTAAGAGCTTTAGCAACATTGTTTAGTGTGCACTCGGTTAAGAGATTTACAAAGGATTGTTAAATCCACCTTTCTTGAAAGGATTTCTTCTATTTGCTACACTTGTTAGAATGTAGAAAAAAATACTTATTGACCTGAGTGTATGAAATATTTAATTACTGATTACAGATCCATTAAAATCACATGTACAAAGTATCACTTAATGTCATTTCTTAATACCTATGTTGCTTGGTAGCCTTGATTCTTGGTTCTTGATAACCAAATTCATCTTTTGTTGTTCTTGCTTGAAAATCTCAGTATGATCCATAGATGTGCTCCTTGGCTACAATCATCCTCACATCCATGTTGAAATGCATGATTACACATCTATTTATACAATAGATTGACCTAATTAAGTTTCACGTATTACAAAGATAACTCTATGATCGAAGGTTTACAACTTGACCTTGATCTCCTAATTTGCATGTTTTTAATCAGTTAGACTAATTAAAACAATTACAATTATTTTTCTTGTCCCTCTAGAAATGGTTTTAAATCAAATCAAAAATCTAAATATAAAACATAACTATTTTATCTAACATGGAAGTAAAATCCACTATTCTCGGGATATAACTAACTTTCGGTGTCTGATGCTCGGGTTGCTCTAAAATTCTTTCGGTGTTCCTTTGTGAACTGTCTATCTGGTTCCTCTCTTTACTACTCTGTCAGTTTATAGTGTAACCTGCTTTTTGGGTTCCTTTGTATCATTTTTAGGTTGCACTTTCAGTTTACACTGTAAAACTTGTGTCGTCGGGTTTCTCTATACTTAGCACTTTCGGTCTGAACTGAAACCTATCTTTCAGTGTAGTGTAACCGATGGTTCAAAAACTATTTCTCTTTGCATACTAATGGAAAAAATTATGTCATCAATCTCCCCCTTTGACATTAGTATCAAAAACTGATATGTGCAAAATACTAAAGTATTTAGTATGTACACCATGTGTTTACCTTAGTCATTTTTATGACTCCCCCTATGTATACGCCGGTAAAGTATATGTATGTACATGTACACTTGCCTATATACTATATTCCCTTTTCACCTTATCTTCATATCATTCTCCCTTTTGTATTATACATCATTTTCCCCTTTTGTATTGTACATATAATTTTCCCCCTTTTTTGATAGTAAGGGAAAAGGTGTATACTTACAACTTATCAAAAATATGGGAATGAGAATTCTTCATATCCTTCATCATTTTCTCCCATTTCTCCTTCAGATGCTCAAGAGCCATGTGCTCTAGTGTAATCCTGGCATGCATATCATAGATGTTGTCTGCTATAGACATCTCGGGGGTGGCAATTAACTTTCTTGCCGAAGTAATGTGCTATTGCAGAAGTGTGAGGTTTGGTAAGAGTTGAGCCTATATCTCTGTAGCCTCTTCTCTAAATTGTGATTCTACTTCCCAATTTTCTTGTCTTAACCTTTTGATTTCCATTATCTTGTCATAATGCAATTTGATTGCATTGTCATCTGTGGTTAGACTTTTAACACTTGCATTTAGATCAAAATTGATCTTTGCAATCTTATCACTATTATCCTTCATGAATTTCTCCAAAGTGCATAGATTTTAAATTAAGGAAATAGCTTTAGTAATGATTGGATCTAATTCATTTATTAGTTCTAAAAGCTTTACCTTATTTTTCGTCGCTTCTTGGCTGATCTTTTCTATCAATTTGTATTGGAACTTTTGTTCTGCTCATTCTTCAATAGCCTTTTCTACATCCACATTTTGAGTTGTGATTTCTTTGGTGAGAGTGGAAATTTGATCCAAAATGGGAGTATTTTGATCAACATCAATGTCAGGAACTATTTGGCTTAAGATGTCTCTTGTGGTTTCTAGCACTAGAGAATCTTTGTGTTCTTTTCTAAGCTTTTCCTGCATTGCTTTCCTTTGACATATATCTCCATATTCTATAAGAGATTCATAATCCAATGTGGTTGGATCACACTTTGGTATTTCAATGATTTATCAAGTGTGACCTCCAACTTACTCTTCTTGGTTTTCTTCTTCTTCTTTTGTGATGCACCTGTATGCAAAATCATAACAAGTTTTTCTGCTTGGTTTGATGTGTTGGAGGATTGTTTCGGTGGTGTTGTACCTTTTTCCTGCTGCTCAGGGTTTGCCTTTTGGTTGTGTTTGTACATCTCCTCATCAACCTTCGATGTAACTACAGCATCTCCTTCGGTGTTCTTAGGAGTGGTATCAACTGGATTATCTTATTCACCTTTCTCCTTTTGCACTTCATCTTGTTAGGGTTTGACAGAACCGGAACAATATAAGAATGAACAGTTATACGCAAAAACAATAGAAGAAAGAAACTAAATGTAGATAACACACAGATTTAATGTGGTTCATCCAAAACCTGAGCTACATCCACCTACACAGTCGTCCAACCTTTCTTATTATCCATAAAAAATGTACATAACCTTACAATGCATTATACATCTCAAACACTTATAACATGTGTTTTAGGGCAACCTCTAAAATTGAACAGACATGTGGCCATAATATCAACACCTACTACATGATTAGTCACCATAATATCAAAAATCTCCCACTTGGAGACTGATCAGGCTCCACACCAATTAACCTCCCACTTGGAGACTGGAACCAGACGACAATGTAGTATGTGCAACTCCCACTGGATAAAAGACCTTGTTGTGTATTAACCCCATGATCATGAGTCAAGAATCCCAATAGAAGCTGAGTAAGAAACTAGCTTCTCCTTGGGGACTACCTTCGTGAACATGTCTGTAGGATTGTCACTTGTGTGAATCTTTTCAAGCCGTAATTGGCCATCCTCCAAAACAGACCTTATGAAATGGTACCTAAGCTATATGTGCTTTGTCCTTGAATGAAAAGAAGAATTCTTTGCAAGATGAATGCCACTCTGGCTATCACTGTACAATGAGAGATCTTCCTGCTTCTGACCCAATTCCTCTAGAAAACATTGTAACCAAATCATCTCCCTGCTAGCTTCTGTAGTAGTTACATACTCAGCTTCAGTAGTTGAAAGTGCATTAACTTTCTGCAATCTAGAAATCCAACTGAGTACAGTACCCCCTACAGTGAAAACATACCCTGTAGTACTCCTCCTTGTATCAATATCTCCTGACAGATCAGAGTCAACAAATCCACTCAGAACAGAACTAGATCCTGTGAAACATAATGCCTTTGTAGTAGTTCCTCTCAAATATCGAAGAATCCATTTGACAACATTCCAATGTTCCATACCCGGATTGCTCATATACCTGCTGACAACTCCCACTACATGAGAAATATCTGGCCATGTGCATACCATTGCATACATCAGAATGCCAACAACTGATGAATACGAGATGTTAGACATTTTATCTACCTCTTGTATGTGTTAATTTTGGCCTTGTTAATCAACCACACACTTCAACATAGTCCTTCTTCACCAGGTACACACAAGACTGAATATGAGATTATTCATCTTGTCTGCCTGCATGATTCGACCTATTGCCTTCTATTCAGACGGGGTTTTTGAAATTGCTCTTAGAACGAGAGTCTCACAACCATGGACCAATCTAGGAATGAAGGATTTATCATGATGGATGCAATACAATGCAATATTATACTAAGAAATGAGAGATATGAGATAATCTAAGACATGATGATTAATGCAATTATTCTAGAAATTGAAGCTATTTTATTGCAATATGAAATTATTCTATATGAGATATTAAAAAATGAGACAATAATTCAGTATTCTAACAATGCATAAGATTAGAAATTTAGGCAGGGTTTGAATGAGAGAATGAGAGTTCTTTTATAGACTCAGAGACTGTTCAGAATAGAAACTTTCCTTTTTGAAATAAAACAAATAGAAAAGCCAGTTAAAAACAGAAAGCTTTATTGAAAAGAATTCAATAAATTGTTTTCTTCCTGCTTTAACTATTTTCTTTCCTTGATTTAATTCTGTTTTATTTGATTTAACTATTTTATTTCTCTTTAAAGCACAATTAATTCAAAGATTCTATTTTTGAACAGAGATAAGATTTTTGTTGACAATATTTAATTAATTAAACAAATATGACCTCATAAAAGCTTTTTCTCAATTATCTGAATAATTAAATTCAATTATTGAAAATGAGGATATTTATTTAATAATTAAATATCATTTAATTCCCTTTTTATGTGTCTCAGCTAAAGAGGGTGAATTTAATTTAATTAAAGTGCTAGGACTTTATTAATTAAATTAATTTGATCATAAGGTTTATTTAGCCAATAGATATTTAGGAATTAAACATGATGTATGATTAATGTAGATTTAGGATTTTCTACATTTGACACTCAGGTCGATTAGAGTCAGTCAAAACTCAGAATTGCCTAGTACAATAGGACTTTGATGATCTAGAAGCGTAACAAATACAACAAAATTGGTTAAGGTTGCAAGATGCCAATTTTGGGGTGTTACATTTTGCCCCTCTTTGAATTGATGTGCGAGCAGTGCATTGATTCAAAGAATAGTCTGATGCATGAAGCACAGAAGAAAAGATTTGAACACCCAGTTTTGACCATGAGGTATGAAAAATTGAACATGTCGCAGTGATTGAAAAGCATGGAACACCCAGTTTTGACTGTGAGGTATGAAAAATTGAACATGTCGCAAGCGATTGAAAAGCATGGAACACCCAGTTTTGACCGTGAGGTACGAAAAACTGAACATGTCGCAAGCGATTGAAAAGCATGGAACACCCAGTTTTGACCGTGAGGTACGAAAAATTGAACATGTCGCAAGTGATTGAAAAGCATGGAACACCCAGTTTTGACCATGAGATATGAAAAACTGAACATGTCGCAAGTGATTGAAAAGCATGGAGCACCCAGTTTTGACCGTGAGGTACAAAAAATTGAACATGTCGCAAGTGATTGAAAAGCATGGAACACCCAGTTTTGACCGTGAGGTACAAAAAATTGAACATGTCGCGAGTGATTGAAAAGCATGGAACACCCAATTTTGTCCGTGAGGTACAAAAAACTGAACATGCCCCAAGTGATGAGATGCCCCTAGCAATGAGGACTTTTTGAAAATTAGATTAGATTGATTGGAATAGATTCAATGATGAAATCATCCTGCCCCCTCGGGAGTGAAATAGAAAGATGACACGCCATATTGATGATGGAGAGAAAAAACTCACAGATAGATGTTAAATCAGAGATCAAGAAGAACTCAGAATAGATTATGGAAGAATGTAGAAGATTCAGAATCAATTTCGAGTGATTGCGAGGTCTGGTTGACCAAGTTTGACTAGAGTTGACTTTTGAGGAAAAAAGTCAAAGATTTGAGAAAATGATGATATGATAAGATTCTGACAAGAAAGCGACGTCAGAAAGTAAACTACACAAGTGTCCGATCACGTCAGTCCTAAAAATTTTAAAATGTGATTTTGAGCTATATAGAAGTGTTAGATTTCGATTTCGATCACGAAAATGGATTTCGAGCGGTCAAATTAGGTAGTGGTGAAGTTTTTGTGTAAAATGAAGCACTTTGAAAAATTAGGTCAAACCCTATATAAGGAAAAAAGGGTCATTTTCTAAATCATTTGAACCCTTTGACTTTGTAAATTAAGCTCTAAGAAGAAGACAAAAATGGTGGTCCCCTACAACAGTCATCGATTGGAGCGATCCAGGAGACACAGCTGGCCCGCAGCGTACAAACCACTTGTAAGTGGTCGATAAACCCCTCTGTAATTCAAATTTGTTTCATTTTGGTCGATTTGTGCACGTTTTTCCACGTTTTTAAGTTTTGGGTCGCGGGTCTTCGTGAGAAGTAGTTTCTTCACGCGCCCCGTAGGGAAATCTCGCATGAAGAAACTACTTTTCATGCCACTCTGTGTGAAATCTCACGCGGGGTAGTACCCACTTTCGCGTGAGAAACCCCTTGAGAGGGCATTTTCTCACGCGAACAAAGATGAAAGGTCGCACAAAAAGGCAATGTCGCGCAAAGTGAAAAACTTTTTTGCGCGAAAGAGAACTTTTTCGCGCAAAATTCTGTAATTTTGCATGAGAAAAAGTAGTCAGAATCAGCATAAAATCAGTCTGCGTCGCATCCAAAAGCTTGTGCATCAGCATCGTAAATGTCTGTAGGATGTCGGGAATGCTTCCTTATTGCATTATGCTTGGATTATTGTCAATTACTGATAGTGCTTTATTGTTTGCATGTCTTGCAGGTTGATTTTCTTGATATTGCATTCAGATCGAATCATCCAGCTATCAGCAGGTTGATATCTCAGCTAGATGATGCTGAGATAGCACATATTGACACATTGGGTTTGAGTACACTATGTGATATACCCGAGATTTGGGTAAATCACAGACTATTGGGTGCATTGGTGGAGCATTTCCATTCAGAAATGAACACATTTTACTTGCCACAAGGGGAGATGACTATCACTCCTGAGGATATTTCCCAGATCTTGAGGATACCATTCGTCGAGACTAGAGTTGAGTACGAGACACGGCCCAAGATGGGCACAGCAGCTTTGAGAGAGGTCTTTCAGGATCACCTTATGATGGGTAGAGAGATCCCATGGGAGGATCTGATTGGTTCATATGGAGGGACCCATAGGTTACCCGTGGTGCTAGCATGTTTTCTGGGATGCTACTTGATGCTAGATCATGGACAGCATGGTCTAGAGTGCAGTTAGGGCAGGATGCTACAGCTGATGATGGCGCGGCCATGACATTATGGATGGGGCCAGTGTGTTCTTGCACACATGTATCATGAGATGCATGAGGTCATCTATAAAGAGGCAAAGAGTATGGTCGTCGGGGTATTTGTATTACAAGTGTGGGCCTGGGAGCACCTTCTTGTCACTAGGCTGATATGTGAGGATATGAGGCAGCCTTTAGAGCCTTATATTTGTTGGTACAGAGGTATGATTACTCATCCCACACTGGGTAAGATTGAGCAGTGGCGAGCGCAGCTTGATGATTTGGTAGATGTGATATGGAGGCCATGGAGGCTTACAGAGGCTTGGGATGATGCAGCAGAGCAGCTGAGTCACATGGTTTGCTCTTGTGCGATGATCGGTCACACCATTACAGTCATTGAGAGATTTCCGCAGAGGCGGGTATGGCGGCAGTTCGGTCACCCACAGGACATCTCACAGGATTACATGGTATATTTGAGATTTGCCGACAAGGTGAGGAGGGGTTGGGGTACACCACTGGATCAGGGGCGTACCATGATAGACATTTGGTCATTGGTCCTAGTTTAGTGGGACTACCTTAGGGACATAGTAGATGTTGGTGTGACTGCCGAGTACAGGGAGCATTTCATCACGCACCCTTTTCTGAGGTTTACAGATTTAGTGGGTATAGCAGGTAGGGGACAGGTGGTACCACCGCAGGTTATTCAGCCACAGGTGGCACAGCAGGTACCGATGCCTCCTCCATAGCAGAGGGCATAGTAGGGTCCTTGACCCTGGACAGTACAGGTGGACATTCCCGCTCGACACATAGGGATGGATCCTGGAGCTGGTGGCAGTGGTAGCACTAGGCAATCCCGGAGATAGACTATAGCGCAGTTGTCTGAGCAGCAGCAAGTACCTCCACAGGAGGAGGCCCAGCAGGAGGATCCTATGCAGGAGGATTAGCCTGCATAGGACATAGCACATGAGGTAGGACAGGAGGCAGCGTAGGACCCACAGTGGTGCATGCGAGAGAGGGTGAGGTAGCTCACTAGACAGGTGGGAGACCTCACTATACAGGTGGCATTTTGAGATGCCAGATTGATGGACTGAGACAGAGAGATATAGGATCTCCAGGAGCAGCTCAGGGCATCTTAGGAGGAGGTGCAACACCAGACTGCACGGGAAACATATTATTATGCGTCATATATAGGTGCGGTACCTGACGAGGCATTGCAGGTGGCTAGATTCTCGAGCTATGTGAGAGGATTGGAGGGAGCATAGATGGCGCCTCCTCTAGATAGGGCTCCATCTCCACCTCCTCCAGGTGACGACGGAGAGGGCCAGAGTTAGGCTTTTTGATAGATTGATAGATGAGATCATAGGGTATATCTAATGCGTTGGCATCCTTGTATTATATCACCATTTTTGAGATAGATCATGCTCGAGTAGCACCATTTTGTATTTGTACCGACACATTAGATATATATATATGAGCTCGTCTTGTGGTATCATTGCATATTGTACATTGTCTTTTATGAGATGTTTCCTATATGCTTAGATGTATGAACATGTTTTAAATATATGTAAATGTATGAAATGCACATGTATGATTTAGATGAAAAGATGTATGTATGTAAATGATTTTATGTAAATGTAATGCATAGGTGATTATAAATTGTGAATATGAATATGTATGGTACTAACATCTAATGCAGGACAACAAATGCTAACCAAAAAAACATGTGAAGAAACGAGAGCGAGAATCAAACACCTGTGCAATCGTGATGAAACCAGGTTGATGAAGAAGAACTCTCCAGAGTATGAACCCAAAAGAATGCAATGAAGAGAACACCGAATTATTGTCACAATGCAAGTCTAGAATGAAAATGCAATCCTATGCTAAATGCAATATGAAGGTGCAATTCTAGGACATGGTTGTGAGACCCATCGTATAATTATCATCATTGAGCATTTTTTGGAACATCAAAGTCGATACAACCCTTACTGGTGCCACAATGCAACCATAAGGATATGAATATGACTTATCATCAGATGAAATGTAGGAAACGAATGTAAGCACCAGGGCACAAAAGCCAAGATGACCTGAACATTGTTTCTAGTTAATGTTGCAAGAGTACACTAGTATCGAGGCATTCAAAGCTGAGATAACCATGAGTGTGATTATGCGTAAACAAATAGATCAATAACAAACAAAACAATAACAGTCAGAGCAATAACAGTCAAGGAGATAGTACCAACCTCACCATGGCATACAAATAAACAAGATCGAGGGATGTGAGGTTGTTCCACCTTATTGCGGGAGCTCTTATCACATACACCCTATTTATTTTACATTTTCAGATCATCGGGACTACACCAACAAGCAGTAGACAAAGAAAATATCAATGAAATCCATAAGAATAGACAGCATTCAAAGAAATATTCAAGCATAGCTCAGCAGGTTTCAAAGTTTTTGAATATGGATGTGTATGAGGTGTTGAAAAACATCGTTGTGCTTGTGAGTGCATTGTGTTTGATAGTTATCGAAAGGTGTTTACATTGAGATATCCAATGTGTGTTAAAAAACACAGATGTGTCCAAAGATAGTGTTGAAAAACACTGTTGATGGTGGTGTTGAAAAACACCAGTTTGTGTCAGTAGCGAGTTGTCCTTGAGAAGTGACAAGATTTCTGACTCAGGTGTAAACCAAAGATGTGATCAAATGGGGGACCCATGCCTCCAAGTAATGATGACTAACTTGACATATGTTGCAAGGACAAATGAGATTTGATTGTCCCCATGCGTATGACACTGAATCAATGACAAGTTAGGAGGGTTCGCAAAGGAACCAGAGTGTCACAAAAGTGACCAAAAGATATGTACAAACTAAAGCATAGAATCGTCAAGACTGAGTATTGATAGATAGAGCATTTGAGTATAACTCCAACTGTAACAAATGTGAGAAATCTCGATAGAATAGTGACAGTAGGCAGACGTAGTGAGAACCACTGGTGACTGACATGAGAGAGATGCTCAAATGAAATGATCGTGGTATAAGCTATACATCAGTAGGCAGACGCAGTGAGAACCACTGGTGACTGATGTGAAGAAGATCCTTAAAAGATAAAAGGACAGTGCCCCCTAGATCAGGAGGGTTTCCCTAAGAGTATGACCAGTTCCAATCCATGTGAGTTGGTGTCTTGATGGGAACTGAAAGCAAATGCAAGCAGGAAAGCAGCAATGCAGGAAAGCAACAGCGTAAAGCCAAGGGGCGCTGTGATAGATATAGCATTGTGGAACAAGAGGTGCCTGTTTACCAGGTTTTCGCCTTCTTGGTAGAAATTCTTTTTTTTTCCTACCATGATGCCTGTTTGCCAGGTTTTCATCAATGGCACTTTTTTTTCTTTTTCTTTTATTTTTTTATTTTTCAATTTTTTATTTTTTTTGTATTTTTGGAATATAAGATTTTTTTGGAGATACATCAAAGCACCTATCACTAGGTTTTCACTAAGATGATCATTTTTTCAGGACTTTTTCAGATTTTTATAATTTTTTCAGGACTTTAGTATATACATGAGCACACTGAAGATGTCTCAGCTGTAGAATCGCTTTAGATGAAGAGTGTTGATGGGCTCTTTGAGTTGTTCTCCTTCAATAGTAGAGAGTTGATAGGTACCAGACCCAAACACTGTAGTAACAATATACAGACCAAGCCAATTAGGTTCAAACTTTCCTTTCTAGATCTAATGTTGTTGATTCTTAGGGTTCTCCCTCAGAACAAGGTCACCCGCTTGGAAATCTCTTGGTCTAACCTTTTTGTTATAACTCTTGGACATTCTCTTTTGGTATGCTCTTAGGTGATCGAACGCCACTTGGTGACATTCATTAAGTAATTCTAGCTCTTGTAGCTGAGATATTCTAGTGTCTTCATCAGTAACAAGGCCTTTCAGAGAGACTCGCAAAGAAGGAATCTCAACCTCAATAGGTAGCACAGCATCTACTCCATAAACCAATGCATAGGGAGTAGCCCCTGTTGGTGTTCTTATACTTGTCATGTATGCCCAAAGAGCTGGATTGATCCGGAGATGCCAATCTCATCTGGATTTATGCACTATGTGATGCAGAATTTTAAGGATTGTTTTGTTGGATGCTTCCGCCTGTCCATTACCCTGAGGATAATAGATGGAAGACCAATGTTGAGTAATCTTAAACTTGGAGCATAGCTCTGTCAAATCCTTGTTTTTGAACTGTCCCCCATTATCCGTGATAATCGCTGAGGGTATACCATGCCTGCAGATGATGTAATTGAGAATAAACATTGCTACTGTTTTGCCACTGGCAACAGTGAGAGGGACTACCTCCACCCACTTAGTAAAATAATCCGTAGCTGTAATGATAAACTTATGTCCATTAGAGGACGAGGGGTAGATCTGTCCCACCAAATCAAAGGCCCATTTTTTAAATGGCCAGAAAGTAATAAATGGAATCAGGTCCTTGGCTGGAGCATGAATTAGGTTTCCATGTAATTGACATTGTTTGTAAGACTTAGCAAACTGTGTTGCTTCTTTTTCCATATCTGGCCAATAGTAACCAGCTCTAATAAGTTTACGAGCCAATGTCAGGCTGTTAGAGTGTGACCCACAGATGCCTTCATGCACCTCTACTAATGCTTGTTTGGATTCATCAGGTTCTAAACACCTAAGGAGAGTATCGTCTAGACCACGTCTATACAAGTCATTAGCAATGATGACGAACTGTGAAGCACTGCGGATTATGTGACGTTTCTCATTCTGGGAGTAAGTGTCTAAAACAATCTGGTCACATAGGTAGGAGAAGATGTGATGGTAGTGGGATGAGTCATGTCCTATGACAGAATAGATCATCCGGGAGTCAGGGGAGTCATAGGCTGGGTAGCGTAACATCTCCACCAGGAATTCATGTCTAAAATCATTTTTAGGCATTTGCAGCATAGAGGCAAGAGTAGCCATGGCATCTGCTGCTTTATTATCTACCCTTGGAACCTGTTGAAATGTAATGTGATTAAAATACTGCTTGAGATCATCAACCAACCATTTATACATAACCAACTTGTCATCCCTCATCTGATAGATATCATTGATTTGATTAATGACTAACTGGGAATCTCCAAGAACATTGAGTTCATCTACTTGCCACTCAAGGGCGATCTTCATGCCATTAATCAAGGCTTCATACTCAGCAATGTTGTTTGTGCAAGGCAACAACATCTTGTATTATTTTGGTAATGAGTACCTTTGAGGTGTAATGAATAGTATCCCAGCACCTGACCCCTGTTGGGTAAATGAACCATCAAAAAAAATAGTCCATGAGCGATGTGTAAGAAGTAATATGGACTCATCTGGAAATTCAATGTATAATGGTCGATGATCAACTAAAGGTGCTTCTGCCAACTGATTAGCTATTGCTTGGCCCTTAATGGCTTTCCTTTCTACATATTGGATATCAAATTCACTGAGGAGCATGACCCATTTAGCTAGTCTACCCGTGAGGGTAGCCTTACTGAGAAAGTATTTCAGAGGATCAATTTTAGCAATCAGCTGTGTAGTATGAGCCAACATATAATGCCGCAATTTTTGTGAAGCAAAAACCACTTCAAGGCAAGCCTTCTCTATAGCAAAATATTTCATTTCATATGAGACTAGAGTTCTGCTAATGTAATATATAGCCCTTTCTTTGTTTTTTTGATCTTCTTGAGCCAAAAGAATACCCAATGATGTATCTGTAGCAGATATGTAAAGTATAAGGGGATTCCCATGAATGGGAGGAATCAATATTAGCGGGTTCACAAGATACTGCTTGATTTGTGTGAACCCTTCATCACACTCTTTATTCCACTAATAAGTCACACCCTTGTGTAAAGTTTTGGTAAATGGTTGGGACTTGTCTGCCAGTTGAGAGATAAAACATCGGATAGACTGCAGTCGGCCTTGAAGTCCTCTCATTTGTCTAATATTTTTAGGTGGCGGCATTTCCAGAATAGCTTGTACCTTTGCAGGATCTACTTTGATGCCTTTAGTAGAGATGATATAGCCAAGTAATTTACTAGATGTTACGCCAAAGGCGCATTTCTTAGGATTAAGTCTCAGACTGAATTGTTCCATACGATCTAGTATAGGACCTAGATCAGCAAGATGTTCCTTTCGATGCATACTCTTAGCTAAAGTGTCATCCACATAATCTTCCATTGTTTTATGCATCATGTCATGAAATATAGTGGTAACGGCTCTTTGATATGTAGCACCTGCATTTTTGAGTCCAAAGGGCATGACATTCCAATAGAAGGTGCCCTAGGCACATGTGAAAGTTGTTTTCTCTTGGTCCTCTGGTGCAATTTTTATCTGATTATAGCCAGAGAAACCATCCATTAATGAGTACATTTCATACCCAATTGTCATATCTACGACCATGTCAATATTAGGCAATGGGAAATCATCTTTAGGACATGCCAAATTCAAGTCTCTGAAGTCTGTGCAGACTCATATGGATTTATCATGTTTTGACACTGGAATAATATTAGAGATCCATTATGCATAATCAATTACTCTGATAAACACTGCCTTAAGGAGCTTCTCTAATTTAGCTTTGACAAGTAGAGATACATGTGGATGCATTTTGCAAAGCTTCTACTTGACGGCCTTAACACCTGGTGCAATGGATAAATGGTGCATGATTAGATTAGGGTCTAATCTAGGCATGTCTGAATATTTCTATGCAAAGTTAATCTTTTTGTTTTTGAAGAATGTAGTGAATTCCTCTCTTTCTGCCTCTGATAGTGATTGTGCCAAGTGAATAATCTAAGGTTCTGCCTCTATACCCAAATTGATAGGTTGAGTTGGTTCAATAAGAACAGGTGATCTTTCCTGAAAATGACTTGGGAGGGCATCAAGTATCTCATCCTCGGGCGCCTCAGAGAGGTTTTCACCCTTGGATATGTCTTTTATTTTGACTGCTTTAGGCTCTGATACTGCCACAAAGTGGTTTTCACCATCAGAGCGCCTATTTTTTCTTCTTTTTATTTTGTGACTAAGATACTTGATGTCTGCCTCGGTCATATTGCCACTTGCTTTGCTAGTGGAGGACGTTACAGGTTCAACAGTGTGCAAGTAACATGCAAGAGCGTAATCATTCTGGAATGTAAGGACTTCATTATATGGGGAGGTAGAGTTCCAGTCTATAAGCTTAGGATGGCGAAGTGAAAGAGGAGTGACAAGTTCAAGTGTGTTCACGGTATAATCATCAAAGGCATGGATAAGCAAGTCAAGACCCAAAGCGATCTTGTTAGAAGTATTAAAAGAATGAAAACAAGAACATGAAGTAATCCAAGAAAATGAAATGCAAGAAATATTTTACCATAAGCCAAATGTGAGATAAAGTTTTCAAGATCAATCACCAAGCACATGAGAAACTCCAAGAATCCAACAAAGAGCCAAGAGATTTTGGTAAGGGGAAAAGCAAAGAAAAACCCCTTTG
>MU227134.1:4037651-4061512 GCA_018584345.1 Thuja plicata
ATGGACAAAAGCTTCACAACCAAAAGTTTTTAGAAATGAATAATTTACATTTTTACCAGTCCATGCTACCTCTGGAATACCACCATCCAAAGGGGATGAAGGTCCTCTATTTATCAAATAGACTACATTGTTTACAGCATCTACCTAGAAATGAAGGGGTAGTCCAACATGCAATCTCATGCTCCTTGCACGTTCCACGATTGTCCTATTCATTCTTTCTAACACACCATTTTCTTGTGGGGTTCCTGGAACTGTCTTCTATCTTCGAATTCCATTGATAGAACAATAATCTTCAAAGGCTGTGCTGCAATAATCACCTCCATTATTGGATTTGAGACACTTCAACTTCTTTCCTGTCTCATTCTCAACCAAAGCTTTCCATTTCTTAAATGTTTCAAAAACATCATATTTTTGTTTCAGGAAATATACCCATGTTTTCTTGGTTGAATCATCTATGAAAATAACATAATAATGAGAGCCACCGAGAGATGATACCTGAGCTAGTCCCCACACATCTAAATGCACTAGCTCTAACTTCTCACTCTTCTTTTCTTTCCCAACTATGAGAAATCTGACTCTTTTTTGTTTACCATAAACACAGTTTTCACAAAACTCTAAATCGATATTTTTCAGTCCTGGCAACAGATTTTTAGAGTGAAGGATTTTCATCCCTTTCTCACTCATGTGCCCAAGCCTATGGTGCCACATTTTTGAATCTGTTCCTACAACATCTATAGTAGCTTTCCCTGCATTAACATTATTAGTAGCAACTAAGGTAGAATAAGTGTTACCAGTACACAGATATAATGTGCCTATCTTCAAACCTTTAGCTACTACTAATGAACCTTTAGTGACCTTCCATACATTGTCTGTAAGCATGACTATGCATCCTTCACTACCCAATTTTCCTACAGAAATTAAATTTCTTCTTAAATTAGGGACATGCCTTACCTCCTGCAGTACCCAATCATTTCTATTTGGAAACTTGATCTTTATTTTCCCTTTCCGAACAATAGGACAGGGCTCATCATCACCCAAATATACCTATCCAAAATCACCTTGAACATAATCTTGAAAATATTTTCTATGGGGTGTAGCATGGAATGAAGCCCCAGAATCAATTACTCAGGAATCATTAACATTATCCAAACATAATATTAAAGCATCTTGTAAAGTATTACTTGCAACATTAGCTTCCTTACTATTATCTTCATTTCCGCCTCCTTGTTTATTTTTTTGAGACCAACAGTCTTTCTTTAGGTGACTAGGCTTTCCACAGTACTAGCAATCTTTCTTTCCTTTAGATTGAGAACATCCTTTATTTGACTTCCCTCGTGACTTTCCATGCGAAGGGCCTTTGCCTCTTTCACTTGTTCTTCCTCTGTTCTCCACGTTTAAAGCGGAACCTAATGAGGTTGAAGTTTCAACTGTGCTTTTCTGTCGCATTTCCTCACTTAGGATAACACCAACAACTTCATCAAATTTCAAATTATTTGAACTAGAGATAAAGTTGCTTACAGCCATAACCAAACTATTCCAGCTTTCTGACAAAGAACATAAAAGTAAGAGAGCCCTAACCTCTTCATCGAATATAATTTTTACGGATGAAAATTGATGGGTGACGGTATTAAATTCATTTAAATGATTCGATACAGATCCTTCCTCACCCATTTTCATATTAAACAAATGCTTCATAAGAAATACCTTATTCGAAGCTGAGGGTTTCTCATATAACTTAGCCAATGTCTCCATCAGCTCTATGGTCATTGTTGCCTTTGATATGTTGAATGTTACAGATGGTGCAAGGCATAATCGAATAGATCCCAGTGCCTTCCTATCCAAAACCTCCTAGTCCTCTACTAACATAGTTCCTTGTTTCTTGGTTTTTCCTTCTAATGGCTTCCATAGGTCCTTTTGATACAGATAATCTTCCATTTGCATTTTCCACAATTGAAAATTCTGGCCATTAAATTTTTCAATCTTGAATTTGGAATCCTCCATTGCTCCCACTCAAATCTGAAAGTCCTATCAATCTACAACAACAAACCTCACTCTGATACCAATTGTTAGGGTTTGACAGAACAAGAACAATATAAGAATAAACAGTTATACGCAGAAACAATAGAAGAAAGAAACTAAATGTAGATAACACAAAGATATAATGTGGTTCACCCAAATCCTAGGCTACATCCCCTACATAGTCATCCAACCTTTCTTATTATCCAACAAAAATGTACACAACCTTACAATGCATTATACATCTCAAATGCTTATAACATGCGTTTTAGGGAAACCTCTAAAATCGACTAGACATGTGGCCACAATATCAACACCTACTACATGATCAGTCGCCATAATATCAACACATCTGTATCTTTCATTTGTGCATCCTTTTTGGTGTGATCTCCATCTTTTTGTGTGTGATCTACATTTGTAACATTTTGATCTCCACCGGTGACTACCTTTTCATTGGTTGCATCTTTCTTCTCATTATTACCCTTATCTTTGGGTATGCGTGCATCTGTGTCAGGTGACTTCTCCTTCTCTGAGATAATATTGATAGCTTGTATTAATAGTGGTATCTGTCCTGGTGTGTCTACCTATGTGAAATCTTTTATTGTGTCCTATTCGTCAGTTTGGTCTTGGACAACAGTGACATCTTCATCTTTCTGTACTTCATCTACAGGATCTGCTCTGGTAACATCAATGTTTGTATTATCAGGCCATGTTTCATCTGCAATGTCCATATCCTTGTTAGATTTTGTGTTCAATGATTCTTCATTGATATCCTCATCAGTAATAAGAATATGTTTGGGTCTCTATATAGCCTGATCATCTTTATTCTTCTACTTGTTAGTAACAGTTATTTATGGCTCGGGACTCGTATCCTTTTTAGATATATCAAGTATCTTTCTCCATTTAGCCTCACTCTTCCTATCTAGCTCAATTAGATTTCCTTGAAGTACTTGGTAGGCTCTTAACTTTGGTGAGAACCTTTTGGAGTGTTTCTTCATCATCTCTTCAATCTCCTCCATTTTAGATTCGGGTGGCATGATAGAAACTAGGGCTCTTTCCCTAATCTATTTCCCATAATGTAGTGCAAATGTTCATCTTGTTGAAAATCTATTAATAATTTCTTTTGGCATCCTATCTGCCAATTGTATTGGAACATATTTGAATGTACACATCATTGTGATAATTTCCTCATCTATCTTAGTCTAGTCCTTGGTGTCCAGAGTTAGCCATTTCTTAATGTTATGATCATTTGTTGTACCTGTTTTGATAATAGAAGCACATACCTCATCAATTGTAGAAGGTATTGTGTTTTTGATAGCTTGTATAGAATGTTCATCCTTTTCAGTGTCCTCAATGTCTTCCCTTGTTCTAAGGAACTTTCTTCTTTTTGTTGGCCCCCTTTTCCCTATTTGAGGTTTTATTTTGTAGGTCCTTACTTGACCTTTCTTGATTGGTGAAGGACTTGCATCCTTTTCTATCTAACTCCTGGTCCTAGATGAAATAGTAGTCCTAGGTTTCTTTGTTGTTGGTGGTGGTGTATCAGACTCTATGGATTCTGAGTCATTTTCCTTCTCAGCTTCACCGACGGGTGACTGACCCTTGGTTTCTTCTTTCTATTTTGTTTCCTCTTCATTCATCGACAACGTTTGCTTCAAGGTCTTAACTATTTTATCTTTCTTCTTGTCAAAATTTTTCACAACTAAGCCACTTTATATCCTTTCTTTGGCTTCCTCATAATTTCCAAACTTAGGTTGTGATTTATCCAATGGTTCATTCATTAATGCCTCAATAGCATTTGATGCTTGATCTATGTTCACCTCATAGTCAAGTGGTGCCAGCCATGCTATCCTTAGTACAATTGGCTTGATGTAGGTGTATTCAGTGTCCACCATAAAACATATTTTAGTCTTGTACTTTTCTACTATCTGGTTTGAAATTCTCATTGTTTTCTACATTCTTTCTTTGAATCCAACAAAATATTCATTCATGACTGATTCAAAATTGTCTCCTAGTGATTTGATGAAATCACTAATTTGTGTGGTCACTGGTCGGGTAGTGTCCCATTTGACATTGCCTATAGATGGGAAGGATTCTTGGAAATAGAAAAATATGCACATGATGAGTGAACCAAAATTACATGAGTTGGACTTTGCAATCCTTATTGTCTTCATGTTATCATCTAATTGCCTTAGAAAAAGTTCTGATAGATCCAACTAAAGTCCCTTCTTGAAAATTTTGTATGTCGTATCCACTACTCTGGATGTAATGTTGTTCATCTTGCTAGCCTTAAAGAACATGTATCCTAAGACACATGCTCCAAATTTCACTTCATCATCTTTGATGGTGGATACCTTTACTCCTTTTCCATCCCATGTTGCTCATGTATTATTTTCAATGTCATCTTTAGGAGGGTGCTTTAGAACCTTTACTTTTTCAGTTATGGGATAACTGGTAAAAGTGTGTATAATATCCCTGGTTATCAGTTTTGGCTCATCTAGCCATATCTTTCGGTTATGTATCCTGCTCAATACTAACCAAATCCATTTAGTTTTTAATTCCTTCAAGAATAGTAGGGCATGTGTGAGCCCTTTCACTTCAATTTTCTTATGTTCTTCCTTTATTGTTCCATCATCATTGCAAAGCTTCTTGTAAGCTCGATCAATTTCCAGGTCTCATATTTTGGAAATCTTGTTGTGAATATAAGCTCCCATGTCTTCAATGAGAAAAACCCTAGCTAGTATACTGGAGAATGCACCATCATTGTCGGGTTGTGAAGCAACCTTGAGACATATCTTGTAGTGAGGTTCTTCATAGGTGGTAGTCTTAATTAGATTGACCTTATTCTTCTTATCATTCTTGATCTTGGAGGTTCTTTAAGTTGATACCGTCGTTTCAAAAATTAGGGCTTTTTCATGTTAATGAAAACAGAGTTCTCGATGATTGTTACTTACTTCAACCTTTTTTCACTGCTGGGAATCCTTCTGAGTATTGTGAACTGTGTTGGAGTCGCTCTGCAATATGGTCACTTTGTGCTTTGGTTTTTCTCTATTTCTTTTCTTAAGTCATTGTGTGAATAATAAAACCCTTTTGTCGTCTATTTATAGACTTTGCCCTAAGTTGTGTTATAAATGCTCAACCACTTATCGGTGTGTGAAGACAGAGTCATCGAGTGATACATAAATAATAGTCTCGGTGAGAATGCGATGCTTCAGGGAAGCTGTCAACTTATTACATTCACCGATGGATTTTAGTGTATTTGGCGAAGACAACATGTCAACTTTCATGATTATCGATGGATCTCAGTTTACACTAGCAACTTAGCTTTTATGTGTCAACCGACGATGCTTGGTAAGCATAGACAACTTATCTTTGTATTCACACCGATGATGTTTGGTAAGCATTAACCGATGAGATTGAATTCATATAATTGTAACAAGTAATACCATATTACATCTTTAATCATGTTGATTTGGAAATTCATCAATGTATAATAGAACTGATGCAAAATATAACTTGGTATAATGTAGTTCTATACTTACTTATTCTGCTTAGGTGGGGGTGGTGATGTCACCAAATGCATTGGATAAGGTGTCACCATTTGCATTTCTCGGTCCAGCTTCATCAGTGTTTGTAGCTTTCCTCCACATTTTGTTTCTCATCTTCCTTATGTCTTCAATGGTGTTTCCATTGCCAAAGGTGTTTGTCTTTGTCATTCGGTCTTTGTAGTCCTTCTTTAGATGAACAACTTTGTGACAGTGTAGACATGCCATTCTAGGGTTAGTCCAGCTCCTAGACTTTCTTTTCCATTGTCTCATGTAGTTTGTAGCTATGTGTCCAAATCTTCCACATGTTGTGCAGTTTGCCCATGTGTTGTAATCCCAAATATATGAGTTACCGACTCTTTTCGGTTGATAAGAAGTTTCTTGATCTTTAGGCTTCCATGCTTTCTTTTTCTTCTTCCAGCATTCAAGAGATGTGTGTCCATGCATTTTTCAAGTAGGACAATATTTTTCCATGTAGGTTTCCTTCTTTGGTTGTTTCATCTCAGATTTACATTCATATGCTTTATGTCCTTTATTGTTACATTTATAACAAACTCCTATGAATGAAGGTGTGGATTTAGGAATACCTTTTATTTTGCTCCTACAAATATTTGATGTGTGGCTTTGCCTTCAATAGTGATTTCATGTTAGCTTTCTTGGTCTTGGATTTATGTAGACATTCTTTGGATCAGCTTGGTTTGGTGATTCTTCATTTTCGGTATACCCTAGCTCGGTATTGTTGTTGACTCTTCTTTGTCCATCTAGAAAATCATCCATCCTTTTGGTGCTTTCTTCAGCTCTCTTGATCATGTCATTATGATGTTGTTGAATTCTCACTTCATGTTTCAGTTTTTCATTTTCTTCTCTTAGCTCACCAATAGCTTCTATTCTTTCAATGAGTTCAGTATTCATTATATTTGCCTCTTGACTCATAAGAATAATTTGATTTGTGATCTCATGATGATGTTCTGTAAGTCTTTGTATTTATGACTCTTTCTCTTGTAGCTTTTCAGTAATCTTCCTTCTGTCATCAATAGCTAGTGTTCTTTCTTGCTCAGCTTGTCTAGCATTGTTCATGACATCAATCATTCTTACCATCTGTGTCTCTTGACCGATTTGCAGAGATTTTACTTGTCCAACTAGATGTTGATTGATTTCATTCAGATTTGTGATGCTTTCTTCTGATGTGTCTGATTCTTTGCTAGTTGTAGATCCTGAAGACTCAAATAGATTAGATATCTCTTCCTCTTGGTAGTCTGTTTCATTACAACGAGATGCCATAATCTTTCTTTCATCTAGCAACTGTCTCATATTGATTCTAGCTTCTTTATACTACTCATATAAGATCTAAATTTGTAGCTTCTGATTCTCAATACTTTTGTCAAGCCTGTACTTCTCCATTCTATGATCTTTTCTCTTAAGTCTTTAAAATTTTCCAATTAAGAGATCTAGCTCTTATACCAATTGTTGGAAATAATGGAAGTATGTACTGAGAGGGGAGGGGTGAATCAGTACCTCTAAAACTTTTATCTCTTTTTAACCTTTATCCATTTAGTAATCCATTGTATTACCAACCATCTATTCTATACTACTTTGTGTAAGTTATATTAATTCATAAACTTAACAAACATGTAAACATCCATAGAATCATTCATGAAATGTAATGACACTTAACACAAGATATGGTAATGCAGAAAATCCCTGTTAGAAGGTAAAAACTGCGGTGGGGATGGCACCCACAAAAACTTCACTATCTGCAGATTGGAAGGGGACGGTTAATGCTTAAAATTTGATCACTTCTGATGATCTACCCTATTAGGAGTATTATGTGGAGACTTGTTAAGGTCTACTCTGTTAAGAGCTTTAGCAACACTGTTTAGTGTGCACTCGGTTAAGAGATTTACAAAGGATTGTTAAATCCACCTTTCTTGAAAAGATTTCTTCTATTTGCTACACTTGTTAGAATGTAGACAAACATACTCATTGACCTGATTATAGATCCATTGAAATCACATGTACAAAGTATCACCTAATGTGATTGATTAATACCTCTGTTGCTTGGTAGCCTTGATTCTTGGTTCTTGATAACCAAAGTCATCTTTTGCAGTTCTTTCTTGAAACTCTCAGTCTGATCCATAGATGTGCTCCTTGGCTACAATCATCCTCACATCCATTTTGAAATGAATGATTACACATCTATTTATACAATAGATTGACCTAATTAAGTTTCATGTATTACAAAGATAACTCTATGATCGAAGGTTTACAACTTGACCTTGATCTTGTAAGGAAACTCAGGTGCGGAAACAACTTTCTACACTAATCTCTATAAGAAATTATTGTGCAAATTCTTTTAAATCCTTACAATTTCAAATTTGTTAACTACTTTAACAATGATATTCAAGCCACATACCATGCATACTGAAAATAGAGAATGACACAATGATTTACCCTAGGGAAAACCTTTCGGTAAAAAACCCCAGCACTCCAAAACCTGCACAATGTATTATCTTCAACACAACGGTTACAATACACTTGCAATGCAAGTTCTTTCAGGAGACAAATGACACACACAGACAAATCCAGTAGCCCCAGATTATACCAACAATACACTCTTTTTCACATCCTTTTTTGTAACTCTAAAAATGCTTATATCATGCGCTTTCCTTTTTAGGGAAACTTCCAAAGATAGCCACATGTCTTCACCTGTCATTGAAATCTCCTAGAAATAGCTCTTACGTGTCATAGGAATCCTTCATAACCATTTTAGCCATGATCTCTTTACACACCATTCAAGATGTTGACACATCAAGTGGAGTGACACATCAACATGCCAACTAGGCATGTACACTTGCACTTAATTACATTATTTTTAAAATACATTTTACAAAGAAAATAATAAGAATAGGAATTATCCAAGGTTGAGACACCTTATTCCTAACAAATCTCCTAGTTTGCATGTTTTTAATCAATTATACTAATTAAAATAATTACAATTATCTTTCTTTTCCCTCAAGAAATGGTTTTAAATCAAATCAAAACTCTAAATATAAAACATAATTGTTTTATCTGACGTGGAAGTCAGATCCACTTTTCTCAGGATATAACTGACTTTCAGTGTCTGATGCTCAGGTTGGTCAGAAAGTCTTTCGGTGTTCCTTTGTGAACTGTTTATCAGGTTCCCTTTCTCTATCGGGTTCCTCTCTTTACTGCTTTGTCAGTTTATAGTGTAACCTTCTTTTCAGGTTCATTTGTATCATTTTTGGGTTGCACTTTCAGTTTACACTATAAAACTTGTGTCGTCGGGTTTCTCTATACTTAGCAATTTCGGTCCGAACTAAAACCTGTCTTTCGGTGTAGTGTAACCGATAGTTCAAAACTTGTTTCTCTTTGTATACTAATGGAAAAACTTATATCATCACATCTCTCATTGATTTTTTTTTCTCAAATGTATTCTTAAATGCAAATTTATTCCACCCTTTTGCATTCTTTTTTATAATATCCAATTTTTGGACCACATGGTACATTGGAGTCTTAGTAATAGAGGAGTTCCACCATTTTTAAATGTAGTTTTGGAAATCAGGAGTGAGTATCCCACATGATTTCATAGAGGAAATGACACCACTTCATTTGCAGTCTATTCTTCCAATCTAGAAGGATAGGATTATGATTAGAGATATTATTGGAGAGGGTTGTTGAAACACAGTTAAACTCAATGTCCCAATTGGCGGAGTGGAAAAACATTTTAAGCTTGACTTGAATGAGGTCTTTACCCTTCCTAGGATTCACCGGGTGAAGTATTGATGCAGGACAATCTAGGGTTCTTGGAGATCTTGCATGATCTTCGAGTTATTCCCTTCAAGATTGAATAATTTGTTTGTTTCAAGGCAATTTGCAAAAATTCTGAGAGCAGTCAATTTGTAGAGATCTTGGATAGGAGAAGTGAAGAGGGTTTGTTCCTGGTTATTCATACAGCCTATCTCTATGATTGTGCTTCTCAAGGTGGGGCAGTTTGTGAGATATTGTTGATTCTTCATCGGGTTGTTGAGTTCCTAGTAACCGGTTGTAGTGGGGTTTTATGTTCTTGGTCACTAGTTGGTGTGTTTGATATCTCAGATGAGTCATTTGCATCTTTGGAAGTTGTGATCATGATATTATGTTGGTGGGGTCATTTGGATCAGTTCCCTATGATCGCAACTCGTTTGGAGTTGTCTTGTGCCAGTTATGGAAGATTCCTTGGCAGGGTAGTTGTATTCTCCATGTTGCTAGTCCAGTTGTGCTTACTGGTTGGTTGATGGAGGTTGCGATCAGTGTTTCCTACCATTGGAGATGAATGGAATGCTTTTATATAAGGATCTATGTGTGGTTGACTTGGTTGTTGGATCAATCCTTGTGAAAAATTTATTAGTTGTATTTATTTGGGATTTAGGTCGACCTGGTCTGACATGTTTATCTTGGGATATGTAAAGTTGGTTGAGGCCGACCTATTGGAGGTTGTGTATAAATTTAGGGCTTGCACTCATTGTAAGGACAGAGGGAAGGAAGTATAGAGTAGATTTGGCATTGAGCATAGAGGTTTGATAGCCTAAGGGCTTGGTCAGGTCTAGATATAGATCTAAGTTTGGTTTTTCATTATATGTGGCTGAAACCAGGAAGGCCTTACAACCTGACATGTATGAGGAAAATCTAATTAATAAAGTTGTTATTTCTCTTCAGAATATTGTTGTTCTCTATGTTTCCTTTGTTATATCCATTGTGTAGTTTGTAGCTGCAAGGTTGGACATATCCTTTGGGGATTATCCTACCTTGACTTCGTCAAGTGGTATCAGAACAAGTTTTGATCTTGTGATGGTGAACAGTTCACCGAATTGAGGCAGGTTGTGAAGATGATCAGTAGATTGTTGACTATGAGGTAGCTGGAATCTTGCAACCAGATCATCAATCAAAGGCAGTTGCACCTTGGGAGAAAAGAGAAGAAGTTGATGGAAAAGATGGAACGGTTGGAAGAAGACAAGTTCCATAGTAGAATTGAAAGAGAGCTTTAGGAAATTTCTAGTAAGATGGAAGAGATTCATAATTTGCATTATAGTTGGAGATTTCCAATCAGACAGAGGATTTTTTGGCCTGTGAAAAGGCTTGTTAATAGAAGGAGAAGGCAAGTTAGGGTTGGTGTTGAGAAAGAGGTAAAGTTTGATGAGGTAAATACTAACCTATCTGAAGAGGTAATAGATGAGGTAGGTTTGGTTAGTTTTCTTGATTGATCTGAGGATTTTGTTGATAATGAGGTTGATGCTATTTGATGAGTTACCTTTTGGGGGTAATGTTGTTTTCATTGGTGAAGATGACCATGTGGTTAAGGTTGAATTTTATAATTAGTTGATTAGATCGGATGAGTTATATTGTCTTTTTATTGAAAGTAATAATGAGGTTATTGATGTTAAGGATGTTGGCATAGTTGAGACTATTGATGGTATTTTGGTTGAATCGATTGACCTAGTTGGGTTAGCTTATGAGTGTAATGTTATTGAGGACAAAAGTAAGGTTATTTATGTTGATGGGTTTGTTGATCAGTGTGAGTTTGTAGATGGTCTTTTCATTTGTGATTATGTTCAAGTTGTTGATAGGAAGTTGCAGATTGAGATATTTCAGTTAGATATTTGTTTATGGCAGAGGATACCTAAGACATGTGAAGGTGTGTTTATTGTTGGTGTTGATAAAATTGCTTTTGTGGAAGTTGTTGTTTCTTATGTTGCAGTGTAGGTGAAATATTCCTTTGATAGGGATATTTTTTTGAGCATGAGGATAGATGTGTAGAGAGTGAAGATGGATATTGATCTGAAGATAGAGTTTCTAGTGATGAAGAAGGATGACTGGTCAAAGGATAAAGTGCAAAGGTTTTGAAGATCAAATCAAAGAAGGTAGAGAGTCCTTATGTGTTGGTTCATGTTCTTGAACTTGTGGATTTGGAAACCCATGGTTAATATGAGGTTGAGTTCATATTTTATTATGGAACCTAAGTGTGGGGCATAATTTTCAACTTACCCTGGGTGTTTGATGTAGGAGCATCTAGGGTTCTTAGATATCTTTCATGATCTTGGATTTATTCCCTTCAAGATTGAAGAAGTTGTTTGTTTCAAGGTGGTTTGCAAAAATTCTGAGAGCGGTCGATATGTGGAGATCTTGGACAGGAGTGGTGAACGGGGTTTTTTCCTAGTTTTTCATAGAGTCTATCTATGATCATGCTTCTTGAGGTAGATCAGTTTGTGAGATATTGTCAATTCTTTATTGGGTTGTTGAGTTCCTAGTAACTGGTTGCAGTGGGGTTTTCTGTTCTTGGTCACTGGTTGGTGTGTTTGATATCTTGGTCAAGTTATTCACATCTTTGGAAGTTGCGGTCATTATATTATGTTGGTGGGGTCATTTGGATCAGTTCCCTATGATCACAACTCATTTGGAGTTGTCTCGAGTGAGCTATGGTGGATTCTTTGGTAGGGTAATTGTGTTCTTCATGTTGCTAGTTCAATTGTGCTTACTGGTTGGTTGTTGGAGATTGCGATCAGTGTTTCCTACCATTGGAGTTGAATGATGTGCTTTTATAGAAGGATCTATGTGTGGCCAACTTGGTTGTTGGATTGATCCTTGTGAAAAATTTATTTGTTGTATTTATTTGGGATTTAGGCCAACCTAGTCTGACATGTTTGTCTTGGGATATGTAAAGTTGGTTGAGGCTGACCTATTGGAGGTTGTGTATAAATTTAGGGATTGTTCTCATTGTAAAGAGAGAGGGAAGGAAGTCTAGGGTATATTTGGAATTAAGGCTAGAGGTTTGATAGCCTAAGAGCTTGGTTAGGTATAGATATAGATCTAAGTTTGGTTTTTCATTGTATGTGGCCGAAATCAGGAAGGCCTTACTTCTCGACATGTATGAGGAAACTATGATTAATAAAGTTTTTATTTGGCTCCAGAATCTTTTTGTTCTCTGTGTTTCCTTTGTTATTTCCATTATGTAGTTTGTAGCTGCAAGGTTGGACATCTCCTTTGGGGATTCTCCTACCTTAAGTGCATCAAGTGTTGTCCTAATAATTTAATATTGACCATACCCATGTCATTAATGAAATTTGATAGATCGAGCATACTACTAGAATAATCATCCAGACCACCCAAATTTTTTGAGGGGAAAAGCGGGTAATTAAAATCACCAGCAAGAAGCCAATGTGAGATAAAAAATTGTTGGATTATGGAAGAAATATCCTCCCATACATGTTTCCTACCATAATGAGAATTGAGATCACATACATTGACCATAGACTAGATATTACTATCATAGGCTAGCTTTATAACCTGGAAGTTCTAGGAAGATAAAATAAGTTCCCCATCAACCTTATGTGGATTCCAAATGGTAGAAATTATACCTAAAGCACCATTAGATCCACTTATATAGAATTGCGATCTCGACCACAAAACCCTCACATGAGTGTTGAAAGAGGACCCAATCATCTTTATTTCTTGTAAAAGGAGGACATTAACACTATTTTCAAAAATTCAATTTCTTAAGGTGTATTGTTTATGGGGTCCATTCAACCCCATCATATTACATGAAAGGAACCTCATTTCTTTGTTTTGGTTATGGAGTCCAAGGTCCTCTGCCTTCTATTGGTAAATTTCTCTTGTAATTTCTCTTTGCCTAGTGATACGTTGCGATGTGCAACCCACCTTATGTTAGTAATAACTAAGAGTGGGGGTGAATCAGTGGCCTCAAAAATTTATCCTTCAAACATTAACCTCCAATCAAATAAATCTCAGATTGTTAAGTCCCTACAAGATGCATGCCATGAAATACTTATAATGATTAATTGTCTGTCGATTTTCCTTGTTTGTCCTTATTCTCCTTGATTACTGATAAGTAGTATAACTATTTACCGAAATATAGTAAATATGCAGAGCATATCGATATATCCAGAATGAATTATGTAATATACAAAACAGTTAAGAAATGCATCATACACACATGTAACACATGGATTTTAACGTGGAAACCCTGTTAAGGGGAAAAACCACTGGGGCCGGTACCCAAAATTTTCACTCTTCTGAAGTGAGCCCTGTTAGGATCCAACCTTGTAAAAGTTTACAAACACACTGTTAGGTGTGACCTTGTTAGAGGATATTACACATATAGTTTGTCACTTACTATCAGGCATCTAATGCTACCATCCTTGGATCAACCTCTCTCTTAGACTGTCAATAGGCATCGGGCATAACCAATGCTACTTTCATGAATCAACCTTTTTGGCACTCCTTGGGATGTACCTCAATATATAGAAGACTGTTAAGTCCTACTCTATTAAGAGACTTGATGCTTCAATGGTTAAAATGAAACAATATGACCTGTTTCTAATGCAACCTGAATTGCAGATTTTCAGATCTATTTAAGTACATTGCCTCTCTGATCAATGTATCAATTCAATTCTTTTTGTGCTCCACACTTTCTACTCTGTGATGTTGTGCTCACTGTTCATTGGTGTCTACAGAATTCCTTAGCTCTCCTTCAGCTTGATTGATCAGTACTGCATGAAGTTGTTCTTCATCAGTTTCTCTTCAGCATCCTCTTTTCATTCACTCCCCTTACTCCCTTTTTCATGGATGTGATATTGAAAATGAATTAAGGTTGTCTCTTATATAGACATGATATTCATTGTTTCTTGATTCTTGATTCTTGATTCTTGGCGTGAAAAACAATCCAGCCAATTTGATTTAAAGCATAACTCTTGATTTATCTCATAGATATCTTCTTGCCAACTATACAAATCAGCTTTAAATCAATCACTTAACTCTGGTCAAATAAAACAAAGTAGACAACCAGTTAAGTCCTTATGTAGCTCTGCCACCTAGATATTTTGTCATTTTCTGAACTCTTTGTTATGTCGGTCAACTCTGCAGTTAGTCGTCGGTGACAACTGACAGTTTCATTGGTGTGACTCCAGTTAGCTTTGGGATCTCCATCCATCGGGCATCATTGGATTTTTACTTGTCGGGAAACCTGTGGTTTTTCTTTGTCAGGAAACATTGTCTTTTTCTCGTCGGGTATCACTATGACTTTTCTTCTTTGCCTTTTCCAATGGTGTGCACTTCGTTAGTGTTGTCTGTCACTTAGTGAATACTTGAATTTTATGTATTGTTGAAAGCATAGCCTTTGTTCCATTGATTCTCTGAAGTCTTTGGCATTATGTACATGAACGTACAAATGATATCAAGTTGACATCAATAACAATACAAACCATTAACTGATTTAATGCCTTGCATTATCTTCAACTTAACATTATCAAACATTCAATCACTTACATGCCATCAATCTCTCCCTTTGGCATTGATGGCAACATACTATATTATCACACTATACTATTTCTAATACAATATGAAATACAATCGTTGAAATTCATCAAACTACCAATATTTTTGTTTGATAACCGATAAATGTTTGAACTCTGGTAAGCATTGTTTTAGCTTAGATTTGATTCTTGTAGTTCTCTTTCTTCTAATGTGTTGAGTCCTCTTCTTGTGTCAATTTATCTCCTTTGAATGTTCTCTCTTGTGATGTCTTTTTCTCTTGTCAGCAACTCTCCCTTTGTATAATCTTTCATACAATTTGCTCTTCCTTAGATTATCATCACTCTCTATTGGAGATAATGGATAATCTATCTCTCTTTTTTCCTGAAGGATGTGATAATATGGATAATCTCTCTCCCTTTGATAGCAATGCCAAACAAATATTTTACAAATATCTGACATTCATGTCAAGCAATCATTTTTCTCCTATCCATAATATATTCCTTGAATTTCCCTTATCCTTCAGTAATACAACAATATGCTCTGGTGCTTGGTTCTGATATATACCTGTTGTATATAGATGTATCTTTTGAAGTTCATCTCTTTGCTTGCATCAACATGATTGATATTCTGATAATATGTAGGCTGATGCAGCCTTCAGTCATTTTACTAACTGGTAGACAAGGGTTTGACCCCTAGTCTCTTTCTTAAGTACTCAAATGTATCCTTGGGAAGTGGCTTGGTGAAGATATCATCCAATTGTTCTTTTGATTGCACATACTCAAGTATCACCTCTTTTTCTTGAACTTGTTCTCTCAAATAATGATACTTGATGGAAATGTGTTTAGTCTTAGCATGCATGACTGTATTTTTTGAAATGTTTATTACACTAGTGTTATCACAATAGATAATCACTGGTTTTGAGATCTTCATATGCATACCTTCCAGTAATTGTTTGATCCATGCAATATTTGAGCAATTTTCAGCAGCAACAACATATTCTACTTCTGCAGTAGACTGAGAGATGCATCCTTGCTTCTTGCTAATCCATGTGACAAGTTTGTCACCCATTAAGAATGCTCCTCCAGTTGTGCTCTTCCGGTCATCAAGATTTCTAGCCCAATCAGCGTTGGTAAACACCTTAACTTCAATTTTTCCTTCTCTTCTATACCATAACCCAAATTCCTCAGTATTCTTTAGATATCTTAGAATTCTTTTCACAACAGTCATATGTGATTCCCTAGGGTTAGCAAAAAATCTAGCAACAATTCCTACTGCATGTGCCATATCTGGTCTAGTGAGTTTTCCAATCATTGATCTGTACAAAGTTTGATTTACCTCTGTTGTCTTGTCCTCCTTTGTCAACTTACATCCAATAGCCATCGGTGTTCCAACTGGTTTGGATTCTTCCATCTTGAATATTTTTAGGACCTCTTTGATGTACTTGGACTGTGTAATGAAAATACCTTCTCCTTGTTGCATGATTTGGAGACCAAGAAAGAACTTGATTTCTCCAAACACAGACATCTCAAACTCTTTGCCCATCTCATTAGCAAATGATTTGCATAGCATATCATTGCCTCCAAATATGATGTCATCAACAAATATTTTAGCAATCAAAGTGTTAGCATTAGTATCTTCCTTTAAATAAAGATTATTATTTTCACTAGTCCTTACAAATCTAATACTTATTAGATAGGAATGAATTTGTTCATACCAGACTCTAGGAGCTTGTTTCAATCCATACAAGGCTTTATGAGGTCTACATACCATGTTTTTCTTGTCTAGATCGACAAACCCTTCTGGTTGTTCAATGTATACCTCTTCTTCAAGTATTCCATTTAGAAATATTGATTTGACATCCATTTGATATACTTTGAATCCTTTGAATGCAACATAAGCAAGTAATATTCTTACTCCTTCTAGCCTAGCAATGGGTACAAAGGTCTCTCCATAGTCTATACCTTCCTCTTGTGCATACCCCTTGCATACTAGTCTTGCTTTGTTCCTTGTGACTTCTCCATTCTCATTCAACTTATTCCTGAATATCCATTTTATACTGATGACATTCTTGTCATCTGGTCTTGGCACAAGTGACCATGTTTTGTTTTTCTCAATCTACTTAATCTCATCATTCATAGCACTTGTCCATTCTTCATTATCAAGTGCAGCATTGACATATTTGGGCTCAAACTCACATAGATAGCTTGAGTTTAGAGACTTACTTCTTGTTCTTGTACCAGCTTTCTTATCTCCTATGATCTGGATCTCTGGATGGTTCCTTCTTACATATCTTGCAAGTACAAGTACAATTCTTTGTCTATCAGCTTGATCATTGGTTTGTTCTTCATTTTTCTCTTCATCACCTTGCACATTATCTTGATCATTATCATGACTGTCGATATTTGTAGCCTGATGCTCGGGAGCAATGATTTGTAGCTCAAGAGCTTTACATTGTTGGTAGGGTAGAGTGTCAGGTTCCTCATTGTAATTGAACTTATTGTAGTCCTTTGGTTCTTTAGTGCTTTCTTGTTCATTCTTCTCTGCAAATTCATCTATCTTCACATTAGCACTTTCAATAATTTTTTTAGAGGCTTTTTTTAGACATTTGTAAGCCTTGCTCTTCGTAGAATACCCTAGAAAAATTCCTTCATCACTCTTGGAGTCAAGTTTTCCATTTCTATCATCTTTTAAGATATAACATTGACTGCCAAAAAGTTTGAAATAACTTACGTTGGGTGTGTATCCATACCATAGCTCATAAGGTGTCTTCTTGGTGTCTTTCTTCAATTGTACTCTGCTCAGTGTGTAAATAGTAGTACTGGTAGCTTCCCTCCAAAATATTTGGGTGATGCCTTTTTCTATCATCAGTGTTCTAGTACAATCAACTATTGATCTATTTCTTCTCTCAGCAATCCCATTTTGTTGTGGTGTTCTTGGTGCAGAAACCTGTCTCTTTATACCATGCTCATTACAAAAGTTAGTAAATTCATCTGATATAAACTCACCTCCTCTATTTTTTAGATCCTTACCACTTTGTTTCTCTACCATAGCCTTATACCATTTAAACATCTTAAATGCTTATGATTTATCTTTTAGAAACATAACTGTCATCATCCTAGAGTAATCATCAACAAAGAGAATAAAATATCTATCTCCATAATTACTCTTTGTCCTCATAGGTCCACATAAATCAGTATGGACTAATTCTATAATTGCATCAGATGTATGGGTTTTGCTTTTGAAACTAGACTTTGTCATTTTACCTTTTTGACAGTTTTTACACATGATGTTGTCGGGCTTGGTCATCGTCGGTAAGCCTATGACATTTCTCTTTTTGCTAATCTTTATCATGTTGTCAAAGTTCACATGACACAATATTTTGTGCCATAACCATATGTCTTTGTTTGTAGCAATCAAACAAGTGGAGTTAGTATCATTCAGATAGAATAAGTTACCTTTTGTCTGTTCAACGGTACCAATCAGATTTCCAAATTTGTTGAAGATCTTTGCCTTCTTATTTTCAAATGCAACTTTGTGAATTGAATTATTCAACTGAGAAACACTCAATAGATTATAATTCAATCCATTTACCTAATAAGCATTCTCACACTTTATCTAGTTATTCAACATTATTGTTCCTCTACCTTCAATTGGACAAGGTGTGTCATTTCCCATTCTTACCGATCCACCATTGTAGTATTCAAAAGTCTCAAACTTTTGCTTATCACTGGTCATATGATGAGTGTAACCACTATCTATGATCCAAACATCATTTTTGCTAATTTTAGATATGAGAGTTGTTTCTAAATACCTTTCTTCATCATCATCTGAATAATCTTTTATAGCCACAAACACCATCTCGATGTCTTCATCAGATTCAGTGTCAGTATCATCATCCTTGCATTTTTCTAGGTAGCTGACCTTCTTTCCTTTGTCCTTATAGTCTCGAGTATCTCTTCTTTCTGATTGTCGGTAGCTTCTGTAATCACATCTGTCAGACTTCTTCTCAAAAGATTTATCATTACTTCTGTCATCTTTTCTTCTGTTAGTACACCTTGCAGCAAAGTGTCCAATCTCTTTGCAATTAAAACAAACAAGTGGTAATTTAACTTTGCCTCTCTGCATTCTTTTGACCATAAGTGCTTCAATTTCATCAAGATCATCTTCTTCATTTTCACTGTCACTATCTTTTCTCATAGTGTTTTTGTGACTTGATTTACTTATTCTCATAGAAGTTTTGAATGCAGACTCTATGTTTGGTAAGACACTATTATCAAAGTTATTCATCTCAAATGAAATCAGTCTTCCAATTAAACTGTCTAGAGTAACATTACTATTTTCTACTACTCTCATTTCTTGTATGGCAGATAATCTAATAGCATAAGTAGGCAGTAAGGTTCTTAGAATTTTACTTACCACTGTATCTTCTTCTAGTATACCTCCAACTCCTTGGATGGCATTGACTACCTCTTTAATTATTGTGCTGTACTAAGTGATGTTTTCTCCTTCTTTCATTTTGAGATCATCAAACTTTCCTCTAAGGCTTTCTGCCTTGGCTCTCAAAACATTTTTGTCACCACCATGTACAAGCTTCAATTTTTCTCACATCTGCTTTGCAGTTTTGCATTCTTTGACATCTTCAAATTCAGCATCGGAGAGTGAGGAAGCAAGCTCTATCATCATGCCATTATGTTTATCCTTCTCTCTCATTTGTTCAACTGTTGGTGCTCTTGTGGGCAACACATATTCAGTTTCTAGGAATTGAGTAACATCATTACCAATACTTGATAAGTGGAGTCTTATCCTGCTTTGCCATGAAGCAAAATTATCTTTGTTCAACTTGGGCACATCTCGTCTGTTCATCTTGTGATCTTTGGCTTAGGTCTTGAAACCTTCCTTCTAAGCACACAAGCTCTGATACCAATTGTTAGTAATAAGTGAGAGGTGGGGGCGGGGTGAATCAGTGGCCTCAAAAATTTATCCTTCAAACATTAACCACCAATCAAATAAATCTCAGATTTTTAAGTCCCTACAAGATGCATGCCATGAAATACTTGTAATGATTAACTGTCTATCGATTTTCCTTGTCTGTCTTTATTCTCCTTGATTATCGATAAGCAGTATAACTATTTACCGAAATATAGTAAATATGCAGAGTATACTGATATATCCAGAATTAATCATGTAAGATACAAAATAGTAAAGAAATGCATCGTACACACATATAACACATGGATTTTAACGTGGAAACCCTGTTAAGGGAAAAAACCATTGGGACCGGTACCCCAAATTTTCACTCTTCTGAAGTGAGCCCTTTTAGGAGCCAACCCTGTTAAAGGTTACAAACACACTGTTAAGTGTGACCTTGTTAGAGGATTTTACACATATAGGTTGTCACTTAGTATCAGACATCTAATGCTGCCATCTTTGAATCAACCTCTCTCTTAGACTGTCAATAGGTATCGGGCATATCCAATGCTACTTTCACGAATCAACCTTTTTGGCACTCCTTGGGATGTACCTCAATATATAGAAGATTGTTAAGTCCTGCTCTGTTAAGAGACTTGATGCTTCAATGGTTAAAATGAAACAATATGACCTGTTTCTAATGCAACTTGAATTGTAGATTTTCAGATCTATTTAAGTACATTACCTCTCAGATCAATGTATCAATTCAATTATTTTTGTGCTCCACACTTTCTTCTCTGTGATGCTGTGCTCACTGTTCGTCGGTGTCTGCAGAATTCCTTAGCTCTCCTTTAGCTTGATTGATCAGTACTACATGAAGTTGTTCTTCATCAGTTTCTCTTCAACATCCTCTTTTCATTCACTCCCCTTAATCCCTTTTTCGTAAATGTGATATTGAAAATGAATTAAGACTATCTCTTATATAGACATGATATTCATTGTTTCTTGATTCTTGGCATGAAAAACAATCCAGCCAATTTGATTTAAAGCATAACTCTTGATTTGTCTCATAGATATCTTCTTTCCAACAGTACAAATCAGCTTTAAATCAATCACTTAACTTTGGTCGAATAAAACAAAGCAGACAACCAGTTAAGTCCTTATTTAGCTCCGCCAGCTAGATATTTTGTCATTTTTTGAACTCTCTATTCTGTCGATTGACTCTGCAGTTAGTCGTCGGTGACAACTGACAGTTCCATCGGCGTGACTCTATTTATCTTGGGATCTCCATCCATTGGGCATCATTGGATTTTTACTTGTCAGACAACCTATGGTTTTGCTTCGTCGGGCAACACTGTCTTCTGCTCGTCGGGTATCACTGTGACTTTTCTTCTTTGCCTTTTCCGATGGTGTGCACTCTGTCGGTGTTGTCTGTCACTTAGTGAATACTTGACTTTTATGTATTGCTGAAAGCATAACCTTTGTTCCATTGATTCTCTGAAGTCTTTGGCATTATGTACATGACCATACAAATGATATCAAGTTGACATCAATGACAATACAAACCATTAACTGATTTAATGCCTTGCATTATCTTCAACTTAACATTATCAAACATTCAATCAGTTACATGTCATCACCTTAATGTTTTTTTCGACATCTAACTTCATCTTTTTGTTCTTTTTTATGTGCCATCCATCCCTCCTCATTCCTTGGAGTGCTGGTTCATGCACCCAATGAAAAGAATGCTTTGTTTAAAGGGGGTGAGAAATATCTTGGATGAATCTCGACCCTGACCCCACAAGAGGGGGGCAATGACATCCTCGACCTAAGGTAATCCATTAAAAGGGGGAGGTATTTCTCCTTCCTCCAATAAAATATGTTTCATATTACCCATAACCCNCCCCCCCCCCCCCCCCCCCCCCAATCTACTTTCTTAGGTGTTTCCATAAGCTACAACAATCCCTTTGTAAAGGGGTATTCATCACTCTCAGAGTCAAAGCCCCCCACCTTAGGGGGTGCATTAACCCTTAGAAAGGAAGTAGAGACCCCCTTTAATTTTTTTGGTTTCTTTTAGAGGCCTTACAATCACCTTACAGTTAGAGATAACATAACCCAGGATTTTGAGGATTTCTTGCGAAAGATCATGGCATTTTCATATACCAAAGCTTGTTTCCACTTTCCCAACTTGGATTGGAGGGTAATACAGTTGGGGATAGTTCTATTAACATCAACATTAATACATAAATGATAAAATACTAACCTGAATTTGGCCTTAGTCACCTCATCTGTCAAGACATAGTTGTCAAAGGTGCTGCTAATCCCAGAATTTGAGCGGGAATCCTGAAATTTTTCCCTAGAATGTTGCTGTTTGATTGAGATCTATAGCAAGATCAAAGCTCGACTTCCATCTGTTGAGAGAAGAAGGTGTCTACCATATGCCCATGAGCCTGATAAACCAACAGTTACATCCTCCACAACGGTAAACTTAAACTGAAACAAAATGCCAAGCATTACACTAGTTGTAATGCTCCCTTTGAGTTTACATCTTTGTGAAACCCACTTTCCAACCATATCAATAGTTGTTCAAAAAGAGAAAAATCAACCAAATAAAGCGTTGTTCATCAATGAGACAATATGATCAACAATGACATCAGGAACCATGATAGCCATTCCCTCCTCCATTTGTGTGCACTTTGGGGAAATAACTTGGCCTCCCTCCCTCTAACCATCACCCACTAGGGCCCATTTCTACCCCTCATACAAAACCTTGTTGTGTTCCTTCTCTATATCCACTTATTTTGAACCTGTCTTAAGGAGTCTAGATCTAGCCTCAAAAATTGGCCTATGGATCTCCAGGTCCTATGTAGAAGCATTTTCAGTAGAACATGCATTTATCAGTCTTGTGTGACTACTCACAATAATATTCAACAATCCCATACTTATTTTTGGGGGTTCCCCAAATGGGGAAATCTCTCCCCTATTGCCATCATCGACCACGAATCTCTGAAATTTGAATTTTCAGTAGAGAAGGAGATAAATGTTTGTTCAATTCTTGTTCTTCCACAAATGTTATGACACCGCCCTATGATAGAATGGTAAAATATTGTAAAGGAAGGAAAAAATCGCGTGTGGGTTGGTGTTGGTATAAAGGGGGTTTGATTGTTAATTGTTGTTTGATTTGCTTAGAGTATATTGATTTCCTTCACCTTACTTTATATTTAATTGAATTGTGTATTGTAATTGTGATTAGGGAGAAGATAAGATGTTCCTCTTCAATTCCCAAATACACAAATGGAAGATCCAAATTGATCAACCCAAGAGAAGGGCTAATGCATAAATGAATCAACTATCTGGAAAAGAGATTAATAAGAGGGATACCTTAAATTCTATTAATTATATGTATAGATATGATATATGACAGTAATTGAAGGAGTGGGAGAAATGTACTAACCTTGAAATATTGCAGATCAAAGAATGTTGTTTTCTGAGGTCTGTAGACTATTTCTGGAAAAACTGAAGTATGATCCCGAACCAAAATGCAGAGACAAACAAAACCCATAAATATTTTTCCGTTCTGATTTCATCTTATGAAAAAGGTTGACCTTGACCCACAAATGTCAACCCTGACCCAATAATGTCGACCTTGACTTGCACAGGTCTGACATAAAATCTGTTCGCGCCGTCTGAAAGAAAGCTGAAAAGGGTATCTAGATCTGGTCTCAAATCTATTGTTCTGTACCTGTACCTACAAGTAAAAGAGGTTTGTTTGTTGGGGGGAGGGGTTTGCCTTGGTCAAACCCCGGTTTTGGAATTAACCTCAAATATATGTAATTGAAATTGTAGAAATAGACAAAGTAAATGCATAAATTCACCTTTCTTGAAAAAGTCCTTGTGGCAGATTCGAATCCTTGAACCCACAAGTATGCTTCAAAATGTAGAATGTAGGATGTCTTCAATCTCTTGCTTGTAGATCTCCAACACCAAGTCTTGAATGGGTTCTTGAATTTGGAATAGGCTTGGAAGAAGGTGGATGGAGAGATCACCAAAAGGGCACTATGTAGCTTG
>MU227134.1:4061562-4082524 GCA_018584345.1 Thuja plicata
TTGAATTTGGAATAGGCTTGGAAGAAGGTGGATGGAGAGATCACCAAAAGGGCACTATGTAGCTTGAATCCTTCAATGGCCTCCAATGGATCTCCTTCATGGAAATGGATACTTGAATGGATGAATGCTTTCTTTGAAATCTTTCTCCTTAGCTTGCTTGAACCACCCTTGAAGATAATTTGCTTGATGATAGCTATCGTTCGTAACGCCTCTTAGAGAAAATGAGAGAGAAAGCTTCCCTTTTATATGAAATTAGGGCACAATCTTCTAAGGAGGCCTACATAGGAGGATTAAATTTCCATTAAAGCCTTTAACCCTAGGAGAGGACCTATATTAAATATAATTTAGGAATCAACGCTTTGGAACCCGAAATAGCCGACCCGAAAGCGGGAAATACTTTTTGCAAAGGCCGACATCCAAAAACTGTGAGACCCCGGGATCTAAACCCTGGGTCAAGGTTGAGGTCAAACTTGAACTAGGTCAGGGTCGAGGTCGACCCTCACCTAGGTTAGGGTCGAGGTTGACATAGACCTAAAAGGTCGACCCTGACCCTGAAGCCCAGAATCACCAGTCTGCAGTTCAGAATGCAAAAATCAAGCTAAACATGAGTGGAAAGAGGGACAGAACAGGGGGAAGCCATGTCAAGATCAGGAACCCATTCAAGGCGCTTGTCATGACCCCAAACCACTTACTCGGAAGGCTAAACAAGTCTAAAATGGAAGTGCTTCCATTTTCTGACTATACAAATATCAATCATGATTTTTTTCATAAATGCATTGTGCTTAATGCACAAGTGTCATAAATGCATGAGGTGCAATTTGCGACAGTACAATATGTATGTTTGGACAAAGTGTTGCAATAATTTTATTACATCCAATTGGTTCACCGTGTTCCAAATGCATAGTCTAATCAGGATGGTCATACATAGTCAGAAGGCCTTTTATAATTGCATGGTTGATTAGAAATATGTAGGACACCACACTATAAGTCAGATGAAATTCCTTGAAATTTTCCTTGTCAATACCCTCGTGAAGGGTAGGGCTACTTCTAGTTGAAAGTTGTGTCGAGGATTGTCAGTCTAAGGTTGGAGGAAAAACACTTGGGTGATGCTTCCCCTCCTATAGATAACTCATCTAAGCTTGAGATACAAATCGGGTTATCTAGACACCAGTAGTTTCTAAACTCTATCTTTTGTATTGTAAACACAATTGTTTAATTAAAAGTATGTTAGTACTTGAAAAGTAACGAGTATGTTTATTTCTTCAATAAGAAATTGAAAGATATTTAACGTTTCTTATACAACACAATGATTCATTTTGATGTCTTAAAAAAGTTAATTTAAAAGTTTATGGTTATTTGCAGTCATGTTATTATTTTACCTTCTAGTGAAATTCAATTACTTTCTTATGTTTAGTAAATAGTGCTGTTACACACAACTAGAGCATCATTTTTTGAGTCATCAACAAAATTTTACCTCATTTTTTTACCACAAGCCTACAACAACCTCTCCAAGTTACAACTTTGTAGAGGTACAAATATTTGCTACAACTAAATTATCCCATTAATATGATTAAGAACATAACAAGGCAATGCACTTATCTTATTCATTCATTTGGACACTTGTAGATACTCATTACATCACCACGATGTTAATGCATTTAAGTATTCTATCATAGTCACCATCACTCATTCTTAAGAAGTACAAAGCTTGTTTCAAAGAAAATAGTCAATTTATTGAATAGTTTGTTTGGTATAAATACACTATCTACTCTCATACCTTCTTAGTAGCATATTTACCTAAAATATTCAACACCACTAAATCGAAAAAGAAAATAAATAAATTACACTTCTTGTATTTGTTAAACTTACTCTAGTAATTTGTTGTGATAGATGTAGAATTGTATCCGAACACAACAAACCCTTGACCTTTGTCAACAAGAAGATCCTCTATCTTGGCCTTTTAAAACTCAATCTAATGTCCACTGAACTTTTCAGTGTCCATCCTCAAAGTTCTTGCTATCTTTTATGTTCGACACTTGCAATTTAGCTATGTAGAGCTCCCACTCAAATAGAGATTAGATCATAGGGCCAAAATTCCCCTCTCAAAGATCATAACAAGGAAAATATTGATACCAAATAAAATGTAATACAAATAGCTTATAGAGAGTAGTGGTAAACATGTTGAACAATCTAAACTATATCATTAAAATATAATATCAATGCCATACAAATGAACACAAGATATACCCGAGAAACTATTTTAGGCAAAAACCCAACAAGAAATATACCAACACTTAATGTATTATCAAATAATGGATTACAATACAAAGAGGTTTCATTTGTACTAATGCAATGCATTTGATCCAATTTTAGTAGCACATAATTATCACTTACAAACATTTGAGCACAATGCTAAATGCTTGTTTTACATACATTCATAAAGCCACTTGGGTGAGTTAACCAAACCATGGGTCTTAAAACCTTATTTAAATTCCTCTAGATAAACACATGCACTTTAATTTCAACGCTCGATGAAGACTCCCCTGACTTTTATAAACAAGTAGTCTAGTTGGTCAAACCAAGCACCCTATTTGGCATATTAAGATCATCTTACAAGATACCCTTACATTGTCATCGACTATTTTTAGTTGCATACAAACTCCTTATTTTAATGCACTTTGTAACCCCAATATAATTGCTCTTCTATTACAATCCCATATCATAGATGACTTTCCAAGTGGCAAGATCATTATTATAAGAGGAATCCTAAAATTGCAATAATATTAAAATATTATTATATAAGATATACAACAAACCTTCCTAACAATTCCTATTGGAGACTTTGAACTATGACCACTAGTTTGTTATTTAAGACTATTAATGTACATAACCCATTTATGACAATGAAATCAAATTACAACCATCCCTTTACTCAATAAGGCCATTCCTTGGTATAATACAACATAAAATGTGATGGGCTAAAATTGAATCATAATTGCTTCCTTATTTATTAAGTCCATTTATTACAATGCCACTAAAATTGTAGGTGTGCTTCATACTAATGAAAATGACGCCCCAATTACAATGCCACTAAAATTATAGGTGTGCTTCATACTAATGAAGATGACGCCCCAATAAAATTGAACCTCCTATAATTATAATGGTCAACCAATTACAAGGAAGTACACTTGCTTGCTTAGTGTCCCCTTTCTTTTGTAACTAAAAAGTTGAAAAAACATCTCCTTTGTACAAACTTTACAAAAATACCTCTCAAATCAGTTACATCTAAAAAAAAAAATACACATATTAAAACTCCTTATACATTAAACTAAAACAATCTTAATATTCCTTTTTATAACTTTTGAGGGCTTCCTCATACCACTAGAGAAGAGGCATGGTCACGTGGGTGCTAATAAAATCATTCGATTTGTGGAAGTGCAGTTTCACAACCACCAAACCCCCATGGGACCGCCTGCTGAGCGCACAGAATATATGACACACAATCTAAGTAAATTCTTGGAAGCCCAAATGTGAACGAGGGTGGAGAAAAAAAATCACAAGTTGACAACCTCCGTACGATCTGACCAGGTGGGAAAACGAGAAATATATAGTAGACCATAATCATTCCTCTTTTTCATGTAATTAAATTAACCACCTCCCAAAAACACACGTACGCACTGTATTATGAACAGAAATGAATGATATAGTAAATCACAATAAGATTTTGAACCGCAGACCGTGATTTGAACCGCTAACAGTTGATACGCAAAAAATGGAAAACTGAAAAAGTTCTGATACACACAAAACCACACATCATAATTACTTATTTAAAGCAGACCCACATAGTTAAGAGAAAGATAGGTGATTTGTGAGTGCGGATAGACCAGCCTAACAATACCAAAAGCTGGAGGAGGAAAAAAAAATGATATATATAGACAACTACTAAAAAAAATGAAAATTCAAAAACCATCTTGTTATTGATGACCAGATGATGTTACAGATTGCACAGATCGACTAGATTTCAGCTTTTTATACTTATTTGTTAGTGTGCTAATTTTGCATTGGGTGTAGGTTACTGAATTCTTGCAGATCACTTGAGGCTTTCTCCAATTTGACATTTTTAATTTGGTGGGTCATTGTGGAAATTGTAGGAATGTGTTGGGTTTCTCTGATTTTAGGCAGATTGATGGATTGATTTTGTTGATTGATGATTATGTTTTCGCAGATTATGAGCAGGGAAATTGGGGTGTTATGCATTATGAACGGAGTGTAGAGAAGGCCATGGGGAAGATGACATTGGATCCAGGGGAATCGTACCCTGAGAGAGTGGATGAACCTGATTGTGCATACTACATGAGGACAGGTCTTTGTGGGTATGGCTCCAATTGTCGTTTCAACCATCCTCCTCATATGAAACAGGTAGTAATACATCTACCCATTGCTTTCAATTGCATGCGTTTGTTTTTGGGAATACAGGGGTTCATGAATTGAAGTTGAATTTGGGTTTTCTCGGGCAGGCTAATTACGGTAAAGGAGAATTCCCTGAGAGAGTTGGACAACCGGAATGCCAGGTATGGGGCTTGGTAATCTGTGAAATATGCATTTGGGAAGGGGAATTGGTGTAAAAGGTAGCTCAGCCTTGGATGATATAATGGCCCACGTCGAATTGATTGAGGGGTTTTGCTGCTTTGGGTGAAAAGTTGTTTGTTTGATGCTCTTCATTTCCTAATTGCATTAAGAAGAAATGTCAGGTTTGATGCTTCTTTTGAGTTTTCCTTCACATCATGCATTGATAGAAGAAAATTTGTGTCATCCATGGTTCTTTCCGAGTCAAGAGAAGCGTAGATCACAGATGCTGATGATTTTGCAAAAATATAGCTCATTTGAAATGGTTTGAAGAAGTTCAGACCTGAAACTTATCTGTATAGAGACTGTGTTTGTTTGAAACCCTTGACTCAAGGTTGTTCTGATAATTTTCTTCTTGAATTGTGAGGGGAAGATAACCTAGTTGTCGGTCTGTCAATACTCAGAGATGTTTCCTTAACTGATGAAAGGAATATCTATCTATTGTTTATCATAGTTTTGCTGAAAAACCATCTTTGACGATATGCGACGGTTTATACACGTCTTTCTAGGGATTTCTTACACCACTTATGTTTAGGTGGATCATCTCCATGACGTTGAGATGATCCAATAAGGCTTTAGCTTCAACCCACAGTTTTTTCACATTATATGCTTGGATTAAGGTTTGTTATCGTTCTACACTGTTGTCGGTTGATCAACGCAAATGTGAACAGTTGTGATATGCCTTAGTGGGGACTGACGACACCTATTGTAAGAAATTGAAATCTTATGTAGGTATTTTCACTGATTTGCTTTATATGTGTATTACGGTTTACCTACACTAGGGCCAACGGAAGTAATCTTTAGGTACATGGTCTTAATTAGAGGTAAGTAAAGCTTTCAATCACGAGTTGAACTGATAGCAAATCTTAATCCATCATAAATAAGACATTTGCGTGTGTTCTTGCTCAGACATTTGCGTGTGTTCTAGCTCAGTTACTTGCAAGAACTGTTATTTTATATTGATGAAAACTGGAAAGTAAGGATTTCATTCCATCTATATGCATTTTTTTAATAGCTATAATATATGCATTGGAGAAAAAACATAGCCTGAAATAGGCTTTTGCTGTTTTTGTTAGCTGTACATATGATGACACGCACGTGAAGAGTTTGCCACCATCTTGCTGTAGCTGCTAAGGTCTCTCGCATTGTATTCCTTTCCGTCCATATGGTTTTCCTACAACCTTTACCTTGACTGATTCCTTGTATTAGAACTTTATGTGTAGTGCTAGTCCATTATGTAAAAATCTCTCTGTTATATCTGCATGGTATTGTATGCTACTATGCAGGTAGAAATGTGTCTGTATTAGTTAAGCAAAATTTGTTTTGTGCAACATGGGCCTGGTTGTCTTCAAATCCATACATCTAAAGAAGTAACCGAGGAATCTTATTCACCTTTCTGCCTGTAGAGAATGTCTAGATGGTTTAAGCATCAAAGATGGTTGTTTTGCATTGTTGCACTGAGTGCCATGAGTTCCTAATCTTTTTTGTTCTTAATGTTATACAATTATGCCTTTTTACTTAATTTAATAGTAGTTTTTATTTATTTGAAGTGTTCTGTACCTATAGCTGCTTAGGTACGGAAACTTAGCTTTTGTCTGAAGTGTGGATTTGTTGGTAAGGCTCCATAGACCCTATCTGACATTGAGGTTTTGTGTAAATTCAAAATTGTGCCCTTGTGGTAAAGATTCATTGAGCCTCTCGGATTTACTAATTTTCAGGAGCTCTAACTTTTATCGCAGGCTTGCCTTGCCTTTATATAATATCACAGTCTGAAGAGAATTGTTTCAATCAGACTTCATGGTTTATGCTTTCTTTTGTTCAAATATTTTAGGATTTTAGCAATTACTACACTCTACTAGATGTGGAGTTGAGTACTTTATTCCCTTTTCCTTGTAATTGCCTTCCTGATGGTTATGTACATGCTCCTTAACTTTTGTACCATATACCTCCATGACTAGTTGTTTGGGAGAAAGCAATTAAAATTTTCTCTTTGCTAATTGCACCACTTGTTTCTAGATTGGCAGGGTTCACGTATATACTGTAGGTTTTGCAATTTGCTCAGAATTTTGCAGTTACAACGTTCATTTTCCCTATGCTTCTGTAGTAGAAAGTCTTCAGGGTTGAGATATTGTTACTGGTCAGATTTTAGGTTAACAAGTTTATGGTGCTGACAGCTACACTATGTTGAAATTCATTTCAGTAAAATGTGCTGGTTGAACTTGAAAGTATAGTGAATATGAAGCTCTGCTAAGGAATTTAATCTACCACAAGCATTTCCGGTTGGAAAATGTGAAGGAACCATGTATTCAAGTGTGTGCTTATGAAATAAAGATATTTATGTAATGAAAACTCCATACCCTTTTTGTTGTTTGAAGTACTGTAATCATTGGCTGTGGCTTAAGTAAAACATGTGATTAATGTTGCTGGGAAAAAATATTTTATTTTATTTTTGAATATATTAACAGAGATTCTTGTTGTCCAGTATTTACTACTAAAGGTGGATAAATTTTGCAGTATTATCTTAAGACAGGAACTTGTAAGTTTGGCGCATCATGCAAATATCATCATCCACGTGACAGGAACACATTAGGAGGACAAGTACCGATGAACTATTTAGGTCTTCCTATGCGTCAGGTGGACTATATAAACTTTAGGAAAAATATTCTTTGGAAGTATGCTTTTGTTTTGTAAAATCTATGTTTGCAACATTTCTGAGATGCTCAGACAGGTGCCATAAATTGAATGTTCAGCATCTTTATTCTAAATTGCTTGAAGAGTCCATATGACATCTCAATGATAAAGTATCTATTTTGGAACTTTGACTTTGCAGGGAGAGAAAGACTGTGCTTATTACATGCGCACTGGAACCTGCAAATTTGGAGCTCAATGCAAGTTTCATCATCCACAACTCACAGCATTAGTACCTGTTTCAGGCTATGGAAGTGCAGGGTCGCCTACAACACCTGCTTCACCGTTCCATCCAGGGATTCTGTCTTGGCCTCTACAAAGGACACCTTACGTTGCCAGTCCTCGGTTGCAAGGATCTCCAGCTTACATGCCTGTCATTTTCTCACCTTCCCAAGCTATGCTGTCAATGCCAAATTGGAACAGCTACCAAGTGAGTTAGGGTGATTTTATTAATGATTTTCTTACCACAATATTGCCTGCAATGGGCATTGCATTTTGTGTATTCTGCTTATTTTAGACTTGCTTGGTAATGATGGTTGCTCATCCATGTTGCACACATCAAAGCTACTTGAATTCAGTCTGGTCCTTCAAAATTTCGATGATGTTGCATGCTTAATTTTCAGTTAGAATCTGTATATTTCTCTGTGAACATATTGAGGAGGAACATTTGAAGTACTTTTTTTCTTTTGTAAGCTATTACTTTTTCTTTTGCTCTCTGATAGGTTACATACTTTCCAACTGAAAAAAACATTTACTGATTACTTGTATTGTTATCTGCTGCTTTTTAATTTCAAATTCCTGCATTTGATGGCGAGGGGAAGCACATTCCCAAGTACAAAATGTATTTTACTCCTTTTATACAAGTCAGATTTAATGTTAGTTGTCCTCACTCCTTGTTGCTTAACTTTTCTTTACCATTGTTTGGTAACTATGAGTAAGTTCAGTAAATTAAATTGCAAATATTCCTTTGACATCCTATGTTGATGGATTTTACTTTATAATAATTTGTCTGTTATTAGTCTTTATGCTTTTTGCATATGAACAAGTTGTTGGAGGTTCATGAAGTTCCATGATTGATGAATCCAATATTGGAAATGAAAATAGTCAAAAAAGATTTGACAATATTTCTTGGTGCAAATATCTTAGAAAGCTATCCATTGTAAGTGTAGATTACTAACTTAAAGTGAACCTTTAGGAAATTCAGAGGGAAAAGTTGGTATCACTGATTGAACAAAACATAAGCACGGAATTATGCAGACGAGCAATTAATTAACAAGATAAAATTGATGCTTCAAATCCAACATTGACAACTTAACAACTTTAGCTACACGTTTTGCTAGAAGTTTAAGGTTTTTAAGGAGTTGAAAAGATTTTACAAGATTTCTTTCTGCAAATATCTTAGATGAAAATAGTTAGAAAACTTTCCATTGTCAGTGTAGAGGATAAAAGTGGATTACTGATTTAAAGACATGGTCTTTAGGGAATTCAGAGGTAAAGGGTGGTATCCCAGATTGAACAGAATATGAGGAAGTTTTGAATAATTTGAGTGAAAAAGTAATTAGCAAGGTAAGATTGGTGCTTTAAATCAATTATGACCAACATGCCAATTATAGTTACAAACTTACACCTTTTTGCTATAGGTCTAGCACTTAGGAGGAGGAAAGCATTGTTCTTCATTCAGTGTTTTGTTTTGTCATGTAGGATACAGTTGGCTATTTCCTCTGGGAATTGAATGTTTGAAGTGCATTGTAATTGTCTGCATCCATTACCCATATATATAAGTGCTGAATGCTTCTTAAGGGAACACTATGGAGTAGAAACAAACCTAGTCCAATATTGAAACCAAAAAGTGAGGCTCTCAGTTATTATCAATCTTCCTGGTGTTGATTTTTTCTTTGGTAAAATTAATGATATACCATTACCTATATTATACCATTCTTCTCATTGTTTGGTGTGTTGGAAACATGATGAGAAATTCTTGAAAACTTGTTTTTGATTGGGAGGTTTTGGTTAACCATGCCTGGCTTTTCATAGCTTGAGTTTGTTCCTTCGCCTTCTGTTGTCCTTTTTGTTTGATCTGTTTGAAGGCATTGTGATTGTTTCAAGTGGCATTAATCTGTTGTCTATTGTTTGCCAAACAGAAACAGAACTTCATTTATAAGAATTTTTCTCTAAGTGGTACTAGTGCCTAACTGGAGATATTGATGGTCTCCAGTGGTATTAGGCCCTTGTCTATTGTTTTCCAAAGAGAAACTCTATTTCATTCAAAAGAAATTTTCCCTAAGTATTACCAGTGCCTAACTAAATTATTCTCTCATAGCATTGCACATAGAACATTGATGGAAACTTGTTTTTTCTTGGTAGCTTCATTGTTGGGACTGTCATAGATAAAGTGATACTTTGGGACTGCTACAGACATGTTTGGGGGCTGGAAGGCCAAACCTAGTTAGTCTTTCCATTGTGGTCAGGCCATAATGGATAAAGATTTCCGCAGAAAAGCCTTCTTTTTTCAGAGTTTGTGACAATTTGCCATGCCTGCCATTTGTAATGTGCAGGCGGTTTTTTGACTTTGTTATGAGCCTTATTCAATGTATTATAGGCGTCCTCTTGAAAAAGCTTGCATGTGAGAAATGCATGCATTCTTAGAGAGCATTCCATAATGGACATCTTGACCAATTATTAAGGGGTTTCTGTTTAATTTATCATATTCCAGGACTCTTATGCATAGTTATGTATGCTCTGCCTATTCATTGTAAATTTGCAAGATTGTCTGCATTGATAAACCCTACATGTAGTTTCGCATTCATTCAATGCTTCTGTGATTTGCATCAAACATATTTGCAATTATGTCTATCCATGTTATATGATATTTCTGAATGCTGAATATTATGATATTGTCATTGAAATTGGGCTCCACACATAAAAAGATGTTATACCTAATAATATTTGTTTTGTATTTCCTCAAGATTATTTAGTAAGGTTAGTGAATTTTTATAATCAAGGTTTTAGTGTTTGTTTAATTTCTGCTAATTCAACACTGGCAATTAAGCCATCTTTGAAAACTTTTTAAAAGACATATTACCCTATCAGTTGGGTTAGCTGCTAATCAGAACACATATTGGTAAACTTGAATATTAACCATATTTGAAAACTTTTGTAAAGACATATTATCATATCAGCTGGGTTAGCTGCTAATCGGAACACATATCAGGAAACTTGAATAATAATGATTATACTTTTTATACGTATATGCCTATTCAGTTTACATTCACATGAAGGGTGGATCTTCTTACATCATCTCTGTAAAATAATGTATTTTTCCTATGGATGCAAAGTTTTGCAACATGTGTACAATTAAGGGTTATTCAATTCTATTATAAGGTTTTCAGTCAGTTTTATAGGAAGTAAATTTTCGGTCCAAAAAGCTTTAGCTTATTATATCTGCTTTCAAATTGCAAGTAGATAATTGTAGAATTTTACTGTCTTCTCTCAGCTTCCTTCTCTCACAAAAAAAATGTTGTGTACATCCTGACTTATTCTTTAACACTTTAATTGTCTTCCTTTTGGTGTGATATTGTAAATGAGATACCTTAGTAATTTTAAAACAGTTTCAATCAATGCTCGCACCCATGGCAGTCACAGGATTTATCTATTTTCTATTAGTACTTTGTATATTGACAATTGTAAATATTCTTTTGAAATCAAGTAGTTCTATGTGTGCTATAACATTTTTGTATGCATATTAGTCTTGTTCACTTTTCAGAGGTATACAGATATCTTAACACATTGTTATAGCTTTACAGCTCAAACTTCTATTCATAATTTAATTTCCTGGCTTGTTGTACATCTCTTTAATATTGCCATATTGGTTATTTCAAATCAATTTTGCACAATTTGAATATGAGTTGCTCCAAGCTCATATGCAAGCTCAATTATGTAACGGTGGTAATTTTGCTGACTTTGTGGGAGTCTTATGTGAAGCCTAACTTAATCTTGAAAAGAGCACTGCAAGAATGAAGTTTGCATTGAATATTAGTGGTTTCATTTCAAAAATTATTTATCATTAAGTTGCCTTTTGGTATAAGATGTCTTTTATTTTTTACGAGTCTAATCAATTTTTCATCAGGGAACTGTAAGTCCCTTGCTCTCTCCAGAACGACAACCCATAGGAACGGGAAATTCATACAACTCAACACAACAGATAGAGTCACCTGCTAGTAGCATGCAAGGTGTTGTTTCTCCGTTTGTGCAGACGGGAGCGCAGCATTCTGTTGGACAGAGGGAAGCATTCCCAGAAAGACATGGCCAACCAGAATGCCAATATTACATGAAAACAGGGGACTGTAAATTTGGAACTACCTGCAAATATCACCACCCTAAGGAAAGGATTGCATATTCACCAACATGCATGCTTAGTCCGAAAGGACTTCCTCTGAGGCCTGTAAGTTTTCCACTGTATCCTTATAGGTACATATTAATTATTTGAAGCCAATGCGGGTATAACAAGTAGAATCCATTGCTGTACTTATCTACAGATGTTTTGTGTTTTATTTCTTATCTTCATTTTTCTGCTTGTTTACTTTCTTTTTAATTTCTTGTTTTAAATAGGACCAACCAGCATGCACATTTTATGCTCGGTATGGCATCTGTAAGTTTGGACCCACTTGCAAGTTTGATCATCCATTGGGAGCCCAAGAGCAAATTTACAGTCCACCATCTTCCTCACTTTCTGAACAACCATACCCAAGAGTTGGTTCCCAAACAACTCTTGGTCGTTCCAGTTCTGCAGAAAATTCACAAGCAGTATTGACAAGAAAAGATCATCCTTTAAAATTGGAAGAGCCAAAGAGCTTCAAGAATCTTCCCTCTACTAATGGTTCTGTGGATATAAAGGAAGCAGATGCTTCGAATTCTGGTTCTGCTGTTTTATCTGAGTCTGCAGAGAGTTATTCAAGCTAAACTAGATTTTTTTTGGTTTGCATTGGTTGCGGAGACTGCTAGTTGGAGCTGGAATCTTCAGCTGAGTGTGAAAAAAAATTACAGTCACAAGGATGTTGCAACATTTGAGCATCCAAAAAAAAATTAAAACCCAAATGATTCATGTGTTTCATTAAATCCCTCATTGCAAGGTGCAAGCAAATAAAGCCAGAACATAAGCCATGAAGCCTACATGGCTTTGTTAGCATTTTACAGGACTTTGCCTGTAAAACACTATAATGTGGAATAATCATGAGACCAGACGAATGAATTCTCTGACATTTACTTTGGGAAGTATCCATTAACGGGTTAATGTTTGTTTCTCACTAGATCTGAATTTTTGTCGTCTTTTCTGGAAGCATCACACTTTCCAGGTTGGTAAATGTTTCTTGGGGTGTAGTGCATTTTTTTCCGGAAGAAATTTTCCCAGGGTGAGCATTTTTGAAGAACAGGAGAAAACAAGTTAGTCATAGGATGTCAAATGAAATTTGAAGGCATCAAATAAATCTAATGAAGAATGCAGTTCATGAGCAGCTGGTGGGCACTATTTAAGGATGCCTTTTCTTCTTGCAGTGCAGTTTGTTTTGTCTATTTCAGAAATTATCTTCATCATAAGATGATATGTAAGCTGCTCTTTAATGGATTATTGTTGTTTGAATCATATTTTAACATGCATTTTCAGTTTGAAAATGCCCAATAAGCTCTTTAGAATGGAGTTTATCAATCTTTGTATGTGCATTATTTATGAGCATAATTTAGAATTCTGTTAAAGTTGTTTTGTAATGTGTTCCTGCATTGCTCAAAAGTTTCTGCATCTGGTCTGAGTGATTTTATAATCTTCAAATCTTGACTTCATTTTATGTGTTAAGTAAGATGATTATTTCTCAAGTAAGTTTTTGAGTGAACCAAGCACAGTTTATTTTTGCCAAGCAAGGTCATTAAGGCATTCGTACCTGGATATGTGCTATGTTGATTGTTTGAAGTAAGTCTTTGAGTGAACTGAGCATAGTTTATTTTTGCCAAGCAAAGTTATTAAGGCATTTGAACCTGGATGTGTGTTATGATGATTATTTGTCAATTTTTTTAGGTTTTCGACTTCATTTCATGTGTGGGAAGTTAGGATGATTGTTTCTCAAGTTTGTTTTTGAGTCCATGACTTCATATCATGTGGGAGATGAGAATGAATGTATCAAGCACAGTGTAACTTTTTGAGGGAACCAAGCACATTGTAAGTTTGTTTTTAAGTCCACGACTTTATATCATGTGGGAGATGAGAATGTACCAATGTAAGTTTTTGAGGAACCAAGCACAGTAAGTTTTTGAGGGAACCAAGCATAGTTTAAGTTTTTGAGGGAACCAAGCACATTTTATTTTTGACAAGGTTGTCCATGTAGGCAATTGTACTTAGATATGTACATATTATTAATATATTTATTTAGTATATTTTTCCAACAGTTTTAAGCAGATTGAAGCCAGAGCACAATATGCCCTGAAGGAAATTACACTAATTATGTCCATTCCTGGCCACACGACCAGTTGTGTTTATACAGTAGTTGACTCTATAATATAGTCATTTGAACTATGAGAAGTTTATGTAGTTATTTCTTTTCGTTTTTTTAATTCCCCTGCTGAAGCTAATTGCATTATTTTTTAGACAAGCATGGTGAGTAGCGAGTTGACCAACTGATTTGGCCATTTAATGTAGTCAACATAACGTGATCACTTAGTCTTTAGTAATAGCATTCAAGCCTCTCTCTTAAAGTGCTAATGCATGTACAAATTTCCTGATCAAGATTCTGAAAACTTCTTGGCGTATATTTGTCCCTTTGAAACTTCAAAATCTTCTCTTTCTTTCTAGGTAGCCTTTCAATATAGGAACCCTTCCCTTACTAATTTTTGAACTTCTGTAGAGATTGCATGAAGTTATCTGACCCGTTTTATTAAAGTATTATTTGTTTAAATATAACCAGTTTTCTTGCTGGCTGGTTTTAGTTTTGTGAAAGTACTCAAAAGTAATGTATGCAATAAAAAGACACTGATTTCATTTGCTGTGAAATTTGACCTACTTGAAGTGCTTTTAGAGTATGAAAACTGTTAAATCCTTAGATAAAACATTCGACTGACTCAAATATGCAACATGGGTCAATGTTAATATGATATCTATGTATATGGGACATGACATTGTAGGGTCTAGAAGATATATTTGTGCTCATAAATTAGATCTTCTAGGCAGATGTCATTGCAAATCTAACATGTCTAAAGCATTATTATAGTTTATCACTTTAACAAGCTAAGAATGGGATTGTGGTTATAATTTTTTGTAGACAGGCTCTTTTTTCTGTTCATCTAAAGAACATTGCTTAACCATCAGTGAAACACATGGAGATAAAGTAATATTTTGTAGTGGGATCCTTCCAGCTGCAATTGTTTGCTGGCTATGTGTGTAGAATGCCTGATGATTGTATTGTACCGCTATACGAGCCGGATATGTACATCATCTTTCAGCTGACCCTACTCATTCTGTAAAATTTTAGACCATAATATTTTGGAATCTCCACTTACCTTTACAAGCCTTATCTGTATATAATGGTCTGGACACTTGTATGAGGTCAGCAATGGCTTGTAGTCTACAATCATTAAGGATCACAAAGCTGAAACGAATAGAACCTTGTGCTTCACATCATAACCAAAATGTATAGCGTGAGATTCATTCAAGAAACAGCTGTACTCAACAATGGAAAACTTTTCAGCCAAAAGTAGATTTGTAGTTTGATGCAAGTCTTTGAAAAGGATCTTCGTCATATAATTACACATTCATTGTGGCACTTTCGGTCAGGAAGAATATCTGCAACAATGAAGAACATAACCACAAAAGTAATGATAATTTTCAGTTGGAACCTTGCAAACAGGGGACTACAATATTGTAATCTCTAGCTGCATACGATATAACATTTAACAGCAGCAAAGATAATTGCTGTCTGCATATGAGCTTTTTGGAACATTATTACCTAATTTCATAATGGAAGCACATGTGTAGGGTACCAAAATTTTGTTTAAAAAAGTCTGATAGAAAATCTTTCAGTTCCGAGGCTTAGCAATTTGTTGGTATTATGTTAACATGAATGAGTATTGGAACTATAGGGAACACGAAATTATGCTTAATAACTTAGTTAATCATTGTTCAGCTATATTATATAATTAAAGACATTAAATTTTCAGTCCATGATAACAGCTTGAAATTTTTTGGATTAGACAATATAATTTTTTTTCATTTAGAATCATGAGATTTTTATGGTCTTTTCATTTAGAATCATGAGATTTTTACGGTCCATTTTTTTTGTCAGGATTTGACTTGGTAGATTTTTGGTGCCAATGTTCCCCATCAATTTCTTTCATTGTCAAAATATATTTTGGATCATCATGGAGTACGATCTGAAAAATTGAAGAAGAAAAAAGTTTGTATACATAATCTAATCCAAAATTTCAATTATATATTTAATTTTTATATGCAGAGTAACTGATGATTGTTCACCAGTTTAAAAGATTTTATTCATTGCTTAGATAACATTTGTTTTCATTTTTTAACATTGATAAATCACATTCGGTTTTTATGGTCAAACGTTTTTGCGCAAATCCTGCCGAAGATCTGTGAAACAACCGGATACTGTAAATTAATTCCAACTGAAATTATGGTTATGGATTGTCAGCTATTTTCAACGGAAAAATACACAAGACAAAATTGAATTATTATTTTATGATTGAAGTCAACGTAAAAATTAAGGAAAAAATGGATGTTCTGAAGCAAAAGAATTGCGTCTTAAGTTAAAAATCCCCCCAAAGTAACAGTTTAATGGACCTTCCCAAGCGAAACTAATGTTTTTAATGAATGAAATAAATTAATAGTAACTCTCATGTAAATGAAGGTAATCATTTGCCCTCATCTGAATCCGTACTTGAAAAGAGAGATTAAATGTAAAGATTTGTTACATTGTTATTAAAAAAAAACTTGATTGTTTACAATTACAATGGATTGCTCCAATAATATAAGATTCAATTTATGTACAAAACATATTCAATTTATGTACAAACATGCACAACTATTGGTGCATAATTTTTTGAGTCACCTACATACATGTACATCTATTGGTGCATAATATGTTTTTAATACAAATACAATTGAACTTGCAATGCTCTAATCTCCACATTCACCCCCAAATACAATGACATCCTCAAGCATTAACACCAACTGCAATTTGTACCTGCATGAACAACTAATGGTGTAAGGCTCACCAATAGAGCACATAAACAATGCAAAATTAAAATACAAATTTGAATTCATGAAGCCATCATATGAATTACAAATTTAAGGCAAAGCAAGTGCAAATCAAGTGCAAGTGCTGCCTGAAATGACTGATTCTTTCCCACCCTAATTTGAATGTCAAATTTACCAACCACAAAATTAATGAAGGATTTCCTATAAGAAGAAAATTCCTTTGTCTTTTTCAGTGCAAATTCCTTGTTTGTGCGTTGATTATTCTATGTTGTCTAAGTTCAGTTCATTATTCTCTGTAGATTCCTGAGGTCCTTTGGAACATTTTGTTCCTGTTCAGGTTGGTATTCATATCTACTTTTAACTGTTTTCATTACTAATTTACGTGTTCTCACATTACACTTTGCAATTTCTAATTTCATGTTTCCATATATCAAGCAAGTGTTTAGTATGCATTAGTTAGACACATTTAAGTTAAAATTATACTGATTTCAGTTACTTATGTCATGCTTTCATAAATCAAGCTAGGGTTCAATGTATGTGTTACGTTAGTTTAGTGTAATCATGTTTTCAGTTAGTAACGTTTATTCAAAGTTAGTTCATTGTATTCATGTTTTCAGTTACTTACGTGCATTCAAAGTTTACTGTTTTTAGTTACTTTTGTGCATTCAAAGTTTAATGTTTTTAGTTACTAAGGTGTTCATAGTCTGCATTATTCTAACTGCATTCATAATTTATTTTCTCACATTACATTGTTTCCAGTAAGTTATATCGTGTTTTCATCAATTAAGCTATTTCATGTTCTCACTGTATGCGTTACTTACATGCCTTCAAGTTCTACTATTTTCAGTTAGTAAGGTGTTCACAGTATGTTTAGTTAGATGCATTGAAACTTCATATTCTCATATTTGATAGTTTTCACTTAGTTATCTCATGTCTTTCATAAATCAAGGTACTGCTCACTACATGCATTACTTACATGCCTTCAAATTAGACTGTTTACATATAATTATAAGATTTTTTAACTGTGGGTCCGCTCACTATGACAACATTCCCTTTTAATGTTGCCTTTAATATAACCACTTGGGCCCTTGCACTAATCAAGGGCCCATATAATAATACCCCACGGAGGACCCTACAAAATCATCATAGATCCAGTAAGTAATCACGGTTACACGTTACTTGCTCGCCGTCTGCCACGTAACTGCCCAAACTCAAGCCATTACCTACCCACAACTAGTCCTAAAATTGCATTTATTTCACCTTCTTTCTATCATTTTCTCAAAACTTCATCTCCCGCGAACACTTCCCGCCAACTTCATTTCTCTGCATGCGATGAGGGTTTCAGTCCACCACTCTCATTTGCAAAGCTTACATTGTCTGTGTGCATTCTTAATTTATCATTGAATTATCTGTGACACTGATTCTACTCATTTGCTAAGCTTACATTGATTGTATGCATTCTTCAGTTGACATTGAATAGTTTCTTACATTGTTTGTACTCATTTGCTAAGCCTACAATGACTGTATGCATTCTTAAGTTGTCATTGAACTATTTGTCACACTGATTCTACTCGTTTGCTAAGCTTACATTGTCTGTATGCATTCTTAAGTTGACATTGACTATATGCATTTGCCTTATATTAATCTAGTGACATTATTACATGAAATGTCAAAGAAATAGGGCACATTATCGATAATATGATTAAATCTGCTAGTTTATTCATGAAATTAGCTTATTGTATTAATATTCTAGTTTATTCATGAAATTAGCTTATTGTATTAATATTCTAGTTTAATCATGAAATGTTATTGTATTCATTTTCTTTTACAGTTTCCTGTTTGTTCCAACTATTTCTTTATATTCAATCGAATGTTTGACTCGGTCCATCAGTATTTTGAATCATACTATCAAATTATTACATAGAATGTCTTCGCATTGATAAGTTTACAATTGACTATCTGAATTTCTCTTTACTCGTCCACTCTATGTATTTCTATGTAATCATCGAATGTATGCAATGCCAAGCTTACATTGACTCCATGCATTCATACGCTTGCATTGATTGTATGCTTCGTAAGTTTACATTGAGAGAATATACATTTCTGGCTGTAAGTTTACATTTGTGGTTGTAAGTACACAATCACATACATGTGCACATATGTGTATTTCTTTGCACACACATATATACATAAATATATGACTGTGTACTTGCAACCACAAATATTTGTTGACACATCAATATCTATGAATGATTTAATATGAACTCTTATTTTTAAACAAGTAAACCTAGGTGTGTGGTAATTGGTTTACGAATGATATGTACAAAGTGGTTGTAGCTTAAGTCAGAACCATGGCACCCAAATGAAAGTCAAAGACAGTAAACACTCAGAAGAGAAGTATAAGAGTGACTCATGGAGTGCACTTCATAGAGGTGAATACAGAGGTTAATGTAGAAATTTTGGTTGATGCTCCCGTTGTCAATGCAGAAGAAGTTTTAGTTGATGATCCTACTTTCAATGCAAAAGAGATGAATGCACAAGAATGCAATGGAGAGGAGTTGGCCTCAACTAACCAGACCCCTCTAGCCCCATTAAGACAATGGACAATTGAGGACATGGATGCTGCAGTTAACAATGTTGAAAAAGGCAAGATATCAATGAGGGTTGTAGCGAAGAAGTGAAACATACCTGGCTCTAGCTTGCGGGCTGTTAGAATAACTGAGGGGGGAGGGGGCGGGGGTGAACCAGTGGCTTTAAAAATAATTCCAAAAATCCAACCAAAACTTATCTCTTAAATACAATACCCTCTAGTTATCTTTCAGTCCATCAAGATGTAAGCCTTAAATGATTCTAACAAATATACACTGCTTGGTACAATATACTGTTTATCCTTTCTAAACTTTACCGGATAGCAGTAAATAAACTTAGTGTTAACCGACCAATCCAGTTTCAATAATGTGTAAAACAAAATATCAATGCAATGAAACATATACACATTTGACACAAATTTTAACGTGGAAACCCTGCTAAGGGAAAAACCACTTGGGACCGGCAACCCAAAATATTTTCACTCTTCTAAAGTGAGCTCGGTGAAGAGCCAACCCTGTTAAAGGTTGCAATACACATTGTTAAGTGCGACCTTGTTAGAGGATTTAAAACTAACAATTTATCTTTTGACCTAGCACTCACTATGCTGTCAACAAGAAAACCTTTTGATACTCTTGAGTATATCAATACAATAAGGACTGTTAAATCCCACTCAGTTAAGAGATTTTCCGAATCAATGGTTAAATTGATACAATAAATTATCTGTTCAAAATACAACTTTAACTTGCAGATATTCAGATCTATTGTTAGTCCAATAATACCTCTCTGATTAATATGCTCTTCAGTTCCTTTTCTCTCTTTCTTTGTTCTGCTCGGTGAATGCTCTGTCCTCTGTTGCTTGGTGTCTATAGAATTCCTTGGCTCTGTTCTTCAGCCTGTATGATCCAATCTGTATGAAGAATTCAATCTTCACCAGAATATATTCAGCATTCCTCTCTCTCTCTCTCTCTCTCTCTCTCTCTCTCTCTCTCTCATAATGAATTCCTTGTCTCTTTATATAGACATGATTAGTTGTTCAATCTCCTTGTTTTTGTCGTAGATCACTTCTTGATCCGTAAAACTCGTCATGCTTGCTTTATCCCATAAAGCTCTGTTTTAGTTTTATTTTGTAGATCTCTCCATGATAACTGTGAATAAAACACGCTTTAAATCTCTTCCATGCTTTAGTTTAATTGATCATTGATAATAAAGCAATCAATTAGTCATCTCTAAATATAGCTCTTGCCAGCTAAGTAGTTTTGTCATTCTTTAACTTCAGTTCTGATTGGTCATCAACCCCAGTTATGCTCGGTAACAACTTCGGTTATGCTCGGTCAACAACTCCAGTTTATTGCGGTGCTCGGTATACACTATGAACTGCTTAATGACACTTGCTCGGTAACACTTGCTCGGTTACTATTGTGCTCAGTTTACACTGTCCGTCAGTGTGCACTGTTTGTCGGTGTTTACTGTCACTCAGTGTATACATACTTTTATGCTTTACCGATAACATAAACTTTGTCTCTTCGGATCTTCAAGGTTATGATATTAATTGTATGAAGAATTATACTATATCAAGTTGACATCAATGACAATACAATACATTAACTGATTTAATATCTTGTATTCACTTTTACATCTCGGTGATCATCAACTTATCATCTTCAAACATTCAATCAGTTATAGTTCATCAATCTCTCCCTTTGGCATTGATGGCAACATACTATGAAATATGCAGTGTAAAACATGCCATAACATACCAAACTTTTTGTTCTATAACCAATTCAAATATCTGAATCTCGGTAAGCTCTT
>MU227134.1:4086826-4101758 GCA_018584345.1 Thuja plicata
AACTTTAGGGTATTAGAACCAGAAATAGAATTACTAACAGCCATTACCAAGCCATTCCAACTTTCTGGCAAAGAGCACAGAATCAAGAGAGCCCTAACCTCTTCATCAAAGGTAATTTTAACTGAAGCTAACTGACTTGTAACTATATTAAACTCATTCAAATGATCAGTGACTGATCCACCTTCTACCATTTTCATGTTAAATAAACGCTTCATGAGAAATACCTTGTTTGAAGCTGAAGGATTTTCATACAATTTCGCTAGGGTTTCCATCAGATCTTTAGCTGTCGTTGCTCCAGTAATATTGAATGCCACCGTTTGTGCCAGGCATAAACAAATACTCCCCAGTGCCTTCCTATCCAAAATATCCCAATCTTCCTTAGACTTTGCTGCCTCTTTCTTGGCTATTCCCTCTAATGGTCGCCATAGATCCTTCTGATAGAGATAGTCCTCCATTTGCATCTTCCATAACTGGAAGTTCTTCCCATTAAACTTATCAACCTTCAGCCTACCCTCGTCTGCCATTTCTCCCACTTAACTGAGAGACTCTCCCACTAACTCGTGAGACCTACTTCAGAGAATAGATGAAAGAACGAACAAAAAAACCTCGCTCTGATATCACTTGTTAGAATAATAAGTAGAATAATGCAAATATAAACATGGAAGAGAACACAAATGACACAGAGATTTAACGTGGTTCACCCAATCCCTGGGCTACGTCCACCAATAGTGAGTCTAATATTTTTATTATTATCTAGCGATTACAATCTGAAACCTACAACTCAATACCGTCACAGGAAGCTACGAAAAATCTCTCATAAAATGAAATCTCAAAAACCCTAAGCCCTTTTCACAAGCATATTTGACCTAACCTAATTAGGGCAAAAAATACTCTGACTAATAGAAAATCAATGGTCGACCCTTTACAATATTAATAAGTCATTGTTGGTATTGAGGGGCGCTGCCCCTTGACCTTGCCCTGGGGTGCTTCCCCAAAGGGCCCTCGCAAGGGGTGCCACCCCTTGAACCCATCAGGGGATCTGTCCCTTGACCCCGCCTGGGGCACTACCCCAGGACCCCGCAAGGGGCTCTGCCCCTTGACCCTGAGCTTGGGGCCGATAAAGATATGTCTGGGGGGAAACCGTGCCGAAAGAAACTGAGTCTGATTAGGCTCCACATACATAACATCTCTTCCTTTCTTGGATAGATATGCAGTGTTAAATTTCTCCAATTCTCTCCCTTTGATGGATGGTTACTTCATTGAATATCTCTCTCCTTTTGTGTTTGTAAAAACTCTTCTCCCTGATGTATATTTCATTGAATGTTCCTCTCCCTTTGACAACAATGCCAAATTCATTTTTATAGCTTTCTGTCCCTTTAGTGGACTGATATGTCACTGTATTCCATATCTTAGCTTGCATCAACATGATTAATCTTCTGATAATGTATAGGCTGATGCAGCTTCCAAGTCATCTTACTGACTAGTAGACAAGGGTCGAATCCCTAGTCTATTCCTTAGGTACTCAAATTTATCTTTTGGCAATGGTTTTGTGAATATGTCTGCTAGTTTTTCTTTGGATTGTACATATTCCAGTATCACCTATTTCTCTTGTACTTGTTCCCTCAAGTAATGATACTTAATAGCTATGTGTTTTGTTTTAGCATGCATTACAGGGTTCTTTGAAATGTTTATAGCACTAGTATTATCACAATAGATAATTACTGGGTCAAGAATTTATTCATTCACACCTTTCAACAATTGCTTGATCCATGCAATGTTAGAGCAATTTGCAGCAACAACTACATATTCTTCTTCTACAGTTGATTGAGATATGCATCCTTTCTTTTTACTTATCCATGTGACAAGTCTGTCACCCATAAAGAATGCTCCTCCTGTTGTGCTCTTTCTATCATCTATGTTTCCAACCCAATCAACATTAGTATAGACTTGTAGCTCAAATTTGCCTTCTTTATTGTACCACAAATCATAGTCTTTAGTATTCTTCAGATATCTCAAAATTCTTTTAACAACAGTCATGTGTGATTCCTTAGGATCAGAGAATCTTGCAACTATACCAACTGCATGTGCTATATCAGGTCTAGTGTGTACAACATACATTAGCTTTCCAATCATAGACCTGTATAAGGTACGATTTACCTCGGTTGTCTTCTCTTCCTTTGTCAATTTGCATCTGATTTTCATAGGTGTTCCAACTGGTTTGGAGTCCTCCATCTTGAATATCTTTAGAACTTCTTTGATGTATTTGGATTGTGTGATGTAGATTCCTTCATCCTGTTGTAGAATCTGTAGACCAAGAAAAAATTTGATCTCTCCAAACATTGACATTTCAAATTCTTTTCTCATTTGATCATCAAATGATTTGCATAGCATATCATTACCTCCAAATAAGATATCATCAACAAATATCTCAGCAATCAAAGTCTTATCATCAATATCTCCTTTTAAATATAGATTACTATTGTCACTTGTTCTAATAAATCCAATACTAATGAGATAAGAGTGAAGTCTTTCATACCATGCTCTTGGTGCTTGTTTCAATCCATACAAGGCTTTGTGTAGTTTACAAACCATGTTCCTCTTGTTAGGATCAACAAACCCTTCAGGTTGTTCAATGTATACCTCCTCTTCTAGTACTCCATTCATAAATGCATATTTAACATCCATTTGGTATACTTTGAATCCTTTAAAAGAAACATAAGCAAGTAGAATTATTACTCCTAGTCTAGCAACGGGCGCAAAGGTTTCTCCATACTCAATACCTTCTTCTTGTGCATACCCTTTGCATACCAATCTTGCTTTGTTCCTTGTGACTTCTGCATTCTCATTAAGTTTGAATCTGAAATTCCATTTGGTGCCAATGACATTTTTGTCACTCGGTCTAGGTACTAATGTCCATGTTTTGTTCTTCTCAATCTGTTCAATCTCTTCATTCATTGCACTAACCCATTCTTGATTCTCAAGTACAACATTAACAGATTTAGGCTAAAAATCACAAATCAAACATCTATTGTTAAGAGACTTACTTCTTGTTCTCATTCCTGCTCTTTTTTCTCTAATGATTTGGTCTTGTGGATGGTGTCTTCTAACATATTTAGCAAATACAGGTTCAGATCTCTGTTCTTCATTTTAATCCTCATCTTGATCTTCATCATGATCTTCATTATCACTCGATTCAACATTGTGAGCATTTTCCTAATTCTCAGTGTGTGCAGCCTGTTGCTCGGTTGCATTGTTCTATCGCTTGGGTAAGATGTTAGGTTCTTCAATGTAGACAAATCTGTTGTAACCGTCAGGTTCCTTTCTACTTTCCTCATCAATTTTCTCAACAAATTCATCCACTTTAACATTTGCACTTTCAAGGATTTTGTTAGAAGATTTGTTCAAACATTTATAAGCTTTTCTTTTAGTACTAGAATATCCTAGAAATATTACTTCATCACTTTTAGAGTCAAGTTTCCCATTTCTATCATCTTTCAGTATATAACATTGACTACCAAAAATTCTAAAGTAACTCACATTTGGTGTGTATCCATACCATAGCTCATAAGGTGTCTTATTTATGTCTTTCTTAAATTGAACTCGATTTAGTTATAGACAATAGTAATTACAACTTCTCTCCAAAATTTTTGTGTGATGCCTTTTTCAATCATTAGTGTTCTGGCACAGTAAAATTTTTATCTATTGCTCCTTTCAGCAATCCCATTTTGCTGTGGTGTTCTTAGTGCAAAAACCTGTCTTGTAATCCCATGCTCATTAGAAAAGTTAGTGAATTCATCAGAAATAAATTCTCCTCCTCTATCTGATCTTAAACATTTTAGTTCTTTTCCACTTTGTTTTTCAACTTTAGATTTATACCATTTGAACATCTTAAATGCTTCAGATTTCTCTTTTAAGAACATGACAATCATCATCCTAGAATAGTCATCAAAAAATAGAATAAAGTATCTATCACCATAATAACTCGTTATTCTCATTGGTCCACATAAGTCAGTATGGACTAACTTTAGAATAGCATTAGATGTGTAGGTTTCACTCTTGAAACTAGACTTTGTCATTTTTCCTATTTGACAATTCTTGCACATAACATGGTCGGGCTTTGAAATACTCAGTAAGCCTCTTACTTTTCTTTTCTTACTTATCTTAACCATGTTGTCAAAATTCACATGACATAACCTTTTATGCCACAACGAAACGTTTTCATTTCTAGCCAACAAACAAGTGGTCTCAATATCATCAAGATAGAATAGATTACCTTTTGTTTGTTCACCAGTACCGATCAAATCTCATTTTCTATTATAGATCATTGCCTTTTTGTTCTCAAATGAAACTCGGTGTCCTATGTTGTTTAGCTGTGAAACACTCAATAAATTATAGTTAAGTCCTTTCACCCAATATGCATTTTCACATCTGATCAGATTATTCAACATGATGGTACCTTTTCCTTCAACTGGGCAAGGTGAGTCATAACCCATCCTAACTGATCCACCATTATAATATTCAAAAGTTTCAAACTTTCTTTATCTCTAGTCATGTGATGAGTACAACCACTATAAAAAATCCAGACATCATTTTTTCTACCTTTAGATATGAGAGTTGTTTCTACATACCTTTCTTCTTCGTCTGAATCATCCTTCATAGTAACAAATACTACCTCAATATCTTCATTAGTATCAGTGTTAGAATTTTCAACTTTGTTCTTAACCAGGTAACAAGCCTTCTTTCCTTTGTCCTTGTAATCTTAGTTATCTCTTCTGTCAGAGTGTCGACTGCTTCTGTAGTCTTGGCCATCACTTCTGTTGTACTTCTTTTCATAAGATAAGTCATTTTTTCTTTCATCATTTCTCTTGTTAGGGTATCTAGCAGCAAAATGTCCAATTTATTTGCAATTAAAATAGACCAATGGTAATTTACCTTTATATCTTCCTTTACCTCTATGTAATCTCTTAGACATTAGTGCTTCAAGTTCATCAAGTTCTTGTTCATCACTATCACTGTCACTGTCACTATCATTTCTCATAGTGTGTTTGTTACTAGATTTGCTTATTTTCAGAGAAGATTTGAATGCAGACTCAATAGTAGATAAGACACTATTGTCATAGTTATTCATCTCAAATGAAATAAGTCTACCAATCAAATTATCAAGAGTAACATTGTTATTTGCTATTGCTCTCATTTCTTGAATTGCAGATACTCTAATAGAATAAATATGCAGTACGGTTCTCAGAATTTTACTTACAATTGTTTCTTCCTCAAGTACTCCTCCTACTCTATGGATAGCATTAACAACTTCTTTGATTCTTCTACTATACTGAGTGATGTTCTCTCCTTCTTTCATTCTTAGGTCATCAAAGTTTCCTCTTAGGCTTTCAACTTTAGCTTTCAACACATTGGTGTCTCCTCCATGTACTAGCTTGAGTTTGTAACATATTTTCTTTGCAGAGGTGCATGAATTCACATCTTCAAATTCAACATCGGTTAGAGAAGAAGCAAGTTGTATCATCATAGAATTGTGCTCATGTTTCTCTCTTAATTGATCAACAATTAGAGGTCCAATAGGTGCAACATATTCAATATCCAAGTATTGTGTAACATCATTTCCAATACCTGATAGATGGGGTCTTATCCTACTTTTCCATGATGCAAAGTTATCTTTGTTCAACTTAGGCACATCCCTTTTACTCATCTTGTGATCTTTAGCTTAAGTCCCTTTAAACTTTTCTTCCAAGCACCAAATCTTTGATACCAATTTTTAGAATAACTGAGAGGGTGGGTGAATCAATGGGCTTAAAAATAATTCCAAAAATCCAACAAAAACTTATCTCTTAAATATAATACCCTCTAGTTATCTTTCAGTCCATCAAGATGTATGCCTTAAATGATTCTAACAAATATACACTGCTCGGTAAGATATATTGTTTATCTTTTCTAGAATTTACCGAATAGTAGTAAATAAACTTAGTGTTAACTGACCAATCCAATTTCAATAATGTCTAAAGAAAAATATCAATGCAATGAGACTTATACACATTTGACACAGATTTTAACGTGGAAACCCTGCTAAGGGAAAAACCACTTGGGACTGGTAACCCAAAATACTTTCACTCTTCTGAAGTGAGCTCGGTGAAGAGCCAACCCTATTAAAGGTTACAATACACACTGTTAAGTGTGACCTTGTTAGAGGATTTAAAACTAATAGTTTGTATTTTGACCTAGCACTCACTATGCTCTCAACAAGAAAACTTTTTGATACTCTTGAGTATCTCAATACAATAAGGACTGTTAAATCCCACTCGGTTAAGATATTTTCTGAATCAATGGTTAAATTGATACAATAAATGATCTATTCAAAATACAACTTTAACTTGCAGATATTTAGATCTATTGTTAGTCCAATAATACCTCTCTAATCAATATTCTCTTTAGTTCCTTTTCTCTATTTCTTTTTTCTTCTCGGTGAATGCTTTGTCCTCTATTGTTCGGTGTCTACAAAATTCCTTGGCTCCGTCCTTCAACCTGTATGATCAGATATGCATGAAGATCTCAATCTTCACCAGAATATATTCAACATTCCTCTCTCTCATAATGAATTCCTTGTCTCTTTATATAGACATTATTAGCCATTCAATCTCCTTTTTTTTTTTCGTAGATCACTTCTTGATCTGTAAAAATCACCATGCTTGCTTTATCCCATAAAGCTTTGCTTTAGTTTTATTCCTTAGATCTCTCCATGATATCTGTGAATAAAACACGCTTTAAATCTCTTCCATGCTTTAGTTTAGCTAATCATTGATAATAAAGCAATTAATCAGTCAATCTCTAAATATAGTTCTTGCCAGCTATGTAGTTTTGTTGTTCTTTAACTTCAATTTTGATCAGTCATCAACTCCAGTTATGCTCGGTAGCAAATTCAGTTATGCTCGGTCAACAACTCCAGTTTATTGCGGTGCTTGGTATACACTATGAAATGCTTGGTGATACTTTCTCGGTAACACTTGCTTAATTAATATTGTGCTCGGTTCGCACCATCCGTCAGTGTGCACTGTCCTTCGGTGTTTACTGTCACTCGGTGTATACTGTCACTCGGTGTATACAAACTTTTATGTTTTATCGATAACATAAACTTTGTCTCTTTAGATCTTCAAGGTTATGATATTAATTGTATGAACAATCATACTATATCAAGTTGACATCAATGAAAATACAATACATTAACTGATTTAATGTCTTGCATTCACTTTTGCATCTCGGTGATCATCAAATTATCATCTTCAAACATTCAATCAGTTATAGTTCATCAGCGGGAATGACTGATGGGAACAACAATCACCAAGAGGAGGGTCCCAAAAATAGTGTTAAGTGCTGAAGAGGAGGAAAAATTTGTGTAGTGGTGCAAGGACATGAAATATATTAGGTGTGGCCTCCAAGTGTCTCACATGCAGTCATTTTTTGCCCAAATTACCATGGGAAGGGTTAACCCTTTTACCGGTGGCTTGCCAGGGAGATCCTGGTGGAACGGTTTCAAATGCCACCACCCTGACTTGACAATTATAACAATTGAAGGAATAGATAAAAAAATGGCTATAATGGTTCATCCTTGCATTTTAGCCTATTTTTTTGACAACTTGGAAAGTATATACAACCTCAACCACTATGGCTGTAACATAATTCGTAACTGCGATGAAACCAACGTGCAAGATGGAAAGAACTAAGGTATGAGATTAATTGCACAATTTGGAGCCAAAAAAATCCCAAATTTGATCTCAAAAAGTAGGGAATAGATCATTGTCCTTGCATGTGTGAGCACAACTAGGTTGAGCATACCCAAGTTTTACTTGTTCAAAGCGAAGAGGCACATAAAAAATTACATTATCAATTGTGAGCCAGGGGCATGCATGTCAATACAAGGACACACATGGATGAAGAAGGATCTGTTTATCAACTGGATGGAACACTTTGCTAGAAGTATCATCGGCGGGGTCTCTCTCTCAAACAGGGGCTACTCATATTTGATGGTCATGACAACCACATGGAAATGAGGACAATTGAAGAAGCAAGATGTCTGGGAATAGACCTACTAATACTTCCCGCACATACCAGCCACAAATTACAACCATTGGATGTGAGTGTGTTTGAGCCTTTTAAAATATACGTCAAACAACATAGGAACATGTGGATGACAAAAAACCCTCAGATTGAAATTGGACGGGAAGAGTTCGCAACTATGGCTAACAAAGCATTCAAGCAAAAATGTCTACGGGCAGAAAATCTGCACCCGATGTGACATTTTTTTTTCTTGATATATTAATTAAATTAAAAATCACAGACACTATTGTCTGTGATTTTTAATTTAATTAATATATCAAGAAAAAATGTCACATCAGGTGCAGATTTTCTGCCCCGTAGACATGGCCCATTCAAGCTAGCATTATCACTAGGCAATGTAATGAGTGGGTTCTACAAGACAGGAATTTGGCATTTCAACCAGAATGCCTTAGTCAATGATATGAGGCCAAGTGAGGGTTTTGATGTTGGAGAAGATGATGATAAATTGCAATCAGATGAACCTCATCTGGAATCAAATGTGCTTCAATGTAGTTCAAGGAGAGGGAGAGGTTATTGCAGTGGATGCATTTATGCAAATTAATGGCTATGGTGAAGATGTAATTGATAATTTTGTGAGAAGGTACAATGATACCAATCAAGAGACAATAGATGATGCATTTAAAGGTCTGAATTTGCGTCCACAACCATCCTAACCTGAAACAAATGATGAGAAGACAACCAACAATGATGCAGTGGGCAGTGCAGATGGCTTGAGTTTGACAACTTAAGGATGGTTGCAACAAGTAACAACTAATATTGATGCAAGGATTGTAATTGCTGATGATGGAAGGAATTGCTATGATAAATTTAGACTTATGTTTTCATATGGAGGATTGCTGTCATAATTTTTTAATAGTACATAATTGTCATGAAATAGTATGTTTCATAGTTCATAACCAACATACACGCACATGAACATGTGCTATTGCAAGGGCCAACTATGTGTCTGAAGTTATGAACCACTTCCACAAATCAAACACACAATTGGGCCTTGCAACACCAATTTTTATCTGGGTGGTTGTTTTAAACTTGAAACAAATTACAAATTAACAACTATTACAAATTCTTAATTCCACAGTACACATTTAATTCAAGCGCTTCATTACTGAAGTGGCTCCTATAGAAAGTGCATTGGAATCCAAGTAGGAAATGTGCATTTCAATCCTACAAGGGCATCAAAAGCCACCCTATGATTAACAAATATAAAATGAATATGACCAATAGATAATTTGAAGTATTGAATAGAGTTAAAAAAGCACAATTGAATATACTTCAAAGAATGCAACAATACATAATTACCAGCTATTAAAAATCAAGTATGAGAAATATTTCATACATACGCAATGAATCAATTTCAGAAACACAATGAATCAATTTCAAAAATATTTTTTTGTTTCAATATCAGAAATATGATTAACAAATACTAAGCTAAATTGACTGATAACATGAACTTGTGGAATATGAGCAATAGATAAAATGAAGTTGACAACATTGACTAATAATGTTAAAGAGATAATAATATTTAAAAAAAATAGGAAAAGAAAACTTTAAAAAACCAAATAAAAACCACTCCATCAGGTCATAGTCTTAGTAAAGCCAATAATACTTTACCTGCATGTGACAAGTGTCTTCTATGCAATAGTTGTAATGTGTATCGACTTTACCTTCCAATCAGGAAGTGATGGAAGCTTGAAATAAAGTAAGATATATTATGAAAAAAATAAAATAATATAACACTGTAAGATCAAGATTTCCCAATTCAAATTAGAGTGTTCATAAACACAATTAAATCAAAGTGTTGAGAAATACAATTACATGGACCTGATATCATCCGCACACCCTGCTCGAGTCTTCATTACCTCGCATACTTGCGAAATTTTGCAACTGGTGGAAGTAGCAATCTCACATAAATTTATCATTCTAATAATGCATGCATGCCATTGTAAGCCAATATAAAATCACTTGACTTATCATAGAAAATAGAGTGGAAAAGAATCAATCATTTCATACCACACTTGATTTCTATTTATTATTTATTCCTACGATGACTTAATCTATTCAATTTTGTATTTCAATTTTTCATTGTTTATTTCATTTATTAGTGAGCTCCTATGTAAGAGTGATGAGCATCACATATATAGAAGCATATACATGAAAACATATATATGCACACTATCATACATATGTGATGCAAGGAGGGTAGGAGAACAGGGGCCCAAGGCACTCCCAACTATCCAAACCAACTTGCAGAACAACACGGAAGCAACAACATAGAAAGGGAGAGAATAAACAACAAAACTTGTATTAATTTATCAAACTTATTACATGCTGGGTTATAAGGCCTTCCTGGTTTTGGCCATATACATTCAGATGTTTATAAAGATATCTTGATACATGCGAGGTCCCAGACCTACGATCTAAATCTACTAAATACTATCTCTATTCTCCAAATTGATGCCTAATCTAAGAACAAAAAACCAAATATATACAAGAGTCCACCAAAGAGGTCGGCACTCAGATCCTAGAGATTCAACATAGGAAACAAAAAAGACCCAAATTTATGTCCACATACATCCCAATGAGAGATCCCACATTAACTACACTACATAAATTAATTGCAAAATTTGGCCAGAAGATCAAAATAAACAACTCGGTAAGAAGCCGACCGAGCAACAAGAACAACTCAGTGAAGACCCACCGAGAAATAGAAATGACTCGGTAAGAAGGTAACCGAGAAACAAAGACAACTCGGTGAAAACCCACTGAGAAGCCAACATCTACCAAGACCCGTTAGTAAAGCAAGACAAAACAAGTAACCGAGCAATAACAATTACCGAGCAGCCTCCAACAATCTACCGAACTAAAGTAAACATATTTTTGGTTGATCATGATTGCCAATGAACCCAATATGCTCCTGCATTAGACACTTGGGTTAAGAGAAATGATTCTCCAAATCATGTGTCAAGTACAACCTGAATTGAATCCAACTTAGATCGAGAAATCCAAGATGAGTCCTCAATTGATATGTTCTTCTATTTTACTAGATATTCCATGTAATCCTTTCCTTTTGTAGTTCTGCCAACTCTCTGTTTCAAAATCTTCTCAACTTCCTCTATCTGTTTCTTAGGATAATCACTCGGTACTGTCACTTCTTCATCAGGTTCATGACACTCATACAAATCTAAAATATTGAATATAGGTGATATATCCATGTCATCAGGTAATTCAACTTTATAAGCATTTCCACTGTCAAATCTTCTTAATATTTTGCAGGGACCAAATTTATTCATCTTCAATTTTCTATATGCTCCAATAGGAAATCTGTGTTTCTTCAAATGAACCATAACTGCATCACCAACTTCAAAATTTTTATTTTTCCTTGATCTATCCGCACTATCCTTGTATTTCTAATTACTTTGCTCCAACTTATGTTTCACTTGCTCATGCAATGTCTTCATAAACTCAGAAAAATTTTCCACTTCAACACTTCTTTTCTCTTCTCCAACGTCTCTCAAGTCTGATATACCTCTTGGTTGTGTGTCATTAACAATCTCAAAAGGTGTTTTTCTAGTGCTTCTATTCACTGAATTGTTATATGCAAACTCTTCTTGTGCTAACATCAAATCCCAATTACTTGGTGTGTCTCCAACTAAGCATCTTAACAAGTTGCCCAAACTTCGGTGTACAACCTCTGTTTGTCCATTAGTCTGTGGATAAAATGTAGAACTATACTTCAACTCAATGTCTAACTTCTTCCAAAGTGTTTTCCAAAAATAGCTGACAAACTTACTGTCTCAGTTAGAGATGATACTCCTCAGTAATACATGTAATATGACAATCTCCTTAAAGAAAATATCTGCTATATGTACTGCATCTGATGTTTTATTACATGGTATGAAATGTGTCATCTTAGAAAATATGTCCACAACAACAAATATGGAATCATTACCTCTTGCTGTCCTCGGTAAGCCAAGAACAAAATCCATGCTAATATCACTCCAAGGTTTCTCAGGAACAGAAATCGGTGTATACAATCCAGTATTCTGACTTACACCTTTTGCAACTTGACAAACTCTACAACTTTTCACAAATTTCTAAACATCCTTATACAACTGAGGCCAAAATTACCTTTCCTTAAGAAAACTCAATGTCTTATCAATACCAAAATGTATAGCTAAACCACTACTATGTTTTTCCTTTATCAAATTAGTTCTCATTGATCCTCTCGGTATGCACAACTAAATACCTTTGAAAAACATACCCGCTTGAATGAAATAGTCTTCATACTTACTTGGTTGATTTGGAATAGGTGCTCTGTACACTCTCCACTGCTCAAAAAAATCAGGATCATTTTCATACAAATTCTTCATGTCATCAAAACCAAGAACCTCAATTCTCATTTCAGTCAACAAAGATCTTTTTCTACTCACTGCTTGAGCAACTTGGTTAGAAAATCCACTCTTATGCTTGGTCACAAATGTAAAATTATGCAAATACTCTACCCATTTCATATGTCTTTGATTTAACTTATTTTGACTACCCAAATATTGTAAAGCCTTATGATCAGTATACAACACAAATTCACTCGACATCAAATAATGTCTCCATTTCTTCAGAGCTTGAACAATAACATAGAATTATTAATCATAGACATAATATTTCCTTTTGGCATCATTCAACGTTTCACTAAAGAAAGAAATTGGTTTACCTTCTTGAGTCAACACATCTCCTATTGCACTTCCACTTGCATCACATTCAACTTGAAATACCTTATTGAAATCAGGTAAGGCTAACACAAGTAATTCAACAACCTTCTGCTTCAAAGTCTCAAAACTCTTGTCAGCTCCATGTGTCCATTTGAATTCTCTTTTGTCTCCTCTCATTGTCTTAGTCATAACATTACAAATGGAACTAAAATTTATGATAAACTTCCTATAAAAATTTGCCAATCCATGAATTGATCTTACCTCACTGGTATTCTCAGGTGTAGGCCAACTAAGTATAGCTTCAACCTTCTCAGGATCCATCTTCAAACCATCAGCTGAAATCACAAAACCTAAATAAACAAGTTCTTCTTTCATGAAGGGACACTTTTTTAGATTTATCAGAAAATTTTCCTCTTTCAATCTCTACAAAACTTGCCTTATATGCATCAAATGCTCTTCTCTAGTCTTACTGAATATCAGAATATCATCCAAGTATACAATCATACATTTATTCAAGAATTTCTTCAAAACTTCATTCATTAATCTCATAAATGTGTTAGAATAACTGAGAGGGGGGGAGGGGGGTGAATCAGTTAGACTCATTGCCCTCACAAAATTAGCCTACAGTCCCAAATTCCTCCAGATGTATAACAAAAAAATATCAAATATAAAATTAAGCTCGGTGAAATATAAACTGTGATTTCAAAACTTACTATTAAGTTGTCTATCGAGTATCACTAAATTAATACTATGATTACCGATCTAGGTCAATAAAATAAAGTGTAAAGTAAAATAACAATCCACAACATTAATACACATTGACACATAGAGTTTTAAAGTGGAAACACTGCTAAGGGAAAAACCATGTGGGACTGGTAACCCAAAATATTTTCACTCTTCTGAAGTGAGCTCGGTGAAGAGCCAACCCTCTTAAAGGTTACAATGCACACTATTAAATGTGACCTTGTTAGAGGATTTAAAATTACCAGTTCTCTCTTGGCCAGACATTCACTATGGGGTCAACAAGAAAACAATTAACATTCTCTGAATGTTCTAATAAGAATTCACTATCCCACTCGGTTAAGAGATTTATCTGTAACAATGGTTAAACTAATACTATAATGATCGGATTCAAATACAACTCTGATTTGTAGATATTCAGATCTATTTTAAGTACATAATACCTCTGATCAATTTGTTCACTTCAGCTCATCTCATTCTTCATCCTTGTTCTTCTTGGTTATGCTCTTTCTTCTGTTTGCTCAGCTATGTCAGCAGAAATACACTTGGTTTTGTCTTTAACCAGTTTTGATCAGTCATGCATGAATTCACATGTATGCTTCAACATCTATGTACATGATTCACAAAATGAATCTATTGTCTCTTATACACACCATGTATCATTTAATTTTCATCCTTCAGATCTTGCCGCTTAATCTCCATCGTTCATTTTTCCACTTGATCCTTCCTTGACAGTTGTGTAAAAAACATGTTTCAATCTCTGTCGTCCGATCTTCCTAGAATTTTAATAACCGTTTGATCAAATAAAAAAATTTATATTTTACCTCGAAATCATCAATTTCCAGCTCAACATTTTAGTCAGCCCCTGTTTGAAGTTGTGCTTAATCATGAGTGCACAAGTGTTCGAGCCTCACACTCTATCTTCAAAAGTTATTTTGGTTAGCATCTGTCATACATCTTGACACCCTGCATGAGATGTTAGTACCATATACATTGCATTTAAATATCTCCATTCACAAGTGCATTAAGATAAATCATCTACATACATACATATTCATAAAAACAAAATCGATACATGTGCATCCCATACATATTCATAAAATCAAAACATATACATGTGCATTTCATACATAGCATTTTCATATATTCTAATCATCTAATCATATAAGAATCTAACATATAGGAAACATCTCATAAAGTACACCATGACACATGAAATTATACCAAAAGATGAGCGCGCGCACACACACACACACACACACACACACACACACACACACACACACACACACACACACACACACACACACACACACACACACACACACACACACACACACACACACACACACACACACACA
>MU227134.1:4101808-4151319 GCA_018584345.1 Thuja plicata
CACACACACACACACACACACACACACACACACACACACACACACACACACACACACACACACACACACACACACACACATATCCCAAAGTGTCGATACAATACAAAATGGGTCTACTCGAGCACAATCTATCTCAAAAATGGTGATACAATAGAAGGATGCCAAAACATCAGATACATCATGTATACAATTTGATCAAAATATGCCAAATCTAGCTCTAGCCCTCTCCCTCATCCTCTAGAGGAGGTGGAGGAGGAGGCATATCTGGAGGAGGTGGTGCCTGTGCACCCTCTAAAGCTCTAGCGTACACGAAAAACCAAGGGTACCTGCTCTGCCTCACTAGGCACCACCCCCACATATGTGGCATAATAGTAAGCCACTTGGGAGGACTGATGACATGTTTGCTCCTAAAATCTCTCCAGCTGATCTTGAGACCTTGCTAATTGCTCTCAAACCTCCCACAACTCTCGGTCCCTGTTCGTCAGTCGAGCATTTCGAATTGCCACCTGTATCTGCAGCTCAACAACATGTTGTTATATCTGGAGAACTCTCTCCCTAGCTCTCCGTAGGGAATCCTATGTCTGGGAAAATGGATCTCCTAGCACTGGACCTTGTACCAGATCCTCTTGCATCTTCTTTGGCTATACCTGAGCCTGCTGCATCGCCTCCTCCTCCTGCTCAGCTGACTGCTCAGCTGTCCTCCATTTGGTATGCCTCTCCTATCTCCCACTGCTACTAGCACTGGGATCGATCCTCATCTGCCATGCAGGGATGCGAACCTACATGGTACGTGGCTGAGGCCCCTGAAATGGTCCCTGCTGTGGTGGTGGCAGTGGTACCTATGGATGAACTACCTGTGTAGGTGCTCCCATACCTACTAGATTTGTGAACCGGGGGAATGGATGACTGGTGAAATACTCTTTATAAGCTTCCTTCATACCACCATCTATCACCCACAACATGTAATCCCATTGTGTCCATACTACTTCTTGAGCATCTATCATGATACGACCCTGATCTAGTCGCACTAACCAGCCCTTCCAAACCTCATCAAAAAAGCGGGCATATGAACAGTACTCTTGGGAGATGTCTTGTGGACAACCAAACTTTCACCACACTCATATCAATGGGAATCTCCTGATCATTGCTATCAAATGGCCAATCAGTGGCCATGAACAAAACATATAACCAAGCTGGTCCCTGGCATCGTCCCATGCCTCGGTAGTCCTCCTAGTCACCATACTACGACTACCAGATCATCTAACTGTGCCCGCCACTGCTCTATCTTACCCAATGCAGGCTAGGTAATCAGACCCATGTACCTGTATATGTATGGCTCAAGTGGCTGCCTTATGTCGTCGCAAATGGGCTGGGTGATAGGAAGGTGCTCCCATGCCCGCACCTCTAAGACAAAGACTCCTGCTGCCATGCTGTTTGCCTCTCTATAGGAAATCTCATGCATCTCATGATACATGTGGGCCAACATGCACTGACCCCATCCATAATGAACTGGGTCTCCCAACATCCTCTGCAACATTTTTCCCCAACTGCACTCCAAACTATGGTGACCATGATCTGGCATCAGATAGCATCTAAGGAACGCTGCCAAAATCATGACCAATCGGTGCCCAAGCCCGTAATCTCAGATCAACTCCTCCCATGGGATGAATCTACCCATGATAAGGTCATCTTGTAAGATCTCTCACAGCGTTGCTATACCTGGCCGTAGCTGCACATCATACTCTACCCAAAGACCATGGAAGGGGATCCTCAGTATCCTGTAAATGTCCTCTGGGGTCACTATGAGCTTGCCCTATGGAAGATGGAAAGTTTTCATCTCTGAATAGAAATGCTCCACCAGTGCTCCTAGTAATCTATGATTAACCCAAATATCGGGTACCTCACAGAGGTGTGAAAATCCCAGTGCATCTATATGAGCAATATCGACATCATCCAACTGCCCAATTAGCATGCTGATGGCTGGATGGTGTGATCTAAAAGCAACAACTGGGAAATCAACCTGCAAGACATTCAAACAATAATGCACGATTAGTAATCGACTTATGATTCAAGATAATCAATGCAAAACTAAGCAATAAAGATAAACAAATATCCTAAGAAAGGTTACAAAGCTAACACAAATGTATTGGATGAAAAAAAGACTCGTTCTAGCTTCAAATTGCTATTCTCTCTCCGCGTGAAGAAGCAACATTTTGTGCGAAGAAGTTCATCATTGCGCATGACGGTTCAGGCTCGCACAAAGTTTCATGTTGTCTGACAAGAGAAAACCCTCTTTCCAAGGGTTTCTCGTGCGAGATGTGGGTACCCTCCCACATGAGGATACCTAGTGACTTCTATGAGGAACTTCTTTTTCACAGTTTCTCGTGCAAGCTTTCCCACGGGCTCGCATGAAGAATCTAGTTCTTCGCACGAGAACCAGCGGGCCATTCCTAAAAATGTCCAAAAACAATGAAAAATCCTACCAAATATGACAAAAATTGAATTGGCAAGGAGGTATTTGATCACTTACCAGAGGCCCGTATGCTGCCAACCGAATGTGATGCTTGGATCGCTCAAATTGGTGAGTACTCACTGGGACCACCATTTTTGCTTAGAGCTCTTTTCTCTCCAAAAGTCAATGGATGCAAATGATTTGAAAAAGACACTTTTGGCCAATATATAGGTTTTGACCTAATTTTCAAAAGTGCTCCATTTTGCATGAAAATTTCACCCTTGGCTAAATCGACCGCTCTTAATCAAAATTGAAATCTGACACTCTTATATAGCTCAAAATCGCATTTTAAATTTTTTGGGACTGACGCGATAAAATGCTTGTGTAGTCAACTTTCTGACGTTGCTTTTCTTGTCAAAATCATATCCAATCAACATTTTCTCAAATCTTCGACAATTCTCTTCAAAAGTCAACCCTGGTCAACCCTAGTCAAACTTGGTCAACTAGACCTCAAATTCACTTGAAATTGCTTTTGCATCTGTCAGATTCTTCCATAATCTATCCTGAGTTCCTTCTCGACCTTCGATTCAACATATATCTGTGATTTATCACTTTCAATCTTTATTATGACGTGTCATCTTTCCATTTTGCTCCCAAGGGGGCAGGATAATTACATCATCGAATCACTTTGGATCTATTTTAATCAGTCTGATCTGATTTCAAAAAGTCCTTGTTGCTAGGGGCATCTCATCACTTGGGGCATGTTCAGTTTTTGTACTTCACAGTCAAAACTGGGTATTCCACATTCTCAAATCACTAGGGGCATCTATGTTCCTTACATCTTGTCATCTTTTAGGTGTCGGGGCAATCTAACCTTGACTGCTGAGAATCAAGCTTCATTCTGGAGATGATTCTTGAAATCTCATTATTTGGTATCTAAGCAATCTAACTCAGGTCCCTGAGGGTCAAGCTCCATTCTGGAGATGATTCTCGAAATCTCATCTATTAGGAATTGGGGCAATCTAACCCTGGCTCCTGAAAATCAAGCTCCAATATGGAGATGATTCTGAAACTCGATCTAGCTGGTATCTAGGCAATCTAACCTAGATATTGGGGGACTTAGTTTTGTTCTGGGGATAGTCCTAAAAATCTCTACTGACTATCTTTCAAATGGATAGGTATTGGGGCAATCTAACCCCGACTCTTGAAGATTGAGCCTCATTATGGGGACAGTCTTTTGAAAGGTGGAAATTTGCTAGGTATCAGGGCAATCTAACCCGGATTCCTGAGAGTCAAGCTGCGTTCTGAAGATGACCCTTGAAAACTCAATCTAAACGGCATCTCGACAATCTAACCTAGACTTCGGAGAGTTAAGCTCCATTCTGGAGATGGCTTTGAAACCATCATCAATTCTCGAAATCAATTTCAAACTATTCTTCTATGCTTCAAACATCAGACTATTCTTTGAATCAATGCGCTACTCGCACATCAATTCAAAGAGGGGCAAAATGTAACACCCCAAATTTGGCATCTTGCAACCCTAACCAATTTTGTTGCATTTATCAATCTTCTGAATCATCAAAGTCCTATTGTACTAGACAATTCTGAGTTTTGACTGACTCTACTTGACTTAAGTGTTAAATACAGAAATCCTAAATCTGCATTAATCACATATGATATTTAATTCCTAAATATCAATTACAACTAGCTAAATAAACCTTATAATTGAATTAATTTAGTTACAAAGTCCTAGCACTTTAATTAAATTAAATTCACCCTTTTAGCTAAAATACATAAAAAGGAATTAAATAATGTTTGATTATTAAATAAATACCCTCATTTCAATAATTGAACTTAATTATTCAAATAATTGAGAAAATGCATTTATGAGGTCATATTTCATTTATTTAATCAAATAATCTCTTCAAAATCCTCACTTCAGTTCAGAAATAGAAACTTTGAGTTGACTGAGATTCAAAAGTGCAACAAATCAGTTAATTGCTTCATTCACTCAAAAAGACAACAGTTCACTGTTTCTCTCAAAGGAAACTTTCTATTCTGAACTGGATTTCAAAATGTTAACTGTTTCTCTCAAAGGAAACTTGCCATTCTGAACTGGACTCTTATCCTATAAAAGAACTCTCTCGTTCTCATTCAAAAAATTAGATTGCATTATTAGAATATCGAATCACTGCTGAATTGTTAACTCACATTTATGCATTAAAAAACTCTCATTATTCTTATCTTTCATTTGCAATAGATTAATATCATTTCTAGATTAATCATGTCTATTTTAGCTTCTTTCAAGCATTCTTAGATTAATATTGCACACTCATTTCTTAGTTTAATCTCATTTTCCAGCTTAATCTCATGCTTATTTCTTAGATTAATCTTGCAATATTTCATTCTTAGATTAATCTTGCATTTGCATTTCTAGATTAAATCCTCCGTTTGTAGATCGGTCTAGGTTGTTGGATTCTCGGATTCTGAGAGCTATTCAAAAACCCCGTCTAGATAGGAGGCAACAAGTCAACTCATTCAGGCATGCATGATGAATAAATATATATTCATTCTTGTGTGTGACTGATGAACAATGACTATGTTGAAGTGTATGGCTAAGTTAGAGGCCCACATTTAGCATATACATTGGCAATCCCTTGCTCGGTTAACATTGGCGCTCAGTATACACTATGTTTTACTCGGTTTACACTGCTACTTGGTGTATACAGAACTCTACATTACCGACCACATAAAAATTATTTATTCCAAATATTCAATACATAACATATGTTTTCCACCATAATAATACTCAAATAAGTTGACATCAATGACAATACATTAATTGATAATGTTTATCATCACTTCTGCAACTCGGTTGAATATCAACAATGAATTCAAACATATAATCAGTTGTAGTTCATCAATCTCTCCCTTTGGAATTGATGGCAACAAAATATGAAATATGCAATATAATATGCCATACAACAAATACCAAACCTTTTTTCTACTACTACAACAATTCAGTAGCTCTCCCAGCTTGAATATAATTTGTGTCAGTATAAAAAAAAAATTCACTGTGTAGACTCTCCCTACTTTTTTGTCTTTCCAGCTCTTGAATCTCTCTGTAGATTAGATATGTCTCTCCCTTTCTCTTTTCTCCCTTGGATAGATAGATATGTCTTGATTCTCCCTTCATATTTCATGACTTTCTCTCCCTTTGTCAACAATGGAAAAAACAAATATATATCTCTTTAGTAGCTAAAATAAAATTTCTCTGTTATTCGGTGTAGTAGGTACCTTTTTGTACTGATATCTCTCTTTCGGTCCAGTTTAGCTTTTGCATCAACATGATTAATTTTCTGATTTCATGTAGGTTGATGCAACCTCCTAATTTTCTTAGTTTCCAATAGACAAGGGACATACCCTTAGTCTACCTCTCAAGTACTCAAATGTATCCTTCAGTAACAATTTTGTGAATATGTCTGCAAGCTATTCTTTTGATTGTACATATTCCAGTATTATTTGTTTTTATTGTACTTGTTCCCTCAAGTAGTGATACTTTATAGATATGTGCTTTGTCTTTGCATGCAAACTGGATTCTTTGAAATATTTATAACACTTGTGTTATCACAATAAATCATCACTGGTTCAGTGATCTCATCATTCATTCCTTTCAATAATTATTTTATCCATGCTATATTAGAATAATTTGCAGCGGCAACAACATACTCTGCTTCTGAAGTTGACTGTGATAAGCATCCTCGCTTCTTGCTAATCCAAGTAACTAGTCTTTCTCCAATAAATAATGCTCCACTAGTAGTGCTCTTTCTGTCATCTATATTTCTATCCCAATCAACATCTGTATAGACTTTCAATTCAAATTTTCCTTCTCTTTTATACCAAATTCCACAATCCTCAGTATTCTTCAAATATCTAAAAATCCTTTTAACAACTATCATATGTGATTCCATGGGGTTAGCAGAAAATCTTGCAACTATTCCAACTAGGTGTTCTATATATGGTCTTGTGTGAACAACATACATCAATTTACCAATCATAGATTTGTACAAGGTTTGATTTACCTCAGGTGTCTTGTCCTCTTTTGCATCTTGTCACCATAGGTCTTTCGAATGGTTTTGATTCTTCCATTCTGAATGTCTTTAGTACTTCCTTGATGTATTTTGATATAGTATTGTATATTCCTACAATTTTTTATGAAATTTACAATCCTAGAAAACATTTGATCTAACCAAACATCGACATATCAAATTCTTTCCTCATTTCATTAGCAAATTAAGTGCATAAATTATCATTACCTCCAAATATGATATCATCAACAAATATTTCAACAATAAGTGTCTTATCATCATTTTCTCATTTTAAATACAAATTGTTGTTGTCACTTGTTCTAATAAATCCAATACTTATTAGATAAAAATGTAGTCTTTCATACCATGCTCTTGGTGCTTGCTTCAGTCCATATTAATATTTGTGTAACTTACATACCATGTGTGTCTGATCAGGATCAACAAATCCCTCAGGTTTTTCAATGTATACCTCCTCTTCAAGTATTCCATTCAAAAATGAAGATTTCACATCCATTTGATATACCTTGAATCCTTTATATGTAGCGTATGCAAGTAGTATCCTTACTCCTTCAAGTCTAGCAACATGTGCAAAAGTTTCTCCATAGTAAAATCCTTCTTCTTGTGCATACCCTTTGCAAACTAATCTTGCTTTATTTCTAGTTACATTCCCATCTTCATTCAATTTTTTTTTGAAAATCCATTTGGTGCCAATGACATTTTTATCACTTAGTCTCGGAACTAATGTCCATGTCTTATTTTTCTGTATCTTCTCAATTTATTCATTCATAACATTAATCTAGTCTTCATTTTCTAATGCATCTTTAACATTCTTAGGCTCAAATTCACAAATTAAAAAAGTGTCATCTCTGAACTTACTTCTTGTTAATATGATTTCTCTTTTATCTCCAATGATCTGATCCCTTGGATGGTTTCTTCTTACATATCTAGCAAGTATAGGTTTAGTTCTTGGTTCTTCATTATATTCTTCTTTATCTTCATTGTCTTTCAGTTCATGATAACCTGTTTCAACATTTTCCTAATTCTCATTCTGTGCTATTTGTTACCTGGTGACATTAGCCTGTTGCTCCATAAAATTAGTCTGTTGTCTGGTAACACTTGGCATCTACATTGATATAGTGTCAAGCTCTTCCCAGTAAACAAATCTACTGTAGTCCTCCGGTGCTTTCAAGCTATCTTCATCATTTAACTTAGCAAATTCATCAACTTTCACATTTGCACTCTCAATGATTTTGTTAGTTGACTTGTTCAAATATTTGTAAGCTTTATTTTTTGTTGAATATCTAAGGAATATTCCTTCATCACTTTTTGAATCAAATTTTCCATTTTGATCATATTTTAGAATATAACACCTACTTCAAAAAATTCTAAAATAGCTCACATTGGGAGTATTACCATACCATAGCTCATAAGGTGTTTTATTTGAATCTTTCTTTAGTTGTACTCAGTTCAGTGTGTAGACTGTTGTGCTAACTCCTTCTCTCCAGTATGTTTGTGCAACTTTCTTTTCAATCATCAATATTCTAGCACAGTCAACAATTGATCTATTCCTTCTTTCAGCAACACTGTTCTGCTATAGTGTCCTCGGTGCAGAAACCTATCTTTTGATTCCATACTCATTACAAAAGTTAGCTAGCTATTCAGAAATAAATTCACCTCCTCTATTAGATCTCAAACACTTCAGATCTCTCCCAGTTTCTTTTTCCACTTTTTCCTTATACCACTTAAACATCTTAAATGCTTCATATTTCTCTTTTAGAAACATTACAGTCATCATCCTACAATAGTCATCAACAAATAAAATAAATTATATGTCCCCAAAATAGATTTGTGTTGTCACTGGTCCACATAAGTCTGTGCAAACTAACTCCAAAATGTCATTAGATGAGAAATTCTTGCTCTTGAAACTAGATTTTGACATCTTACCTGTTACCCAATTTTATGTTTAATCAAATTGGTTGATATTGTTATCCTAATTACTAGGTGAGTTGCTAAAATAACCTAGTTTGCACATTATTAGTGATCTGAATTAAGTTTGTGTTCATTTCTTGAACCGAAGTTGAAGCGTACATAAATGAAAAGGAATGAAACTAAGCTATCCAATGAATGAAATGATATACATATTGGATCATATTTAGATTCTAAGTATAAATGCTAAAATGTGTTGGAAAGAGAGTAAAACATTCATCTAAGCTCACACAGGCCGTGAGCATAGACAATTCCTAGAAATCTATGGATAACTAAATACATGCACAAAAGCAAATGAATATAAATAACAAGGTACCAGACATTTACTGAAGGAAGGAAGAAGTGTTGATCTCGGGGGTGACTCCAGTGTGCTCATGTTTGATCTAGAACCTACAAAAAGGAATGAAAGGGGTTAGATCCAATGGATCTAAGAAATACATGATAACTAACTATCTATGTTTACTTACAACCATAAATGCATGAAAATCAGCCATACATCAACAGAAGGAGACCATGCTCCAAGCATGTGCACACTCACAGGAATGCTGTAGAAGAAAGAAGAGTACCATATTTTCACTAACTTGTTTGTTCCATGTGTAGGTATAGAAGAAGCTGTGATATTGATTTTTATTCATGTCCATCCAATATAGGTACTTAGAGGTCAGCCATCCCAACGCCAACCTCAAACTACAACTATTGGCTGGACACAAATATTTATAAAAGGAATAGTCAATGAAGCAAAATTAACCATGGAACATCCAGGATGAAAGAAGACAACAATAATGGTGCATAAGAGAATCCTTTCAATCAAAATCATGATAGAATATCAATGGTGTATGAAGACACAAGTAAAATACAACAAGTGCATGATACATATGACACATTCTACAAAATCATCACATCATAGCATAGCGGATCTCAGCATTGAAGATGGGAACATTCTAGACCCACAACAACAATGATGCATGTCTCAAGCATACCCCTGCACCTCCAAAGTTCAGAACAACAAAAGGTATGGTGTTTTTGCATATGAATCTATACATCAATTACATGCATACCATGTTTGAGCAAGTAATCAAACAATAAAATTGGGAAAACATATAGATTTTTAAGTAAACAACAATTGTATGTTGTACATGGGAAAAGATGCTTCGTATATGAGATCTAATTAAGAGAAGATGATATGCATGTTAAAGAATCTACATATAGCTTGTTAATACAATAGTAGAGCATCCAAAGAGACATCTAGAAATCAGAGAAATGATGGATAAAAGAAGTTGCAAATGAAACACAATGTCTCTTTCAAGCAATGGAATAACAAATGCATATTCTATATAGTGCCTCAAGGAGAGAGTCAACTTCAGAGCAACATTAGGCATCCATGGAAAGTAAGAAGACATCAAAATAGTATGCATCCTCAAGATATGACCCATGGATCAAGTACAGATAGATTTAAGGCATGCAAAACAAAGATATTCTCTATAGCCCATGGCCTTGGATGGAGGTAACAACAATATAAATGCTTCCAAAATGTTTCCATCAAGTAAGAACAACAAACATGCATGAAAATGCCCCATTGTATGGAAGCCAAAATAGAGAATGATCTTTCCAAACAATAAGGATGCATAATGAATCCAGAACATCATAAAAATGTTTCTTTATGTGAAGCATAGCCAGCAAGAAAAATGTTTTACTTGAATGATCTCCCAAGAAAGAAGGGCATCCACAATAGGGATCCATGATGCCACTTCTTGTGGAGAATAATAGAGAGAACAAGCAAATATGCCGTGAACAACATTAAAAGAGCCTATGTATGCCCATAAAAAACAACAGAGTAACATAATGGAGTCCAAGAATTGCAAAATACATCCATAGACAACATTATAGCATCAAGGCGCCACTTCCTGTGGAAGCAAAAGAGGGAAATATGTTCTAGAATCAATAAAAAATAGTCATAGCCCACGGCCAAATGGAGATAAAAATAAGGTAAGATGACCATGATAAGTGTTTTAATCAAGTGCTAATAGCAATAGAGGTCATGGCGCCACTTCCTGTGGAGCCAAATGACATCTTTCCTCTCTTAAAGATACAAATAACACATGATGCCCTAGTTTACCATGGGTTGGACAACAAACAACAAAATACAACAACATAATCAAGTAAAGAAAAAAAATAAAATAGTCATAGCCCACGGCCCCATATGCATTCAATAGACTGTTTTAACCATTCATAATATCAAAGCCCCAACAAAGATGCCATAAAGATGCAAAATAGATGCAACTTGATGAGATGGAGAAATACAGAGATCAAAGCATAATGCAAACAAAAAGATATGGAATGTGATGAACAAGATTGCCTACCTTTGTATTTTATACTTCCACTAACATATCCAACAAAGATCTATGAAAAAGAGGAAGCTTTCCAAAACCAGAGCCTTTCCATTCAAAAACTGCAACTAGGGTATCATCATCAAAGCCTGTATTTTCCTCTTGAAGAGTAAAATGTCGATTACATATGTTTTAAGGTAAGTGAGTTTGGCATATTATAATGTTTTAACATATGGTAGGGTAAATATGTTTAAAATATAAGGTAAGGGAAACAAGAATATTTTTTCATAATATATGACAAGGTGGGGTTTTCATAGAAAATGAGTTTTTAATCTTGCCTAGAGGATAAAGAGGAAGTCTTATGAGTAATTTAGAGGAAATATTGAATGAATTGTAAAGGCATGCCCTAATTTCGAGGTCATGGTAAGATCTTGATAAAATGTCTGCTATTATTTCTTCTAAAGGTCATTGTTTATTTAAAATGGGATGCAAAAATGTAAAGTCATGCATATTCCAATATTGTAAATATTTTCCCAATGATATTTTATAAATCATTTTGGGCAAATATCACCTATCATGCATGATTAGTGGAGGAGATAGATTCAGTTTGGTAAGAGGATTATGGTTAAGGCATGATTATGAATTCTCTTTCTCACCTACCCCTACAAATCTGAGAATCTGACATCCAGATTTGAGCAGCATGCCTTGTGCACCCAAAAATACAGATTCTTTAGAGATATTGCTTTTCCAGTCACGGATTTGGTGGAGTTTGGCATGGTGATTTCTAGAATCCTTGGAAATTCAGATTTTGGGGGTTCTCACCTATTTATACCCATCTCATTTTTGTGATGAGAAGTTCTTCCATTCTATCTCACTCTAATATTTCAATGCTTGTAGCTCTGAGAAGCAAATTGTTTTCCTCATCTCCTTTTGGTTGAATATATAACAAAGAGCCTTCTTTTCATATTGTCTTCTGAATTATTTAATGAGTTTTGGTCAATGTTATTGTGATTTAAGTTAATCCTTTAATTGGCATATTGTTCATTTGATGTTTACAAAGCACATACTATTGCCTAAAGTCTGATTTGTGTGCTCTCATAAGTTTTTGAGTTGTGAAATTCAATTATTTCCTTCTCAGTTACAATCTGCACCTTGTTACTCTCGAAAGAAATACTATAAGTGGGATAAATTTGTGAGTTACAATTTGTTTTTAAGTCATATTTTGAGTGTTTTACAATCTGTGGATCTTCAAAGTTTTGGTGAATCACCTAGGTTTTAAGTCTAGTTTTCAACTCTCTCTCTCTCTCTCTCTCTCTCTCTCTCTCCCTTTTCTCCAAAAAGTTTTAGTTTAGTTTAAAGGTGATTCAAGGGGAAGTCAAACCTTAATCCAAAGCTCTACTTCCATTATAGGTTCCCCACAACCTGGAAGTATTCCCATGTTTCACAGGATTACTGAGTTCCATACTTAGCTCTTTCGGTTGCAATCCTTAGTGACAACAATTTTTGGCACACCCGGTGGGACTTTTTTGAACTACCGTGGGTTCAAATTATTTCATGTATTGTTGTTGTTTGGTGTGGACAACAATAGTTCTACCTTTTGAGGATAGAAAGAAGAACACCTAGCGACTCTGGAAGAATATCTACTGGTTTCAAGCAGATAAAGTGCTGGTATGTGGGAAAAACAAGTTTTTTTTTTTATAGTTTTCAGTGACTTCAATTATTTTCCAGCCTATATAAATGTTTCAGCATGTTTTCATTTGATAAGAGCATTCCTTATCAGTATCCATTCCATGAATGTGTTGTCTATACACCTTCATATCATCCTTATCAAAACCACCATGTTGCTGACAAACCTACTTCAATAAATTACCAATATGCCCAGCAAGCTCATCATGCTTACCACCCACCCATCCTTACTCAACTTGATTGGAAACATACCCAAAAAATATAACCATCCCCAAGGAAACTATTTCATGCCATGTCAACATGAAGATAATTCTATTCAGCCTCAGAACTTGGACAATATGGAAATAAATGAGATAAAAGGTATATTAATTGAATTACTAAGCAATTGTCTGAGATCAAGAGACAACGGGAAGTGAATCTACAATAGGAGGAGTTGTCTTACCAGACTTATCTCCATGAGAAGGAGGTAGAGGCACATAGGCAATATGGAGAGAGTGTTGCAATGTTTTCTCAAGTGCACAAGCTGGAAACCCAAGCAGCCACAACTTTTCCAAACCCATTCTTTGAGAAAGAAACTCCAAGATTCATTATACTTAACTTTAGACAAGATGGGTTTTCTTTTGAGGAAAAGTCAGCAGTGTTGCCACAGAAAGTAGTAGCTTGTCAAACATATCTTCCTGAGATGGGAGTGCAACAAAGACAGTATGAGGAGGGTCTTGTGAGGGAGCTGGTCTCAAAGGAAGAACAAGTAAAATATAAGGTCCTCCAGATTCTGAGCTTCAAGCAAGGTATGACCCCTGAGTCTAAATATGAGCACTCTATATTTAAAATTCCAAGTTTTAAGAGCAATATATGATTAAACAAGCAGATTTAACAATGCTGATCATTAAAGATCCTACTACATTTTTAAAAAAAATGATTAAACTAGTACATTCAATAATGTTAATCCTTAAATATCCCACTAAACATATCTCATCTATTAATCTCTCTTGTATATGCTAGTTGTGCATTGTTATCCAAATCGGTATTGATGATTCACATGAAATCATAACAATCGAATTGCTTCAGAAATGTTCTCTAAATCTTCACAAAAGTGCAATGGCACTTTAGACCCATGCCTCTCAAATATAGTGTCATACATGTCCTCCTCAGTATATAATATATCCTCCATAAATGATTTCAATATGATTCTCATATCTTGGTTTTCCTTCAACATTGATTGGAGAACAATTCCTGCCACATATGCCTTACCACTATACAGGTCATATGACTTGATGACCTCCTCCAAATTATTCCCCAGAAGGAATCATTTGTCAACATAAGACTCTCCAATTCTTCTTAGGTCACCACTGGACTACAATATGTCCATGCAGATAGAAAGATAGATATAAGCTGTGATGGATATATGCAACACCTCTCCGCATAAAGAAGGTCTTTCCCGATGACATCAACAATAACATCTTGAAAATTCTAGCAATGTTTATTTTTAAACAAATCCATGAAAGATTCCTCAATTAGAATGAAGTCCTATAGGTTATTCCTCTTTCCCATTAGGGATTCTGATACAATAGTTTTTAAGCTTCAAGTGCATTGATCCAGAGAATTTACCCTATAGATATGATTGATAATTAGTGAAAAACATTTACCCTATAGATATGAGAGGTCAACCTTTGATTATAATTTACATACTTCATATTGTTAACCTTTAATAAATGAACAAGCACATATAATAAAACTATTTTTACCATATAAACAATTGAATACAACAACATTTAAATGATTAAACTACCAGTTTTAATCAAATTGGAATATGATTTAACTAGTAGATTTAATAATGTTAATCCTTAAAGATCCCACTAAACATAGGAATATGAGTATTTTAGGAGGAATACTCAAATTAGTATGAAATAATGACAGAAAAACATATTTTATTGGCAGAATTAAGTACAACTTTGAGTAATCCTCCAAAGATATTGAAACCCATGAATGACATGTTTACTTGCAGTTTTAAACATCAATTGGATGCACCACTTGGGAGTGGTAGACAAAAACCCTCGTCACATTCAAATAAAGAATAGTTGTGGGCATAGTAAAAGACATGAAATGAGTACAACAACATTTCATGATTCAAATAGCAGATTACAAAGAAGTGCATAGAGTCAATGAGCAAAGAGAAATAAATAAAGTCAATTGTAAACTTTATAATGTGGAGACATTCCATGATTTAAATAGAGAGAAATGGATGAAAGAAATAGGAAAATGTAAAATAAAATGAATACAATAACATTTCATGATTAAACCAAAAGATGAATACAATAAGCTAATTTCATGAATAAACTAGAAAATTTAATCATATTATTGACAATGTACCCTATTTCTTTGATATTCCATGTAATAATGTCACTAGATTAATATAATACAAATGCATACAGTCAATCTCAACTAAAGAATACATACATACAATGTAAGCTTAGAAAACAAGTAGAATCAATGTGAAAAACATTTCAATGATAACATAAGAATGCAAAGAGTCATTGTAAGCTTAGCAAATGAGTACAAACAGTGTGAAAAATTATTTAATGTCAACTGAAGAATGCATACAGTCAAAGTAAGCTTGTAAAATGAGTAGAATCAGTGTAACAAATAACTCAATGACAAATTAAGAATGCACACAGTCAATGCAAGATTTGCGAATGAGAGTAGTGAACTGAAACCCTTGTCGCATGCAGAGAAATGAAGTTGGCGGGAAGCGTTCGTAGGAGATGAAGCTTCAAGAAAATGATGAAAAGAAGGTGAAATAAATACGGTTTTAGGACTTGTTGTGGGTAGGTAATTACTTGAGTTTGGGCTGTTACGTGGCAGATGATGATAAAGTAATGTGTAACCATGATTACTTATTGGGTCTACGATGATTTTGTAGGGTCCTTCATGGGGTATTATTATATGGTCCCTTGATTAGTGCAAGGGCCCAAGAGGTTATATTAAATGCAACATTAGAAGGGAATATTTACATAGTGAGTGGGCCCACATTTAAAACATCTTATAATTATATGTAAATAATCTAATTTGAAGGCATGTAAGTAATGCATGCATTGAGCAGTACCTTGATTTATGAAAGACATGAGATAACTAAGTGAAAACTGTCAAATATGATAATATGAAGCTTCAATGCATCTAACTAAACATACTATGAACACCTTACTAATTGTAAATAGTAGAACTTGAAGGCATGTAAGTAACACATATAGTGAGAACATGAAATAACTTGATTGATGAAAACACGATATAAGTACAAACAATGTGACAAACCATTCAATGTCAACTTAAGAATGAATACAGTCAATGTAAGCTTATAAAATGAGTAGAACCAGTGTGACAAACAATTCAATGAAAAATTATGAATGTACATAGTCAATGTAAGCTTAGAAAATGAGATGAAGTTTTGAGAAAATGATGGAAATAAGGTGAAATAAATAATTGAAAAATAAAAAGAATAGAAAAAACCAAATGAATACAGTAACATTTCATGATTAAACTAACAGATTGAATAATATTGTCAACAATGTAATATATTTATTTGACATTCAATGTAATAATGTTGATTAAGCATAGAAATAGTTGAAACAAATAAGAAACTATAAAAGCAAAATAATACAATATCTTTTCATGATTAAACTTGCAGTTCCAACATCATATGGACAATGTACCCTATTTATTTGATATTTGATGCAATAATCTCAAAAAATAAAACTAGCAGCTCTAATAATCTTATAGTAACATATCATGATTAAACTAACATATTTAATCATATTATCGAGAATAAAATATATTTATTTGACATTCAATGTAATAATTTGATAGTGTGATAAGAACAAATGGACGAACATAAACCCTCGATTGAATACAGAGAAAGGGTTGAAACAAAAAGGAAACCGTATAAACAAATGAAACTCTAATTCTTTGACATTATTCGACATTGCACCCTAATTATTTGAAATTCCATGCAATAATGAAATAGTATGATGAAAAAATTATGGACCGAGTGAAGCCCTACGGTGAAAACATAGAAATGGTTGAAACAAACAAGAAACTGTATAAGCGGTAGAATACAATAAATTTTCATAATTAAACTAGCAACTTTTATTAATTTGACACTGTACCCTATTTCTTTACATGCCATGCAATAATTATACATTCTACTCAAAATATAGAATGAACTGACTCAAACCCTTGATTGAAGACCAAGAAATGGTTGGAAAAAACACAAAACTGTTAAACCAAATGAATAGAATAACATATTATCACCATTTACACTTTTTATTTTACTGTAAATCATTACAATGATAAACCCTACAAAAACAAGAATGTTAGCAATAATAATCCACCAGAACAACTAAGTGGTGGGGGGGGGGGTGAATCAGTTGTATGCCAAATACTTAAACTTTAAACTTTAACAAAAAGATAAATGCAATTCTGAACACTTTAACAATAAAACCATAACACAATCATTTGTTGTCGAGGAAACCTTGTTAAGGGAAAAACCCCGATGGGAATAAGCACCCACAGATAATGCACTGAAAGTATAGTATCCTTGTTAGGAGATTTAGCTCTATTAGGAGTTGATAATAACATACAACATACAACATACAATCCCTATTAAAGGATAGACCCTGTTAGGAGTCAGGAGAAACAACAGGCTCACTGCCTAAAGAAGTTTAAACCCACCTTCAGGTCATACTGTTCGAAATACAGATGTATAGAATATATACAATCAAATGAACTGACTGATAGCAAAAAATTTTATTAAATAGTTCCAATGAAGTTCTTGAATCAAAACCTCTTCTTTACATCTAATAGACTTTGCAAATACAAGCTCATAGCTTCCATACTTCATTGTCTCATTCCACACACTTCAAAAAAGAAAACAACTTACCTTTATACAAGTTTACAATAAGTAATTAGGTCGGCCAATTAAAACTTCCCCAATGCATAAATAATGACATAACCCCTTGCTAAGATACACACGGTACCTATAACAAGTAAACATGAATTACATTTCACCAAATATAATCCAAGATCCGCAATCCATGCTCGCTATCCTTAATACATGCTACATTTATGAAGTTGGCCACAAATAGGTCTTCTCCAGAACACACACCACAAATGATGTCATCAAGAGTCTTGTTACCCAAGAATCATAAATAAATTTCCTCAACATGTCTCTAGACATTTCCCAAGATCGCATAGTATGAATAATGCTCTCACCCAAGTTATCCTCAAAACTCAAAGACTAACTTTGTCATAGTTTACTGTCACTACTCTGCAAACAGTCTTCACCAAAATTGTTGTAGCTCAAACAAATAGAAAAATAAGCTCAATAGACCTTAGATATAAGATCATAGATAATCCTTTTACACATCTCCATATTTTCATACTCTAAAATATTTGTATAACATCTCCATCCATGTACCAGTGATAACCAGTCTGTCTATCTTTATCAAAAACATATGTTGACAACAATGACAAAACATGAATGCCAACAATTAAAATAGAAGCCAATTCAAAAAATCTCCCCCTTTTGCATTGATGGAAACATATGAGAAAATCCATCAATCCAAAAGTACCCATCTCAATACAATATTCTCAATATCCTCTTCACAGCTCTCCTCAAAATAGTAGGGATTTTCACACTGAATCTCTCCACATAATATCTCCCCTTTGATATTAATGGAAAAGGGTTCCATTATTCTTTCTTTCTCCTGCAAGGTGTATCTTTTTCAAATCTTCATGCCTGAAACAACCAGGTGCTTAATCACCCAAATGTGTTCTATTGTGTTCCTGCAATCACTCCCCCCTGAGGAGTAGATCCAAGCATCAAGTCCATAAAATGATATAGCTTTGAAAACCATTGGACTGATGCATTCCTGCATCCATTAGTTTTTGCAAGGGGTTATCTGACCCCAATCATACCTCTAAGATACCCAAAGGCATCCTTTGGTAAAGGTTTTTTTAAAATATATCTGCTATTTGTTCCTTTGTGCTGATATATATACTCCAATCTAATCTCCTTCTCTGCAACCTTGTCTCTCAAGAAATGATACTTATTTGAAATATGTTTAGTATTTGAATGCATAACTAGATTCTTTGACATATTAAATGTTCTAGTGTTATCAAAATTAATAACCATTAGCACATCAAAAGTTATCCCAATGTCCTTCAACATTTTCTTCATCCAAACAATTTGTGTACAATTTATAGCAACATCAACATACTCTGATTCAATAATAGACCATGTTAGGATTAAGTAATACTGAGAGGGGGGTGAATTAGTATTAAAACACTTAAAATAAAATTTGAACCAATTCCACATAAACCATAAGCATACTGAAATCAAAAGAATATAAGAAAATAACACAGTACTCATAACACCATTATTTGTTATCGAGGAAACCTTGGCCAAGGGAAAACCCTGGTGGGGATGGTACCCACAAGCATGCAATAAAGTATAATGTCCTTGTTAGGAGACCTAGACCTGTTAGGAGCTAAATATTACATAATACAATTCCTTTCTAGAGGAATACAACCCTGTTAAAGGTATACAACACCCTATTAGGGGCCAACTGAGCTTACAACTCTTACAATAATACTTCTATTACAAAATGTTCTCAGTCATGAACAAAACAAGTATCTTCAATGCTTGGATAGTTCCAGTCATAGTTATGCAATGATCTCTGTGATCCTATGCTCTTCCTTTCACACATATATCTTATTCCATCAGTACATCAATTCATATCTTCGATCTACAAAAAGATCTCCATATATATATATATATATATACCAAGTCGGCTCTCTTAACCAAATATTACATATTCGGCTCTCAATACAAAATACAATTAATAATGAAAATATATAATACATATTCGGTGCTCTTACATAATCAAAATATAGATTATCTACAACCATAATCTAACTTAGCTTGCTAGGAGTCTACATCATACTCCCCAAATCATTAGTTCAGTTCAACTGCTCTGTATCATTGTTATGCTGTTGTCGTCTATCTTCAATTCTCTGTAACTCTCTGTAATCATCACCAAAATCAAATAAATCTTAGATGTAGGTCTTACATACTCCATAATATCTTCCTTAAGCTCTCTCTCCATAACTCATTTATCTCTATATTTCTTCTTCTGTACTTAGTTGATTCCATGATTAAATTACCAAAACTTAACTTCAAATCAATCGATCAATATGCCAGATGTGTTGCCATAAATGACAACCAAAAAGTGATGTAACACATAAAATTTTTATCACTTTCCAACAATCTCTCCCTTTGGCATTGATGACAACACTTAACAAAAAAATGACTAAGTGTTCAAACAAAACAAAAATGGTCTCTTCTTCATTTCTTCTTCTTCTCTCTTATTCATTTTACTTCTTCTCTCTTTTTATCTCTTCTCATTTTCTCTCCTCTCCCCATTTATTTATTCTCTCATTTTTTCTCCTCTCTTCTCCCCCTTTGACAACAATGACAAAGGTGCATAAAAAAGTAATACAACTAGTGCTTGCTCACCATTTTCAGAATATCTTGAAAATAATCTTCCAAGATCTTCACTTCTACACTCCATGACTTAACCAATAGCTGACTAACATGAATTAGTCCATTCAATGCATATGATTCTGTCTGTACTACTTTCAACTCTGTGGGCATAGAGTTTGTCAATGATTCTGCAGTCTTCTCCATGTCAGATAAGTGAGTTTCAAGAATTGATAGCTTAAGAGTGATTAAAATCTTTAGTAAAACAAACCTTGTCATGACTCTCCCTTTCTCTATATCCAACACATTCAGCTTATCCAAGATCCTTGTTATTTCTCTGTCCATTTCCATCACATATTGTGAGGAGGTCTCACAACTATCCATCATACTATTCAAGGTTGCCTTGTCCTTGGCAATAATGTCTTCAATGTTCTGAACATATCTGATTGGGTTCATGCAATAACTGAATAGTTTCCTTCCATGTGCAACACAACTCTTATCTTTTTCAGTAACAAATTTTAGAATGCCCAAGTCCCATGAAATAGACTGGCAAACTTCCATCAATTTCTTCTCCAAGTAGATCTTCTCTATCTTTTCTTTTGCTATCTTCACTAGGTCTCATAGTGACCATCAAAATCATCAAGTGTCATCTTCAAGTTCTCTATATCATCTTTGATCTGGAAAACAATAGGTACTGGAAGCAATTTATTCACAATATCAATTTCTCTAGACATTACATTAGTCTTCTTGTCAATTTTTTGCTCAGATCTCTCTTTTTCTTTAGTGAGTGCGGTGAAGGCTAAACTCATCAACTCATCCTCATCCATGCGATCAAAATGAACATCTATAGGTTTTTCTTTACTTTCCAACAATAAGATAGAAGATGTCTCACTTTTGGTTTTGTCTTCAAATTTTGCTTCTTCATCTTTCTGCTCCATTTCTTTTTGTTCTTCCTCTCACTAATCTTCCTCTTTCCATTTTTCCTCTTTCTTTCCTTCATCCTTAGCTATTGTACAAATCTAGAAATATAGAAATCTGGTTGCATGCCATCTTTGCTTTTCTCAAAACTGTCCTTAGCTATTTTGGAGCTCTCTCCCATTCCCAAGGGTGTGGGCATTATAGTCTTAGGAGGTGAAGCCTTCTCAAGAATAGTACTCATTATTATCTGATCCAATTATCTCTGAGTCTCTTCAGTAATATCTTCATACTTTCTTGCCATAATTTTTACTAACCTTGCCTTAGTCCTCAATAATGGTTTTAGTTCATTGAAAATTCTCTCTCTCTCTCTCTCTCTCACACACACACACACACACACACACACACACACACACACACACATAGAAATCATAGGTAATATGTTATCAATTGCTTGATTTCTAATAGTCTCATCTTCAATATGTGCTAATTGTTTTCTTATTTCCAATATCCCATTCAAATCTTTAGGTACACTGCCCTCTATCTCTAACAGATTTTTCTTGAAAACAAGTAAATGATTTACCATAATATCTTCAATCTTAAGCTTATCAAATTCCTCATACCTGTCATATTACTTGTTTATTGTAACTAGATTTCCTTGCTTAATAGCTCTCTTATCGATCATTTTCAAGTCTGGTTTCCATACTTGTCTATCACTTTTAGCTTTCTTTTCTTCTCTTTCAATCCTCATTTCTTTAGGTGGTGTATTTTGTTTGGAGGATTTGGTGTTCACTCTAGGAACCAACTTTACTTTCTATGAGGTCTTCACTGATGATGAAGGGGTGGCTACATCAATAACAGTAGGAGGTTTAGTAGATACCATCACAACTTTAGGAGGTGGAAGGGCTGTAGTACTTGCCAATCTAGAAGAATGTTCTGCTAATTTCCTCTTCACTTCCTTCAACTCTTCCTCTATCAATCCTCCCTTAACTCCACATTCATGAATAATGTTCTCCACTTTCCTTTTCCTCAAGCCTCTTGTCTGATCTTCTCTCACTTTAGCCAATTTTTCTTCATAAGTACCCCATATTTCCTTAGATGTATCTGCTTCAGAAGCCAGAACATATTCGATCTGCATATTTAGTACTTCTGAACTCACCTCATATCCCATAGGATAATACCATTTATTCCTTGGAACAACTTCCTCAAAACATACATAGTCTATCTCAACCATAAAATATATTATATCCTTATATTTTTTAACTAAGCCATCAGGAATCCTGTATCTTTCTTTCATCTACCTCTGAAGAATCTTAATCATACCAAATAGTTCTCCATCAACCCATGTGTTTTTTTTCCTTTGATAACTTTCAAAAATCTGAATGCCAGTAGGTAGCCGTTTTCTCCAACCACTAGGGTGCATGCTTGGAAACTTATTCTCAATATGAATGTACATGTGCACTAGTAGTGAACCAAATCTAAAGGTTTTGGATTTGTCTTTCTTTATCAATTTCACATTCTCCAAAAATGGTTGTGCCAACACTTTGCATAGGTTATACTTATTATTTTCTTTCACCATTATGTAGGCCATCATAATAACTCCAGCAGATACTGAATTAGGTCTACTACTATAGTAGAATTTGTAACCAAGTATCATCAAAATCAATCTCACATCCTATAGATAAATTCCATTTATTGTCATAGCTTGCCTATCATATTTTGAGTGTGTTAGGGTTTCAACTTGCTACTTAACACATTTTTCCACCACAGGGATGAATCCAATATTATCCAATATAGTAACCTCATGTATTAATTGACTACAAATTTTCATAGGTTGTTCACCTAAACAAATAAACTGATCATGAACTCTGCTCAGCAATATCTTAAACCATTCTTCTTCTCTGAATTTGTATAAGTCCAAAATTTTCATAATGTTTAACTCAGAAACATGTTTGAAATCATCTCTGATAATGCCATTATCATTCATGTACTCCATTTTAGTAGAAATGTCATCAATACCCAGTATGTCATACTTGCAATGAATATATGCCCTAATGTCTTCAACATGCAAAATGGCATACAATGTTTAGGAAAATGTGTTAGGATTGGATTATACTAAGAGGGAGGGGGGGGGGGTGAATCAGTATAATAACACTTTAAACTAATTCTTCTTAAACTTAAACATTAATCATACATTTTCAGTAAAGTAAAGAACATAAGAAAATTACAATACTCATAACACCATGATTTGTTTATGAGGAAACCATGGCCAAGGGAAAACCCCGGTGGGGATGATACCCACAAGCATGTACTAAAGTATAATGTCCCTGTAAGGAGACCTAGCCCTGTTAGGAGCTGAATATTACTTAGTACATTTCCTTGTTAGAGGAATAAAAACCCCGTTAGAGGTTCACAACACCCTGTTCGGGGCTTTTGAGCTTACAACTCTTACAATGTAATTCTATTACAAAAGGTTCTCAGTCATGAACAAAAAAAGCATCACAAATGCTTTGATAGTTCCTTTATAGCTCTACCATTCTCTTCTCTGCCATTCACATGTCTACCCTTCTACATAAAATACTACACATATATACACAATCTTTACCAAAAATATCTTACATATATATCTCTCAACTTTACAAAGCCGACTCTTAGTATGAATATTACAAATAGTACTAAGTCAGCCTTCAATACAAAATACATTTAATATAGTAAATGTCAAATGCATAGTCAGTTCTCTTTCATAGTCAAATTATAGACTATCAACAACAAAAATACAACTTTGATTTCTTGGAGTCCAAGTCATACTCCCTTATTCTTTGCTGCTGTCCAACTGCTCTGTATCGCTGTTCTCTACTGTTTGTCAGTCTTCAAATCCTTATAACTCATCGTACACTTATCCAAAACCAAATTTATCTTAGGTGGAGGTCATACATACTTCATAATGTCTTCCTCTAAGCTCGCATGCCTTAAGTCATTGATCTCTATCTTTGACATCCAAAATAATATTGTATCCCTGCTTCTATACTTAGTCAATTTTAGACATACCAAAACTTAACTTCAAAAGAATTGATCTCAAACCCAAATGTGTTGCCATAAATGACAACCAAAAAGTGAATCACATTTCCAAAAATGATCACTTTCCACAAATCTCTCCCTTTGGCATTGATGGTGACACTTAGTAATAACAAAAAAAAAAGACTAAGTGTTCTACTGTCTCCTCTTCTCCTTATCCTCCTCTTCTCATTTTCCTTATCTCTTTTTATTCATTTTCTCTTCTTATTTTCTTTATATATATATATATATATATTTACTTCTATATTTTTTTTCCTTCTCTTCTCCCCCTTTGACAACAATGACAAAGGTGCATATAAATAAGTATAATTTCCTGCTTACCAGTTTTAGAATGTCTTGGAAAGAATCTTCCAAAATCTTCACTTCTGAGCTCTATGTCTTGAAAAATATTTGACTTATGTGAATCAATCCATTCAATGCAAAAAATGTAGTTTCAGTGTTCTTCAAGTCTGTGGGTAAGCCTTTTTCCAATGAATCTGCAACCTTCTCTAAATTTTTTAGATGTGCCTTAGGTATTGATAGCTTCAAAGTTATAAAGTTCCTCAGAAAATTGAATCCGTTTAGTACTCTCTCCTTCTCATTCTCCAATACAATGATCTTGGATAATATCATTGTCACTTCAGTGTCTAAATCTGTAGTGGTTTGTGAAGATGTTTCACAACCATCCATCAAACTGTTCAAGGTTTCCCTTTCCTTGGAAATAATGTCTTCAACATTTTGAACGTGTCTAATAGGATTCATACTGTAACCAAATAAATTTCTCCCATGTGCAATGCAGTTCCTTGCATTTGTCAAACAAGTTTTCACAATTTCTAAGTCCCATGAGATGGACTTGCATACTTCTGTCAGCTTCTTCTCTGCATATGTTTTCTCTGCTTTCTCCTCTACAATCTTCAACAAATTTTCAAAGTGGCCATCAAACTCATCAAATGTGACTTTCAAGTTCTCTATATCATCTTTGTTCTAGAATAATAAGGTACTGGAAGCAATTTATTCATAGTATCAATAGCTCTTGAAATCACTTTTGTCTTCTTATCTCCTTTTTGTGATGATCTCTCCTTTGCTTTGTTCAGTGCGGTGAATACCAGTTTCACCAATTCATCTTCATCCATGCTATCAACATTAACATTACTACTTGCCAACAATGAACTAGATGGTGAAGTTACATTTTCCTTTTCATTTTCTTTCTGCTCAGTATTCTATCCTTCATCCTCTTTCTGCTGACCTTCCTTATTTTCCTCTTCCTTTTTAGGTTCGTCTGCAATAGAAGTGTCCATGGTTCCTGCAAAAGGGTCCTTCTCATCTTGTGAAGGGTCTAGTGTTACTACCGCACCAGAAACATAGAAATCTGTAGTTGTGTCTTCTTTACTCTTCTCATCATTATTCTCTATTTCCTTTGAGCTATCATCCATTCCAAATTATGTAGGAAAAGTTGTCTTAGGAGGTGGGGGATTTTCAAAAGTAGTTTTTAATAACATCTTCTCAAGTTCCTTTTGAGTTTCCTCAGTTACTTCATCACACCTCCTCGTCATTATCTTTAGTAATATGATCTTTGTTCTCAACAGAGGTTTCAATTATTTGATTATATTATCTCTTTCTTGTACTGATAAAACATGTAGCATGTTATCAATCTCCTTGTTCCTAATCTGGTCATCTTCAACTTGTGCCAAGTGTTTTCTATTTTCTAATTTTGTATACAAAACTGAAGGTATGCTTCCTTCAATTTCCAAAAGGGTCTTTCTGAAACTAAGCATGTGCACTATCACAATGTCTTCAATTTTTAGTTGATCTGCTTCTTGATACCTATCATAATATTTGTCAATTGAAACCAATTTTCCTTGTTCAATTGCTCTTTTTTCCAGCATTTTCATGTCAGGTTTCCATGCTTTATTCTTCTCACTTTTCTTCTCTTCTTCAAGTGTGCTCTTCTCTTTTGTCTGCATACTAGATCTAATTACTCTAGGAGTAACATCCTTTGCTTTCTCTGTCTGCGGTTGTGATGGAGGTGTATTTTCAGCCATAATTACTTTAGGGGTGGAAGGGGCATCAGTGCTTCCACTTTCTACTCCAAGGGATCTCTCTTCCATCTTCCTCTTTACTTCCTTAAGTTCTTCCTCTGATAGACCAACCTTTATACCACAGTCATGAATAAGGTTAGCAATTTTCCTTTTCCTTGGTGCTCTAGATTGTTCTTCTCTTACCTTTTCTAACTTCTCCTCATAGGTTCCCCATCTCTCTTCTAATGTATCAACTTCTGATGCAAGAACATGTTCTACTTGCATGGTGAGTACTTCAGAACTCACTTCATAGCCCATAAGGTAACACCATTTCTTCCTAGGTGTAACTGCCTCAAAACATACACAGCCTGTTTCAACCATAAAACAAATTGTATCCTTATACTGCTCAACAATGTCCTCATGTAGTCTGTATCTACTCTTCATTTGTCTTTGTAGAATATTGATCATTGCAAACAGTTCTCCATCTACCCAAGTAGTGTTCTGTCTTTTGTAACTCTGTGAGATTAGTATACTAGTAGGTACTCTAGATTTCTAGCCACTAGGATGTAGACCAGGAAACTTGTGTTCAATATGAATGAACATGTGTACCAATAATGATCCAAACCTGAAAGTTTTCATTCTTTCCTTCTTCACAAGCTTTACATTCTCAAGGAATTGTTGTGCCAATACTTCACATAGATTGCGCTGTGTGTTTTCTTTTATCATTCTCCATGCCATCATAATCACTCCAATTGGCACTGAGTTAGGTCTGCTACTGTATTATAATTTTTAACCAAGTATGATTGCAATCAACCTTACATCTTGTTGGAAAATATCATTTACTATCATTTCCCTTCTATCCCACTTTGAGTGTCTTAGGGTTTCAACTTCTTTCTTGACATGTTTCTCTATAATGGGTACAACTCTAGTGTTATCTAAACCAGTAATCTCATGAATTAGGTCAGTACATATTTTCATAGGTTGGCTACCAATCCATATGAATTGGTCATGAACCCTACTCATAAGTATTTTAAATCATTCATTTTCATCGAATTCGCACAAATCCATAATCTTCATTATACTCAATTGGCTGATGTGTTTCCATTCTTCCTTCATGATTCCATTTTCATACATGTTTTCAATTTCTGTGAATATTTCCCTATCTCCCAATGTGTCATACTTACAGTGAATGTAAGCCCTAATGTCTTCTATGTTAAGTACGCCATGTGGGGTCTATGAAAATGCTCTTTCTGGATCCTCTTCACATGACTTATAAGGATGTTTCTTGAATTTTTATCTAGGACAATCAACAACATCAAAAATCATAGGTGCATTCATAGCTTAGATGATGTAGAATACCTTTCTCACGCGGAAATCCTAGTTTATGCTCCAATCAAACACGCATGTCAGGTGTAGAAAAATATGAATACTTCTACTCTCTAATCTCCTTGGCTCACTCCTTGTTAAATGGTGGATACATGGATCATAACATGATGCTTTATACAAGTTAGGTTATAACTTTCTTTTTCACTTCAAACTGTCTAGTCAGCTGCTAATTCTCGTGATCAAAATATACAAGTCAGCTGATGATGCACTCTTAGATATATGATCCATGATGTCTGCTTAGTATATTCCTAAGATTGCATGAGCTCACTACATGATTTGCAGGGCAGGATAAATTCTGATGTTTGCATTTAATGCTCCCCCTAAGGCCATGATCCACCAATTAGGTCGATTCTATCTTGCTACCTTCAGGAGAAGATCCAATAGCATCTACTGACTCTCCCTAAACTAATTTCTTACTTGCTCCTTTGATTTACCAGATCTTACCACTATTTCTATCTTCTTCTTTCTTAAAACAATTTTCAAAATCACTCTTCACATCTAAAATACTCTTACCATTATCACTTCAATTCTTCTGAGGTTTCTATATAGTTGGAAAATGGAAGCACTTCCATGGTAGACTGGTTTAGCCTTCTGAGTAAGTAGTTTGGGGTCATATCAAGCACCTTGAATGGGTTCTTGACTTTGACCTAGCTTTCCCCCTGTTCTGCCTCTCTTTCCACTTCTTTCCATCCAATTTTTGGCATCCTAGACTACAGATCTGAGGTCTTTGACCTCAAGGTCGGGGTCAAACTTTTGGGTCTATGTCGACCTCGACCCTGACCTAGATCAAGGTCAACCTTGATGCTAACCTAGGTCAAGGTCAACCTTGACCTTTACCTAGGTCAAGGTTGACCTCAACCTTGACCCAGGGTTCAAATCTCGGGGTCCCACAGTTTCTAGATGTCGGTCTTTGCAAAAAGTTATTTCCCACTTCCAAGTCGGCTGTTTTAGGTTCCAAAGTGGTGATTCCTAAATTATATTAAATATAGGTCCTCTTCTAGGGGCATGGGTTTAAAATGAGAATTTAATTCTCCTATGTTGACCTCCTTAGAAGACTGTGCCCTAGTTTCATATAAAAGGAAGCCTTTCTCTCTCATTTTCTCTAAGCAATATTAAGCAACAAGAAGTCTTCTAAGTGCAAAAAGCTCTAACCGAGATTTTTTCAAGAAGAAAAAGGTTGAAGAATCCATTTTTCTACATGTTCTGAAGCTCTCAAGGTGTTCAATTATTCCTCTCAAGCATTCAATTTCTCCATTGAAGATCAAGGATTCAAGCTTTCAAGCCTTTGAAGGGATTAGGTTCCAACATTCAATATTCATCATTCAAACCCTAGATATAGCCATCATAGTGGTGTGATCTTCCTTCAAGATCCTTTTTGCATCCTCAAGACTCATTAATTATCTTCAAGGTGGATTCCAAGCATACAATCATGGAGTTTTATGGTTTCTATTGAGTCCAAGCTTTCATATTTACATATTTGTCTACATTTAATTATATTGACATATCTATTCAATATCATAGCTTCATTATTAGATTCAATTCTACTACTTGCTAGCATTCTATACTTTATTGATTTCAAGGATAATTCCTAAATTAGGGTTTGACTAAGGCAAACCCCTCCCCCCCAACAAAAAAATCTCTTTTTCTTACAGGTACAGGTTCAGGATTAAAGATTTGAACTTAGATTTGGATACCCTTTTCAGTGAACTATCAGGATCCACAAACATATTTTTTGTCCAACCTGTGCAGGTCAGGGTCAAGATTATTGGGTCAGGAGTGAGATTATTAGGTCAAGGTCAAAATTTTTCTTAAGACGGTGTTAGATCGAAAATTTATTTCTGTGTTTTGTTCATCTTTGTGTTTCGATTTCGGATCATACTTCAGATTTTCCAGAAATAGAGTACGGACCCCAGAAAACAACATTCTTTGATCTGCAATATTTCAAGGTTAGTGCATTCCTCCTATCCATTTCAATTCAAATCCTTAATCATTATAAATCTATCACACATTTACATTCATTCACACTACATTTTAAGAGGGAAACCTAGGATCTCCTTCTTTATTCTTATTTCTAATAGATTGATTCATTTATGCATTGATCCTTTTTGGGTTGATCAATTTGGATCCTTCCTTTGTGCATTTGAGAATAAAGGAGAATGTCTTATTTTTCCCTCCACTCTAAACATTAAATGTAAGGTGATAAGTGATTTGAGTATCAAAACACTCTTATTCTATTAACATCATTTTCTACCTTACATTTTGGTGAACCCACGATAGACAACTCTTTCTTTTTTGGTGTTAGATTTGCATTTCATATTAGATCTTGCATGCATATAGAAGTAGGTTTTCTTTTATTCTCTTGCATTTATATGTCAAAATTCATAAAAATCACAAAATTTCTTTAAAAATACAAAAACATTTACATTTTTCATTGTGTTCAACATGTATGATTTTAGTTTTGAATACTTTGATTAGGCTTTTGTTGCTAAAGAGGATAGATCCCATAATGAGGTATATGGAAGTGAGGATGAAATTTGTTCAAATAATATCTCTGTTGATCTTATTTCTATTTTATCCTCCTCTACAACCTCTTCAATTGACCTTTACCATAGGGTGTGTGCATGGTTACCTTCATGTTCCACTATTTACAACATTGATACACCTAGAAAGATTTCATTTAGTGCGTGTGAGGTTGTTTTGTCCTCTCTTGTATTACATTGTAAGGATATATTATACCAAGAAGATGAATTTTATATTTCCCTCCATGGAGATGAGTTAAGGATTGATTCTTCTCCTAATATATGTCTTTTCTATGAGCCTACTTTAGAATATAATTCTTTCTCCTTTAGGGATCAAGCTTTAGGCACTCCTACAATGTGATTTATTGATAGGGAGGATAATACTCCTATTTGGGATGAACCTTTGGATTTAGATGTTGATTACTCTCTTCCTCATGAAGCCATTATGGAGGATTCTACTTTTTGGGATGAACCCTTGGATAAAGACATTGATTTATCCCCTTCTTGTGAAGATGCTTTCATACAAGAGGGTGATTTATTAATGGATGACATATTCATACATGATGATGACTCTTTTTCTAAAACACACTCCCCTTATGTGGAAATTTTAGAGAAAGAAGAGAACATTATTGATACATTACCTCTAATTGGGATTCCTTCTAGTGATGAGGCATTTAGCGGAAAATGATATGAATTCCCTTAATGCTCTCCCTCTTTGTGATGACCCTGTGGAGAATAAAGCTCCTACCCCATCTTCTCCTAGGATGTATTCCTTTATTTTTCCTTCTTGTGAATCTATCGAACATACTAATGATGACATAGTTACTATCGAAGTTCCATTGAGTCCTTTTGATATGGCTTCTTGTTATGGTCCTAGTTATCATTTACTAGTTAAACAAGGATTCCATGGTCAAGGATGTGGTAAGAATAAACATGGAATTAAAATTCCCTTACAAAATGGGGGGCATCAACATTCTTATGGATTGGTATTTAATCCTCAACAATATAGCAATGATACCAACATCTCAAATAACACTTCAAAATATGATGACCCTATGAAGGAATTTGACCAAGAGGTTACTAGACCTAAACATAAAAAGCAACGTAGTCTATACTTGAAGATTCTTCCTTTTTGTTTCTATCATAGATTTCATGATCATTCTAATGAATATCAAGCTTTACATTACAAGATTAGGCAGCTCATTGGTAGTAAAATTATTTATATATCATGTGGCCATGAGTTGTATTTCAATCCTATTTTCTCTAAATAATATTTATGTTCCTATTATGGAAATCCACATTGTGTAAAAAATGTTAGCCTAATCTTTGGGGGCTCATTGTCTTGCATAGTATTGTGAGCAATATAATAGGTCCCCTTTCATCCTTGTCCCTACACTTGGGGGGCAAGGATGCCATCTCCTTCTTTTCTGTCTTTCTAGGATTCACTTTTCCCTTGGTTAAGAAATATCTATCTATTATGTGATATCTAATCATACATGAAAATTTTAGTTTTAATTGAGGATCTAAGTCTTTGATTATAACCTATTTCATTGTTTGACATTGGGTTTCCATGGTTGATAAATCTCTCACCTTGGAAACTGAATAATGTGCTATCCCTCACAAGGGTTACTTTTTCACTTCTTTCATGATATCTCTTTTCTACAACAACATCTCTTGATATAATTTGATATATCGCTTGCCTTCACACCTGGGGGGCAAGGTATTTTCCTTCTTCCTCTATCTAAGGATTTAATTTCCTTAGCTTCGTGGCATTTGTTTTCATATAACATTATTTCCTTATAAAGATGTATGTTTTTTACTATGGACACCCTCTTATATAAGAGGTGATTGTCCTAGGTCATCACCTCTTCTTTATTTTGCAAATTATGCTTTCGATAAACTCTTTCTCTTGCTTTGGGTTAGAGTTTGATGTTTTCATCCTAAGATTCCTCTTCCTCTTGATTACAGGGGGCCTTGATGATTGAATCTTTGGTCCCTATTTTCTTTAGAAGATGACATTTTATCCTAAGCACTCCTCTATGGTGGGGGGTCTTGTTGATAAGATCTCTTCCCTTTTGAGGATATTTGTTCCATAAGTGACATATCCATTTCACAATTGTCTATGTTCTTAGATGTAAGGGTCAAGACTCTTCGGTAAGAATATGGTATACATTGTTGTTAAGCTAGATATCTCCTTACCTTGTAAAGTAGGTATCCTCTTTTCTCTTATCCTACCTAGTGGGTAGTCATGATAAGGAGGGGGGCATATATAGGGTCTCCCTTGTACTATAGTTTACATTAATTTACATTTTGCAGCATCCTAAATCCTTGGAAGGTAACGCACATAAGTTGCTAAATCGTGAAGGGACACACATTTTTAATTTTATTTTCACTAAATCCTCGGAAGGTAATGCACACAAGTTGCTAAATCTTGAAGAGATACACACCCTTTTAAATTTTCAATATGATAAATCCTTGGAAGGTAACGCACATAAGTTTCTAAATCCTAAAAAGACACGCATTTTATATTCATAGTGATACAAGAATGTGGATCTATGGATATTTTCAAAAGCCGTCAGAAGACACATTACAATTACAAATCACAGTTTATGGGTGAACCTATTGGGCTCTCCCTGCTTGATGATTCATAGTAAGGTGGGCATCTTACTAGGTGAGGTAATCACTATCTCTTTTCTCTCTTTCTCTTTCATGCTAGTAGGATTAGATCATGAAGCTATGTTATCTATAGTGTTTCTCTAGTCTTTCTTATGTAATCATGTATGTTTTCTATGATTGATTGCTCTTTAATTTCATATCTTAATGTATGTATGTTGAGTAATAATCCTTGGTCTAGGGGCTCATGTCCTTGACTTATTGATATTCTACTTTGTTGTGATCCACCAGTGTCTTTCTTCTAACTTTACCGTGAGCATGTTTGATTTCCATACTCCCGCTGAAGTGGGGGCTAAATGTGTAGTCAGAAAATGGAAGGAATTCCATGGTAGACTGGTTTAGCCTTCCAAGTAAGTGGTTTGGGGTCATATCAATCACCTTGAATGGGTTCCCGACTTTGACTTGGCTTTCCCCCTGTTCTGCCTCTCTTTCCACTTCTTTCCATCCAATTTTTGGCATCCTGGACTGCAGATCTGAGGTCTTTGACCTCAAGTTCAGGGTCAAAATTTTGGGTCTATGTCAACCTCAACCCTGACCTAGGTCAAGGTCTACCTCAACCTTGACCTAGGGTTCAAATCTCTGGGTCCCACAGTTTCTGAATGTCGGTCTTTGCAAAAAGTTATTTCCTACTTCTGGGTCGGCTGTTTCGGGTTCTGAAGCGGTGATTGCTAAATTATATTTAATATAGATCCTCTTCTAGGGGCATGGGTTTAAAATGGAAATTTAATTCTCCTATTTCAGCCTCCTTAGAAGATTGTTCCCTAGTTTCATATAAAAGGAATCCTTTCTCTCTCATTTTCTCTAAGCAATATTAAGCAACAAGAAGTCTTCTAAGTGCAAAAAGCTCTAACCAAGATTTTGTCAAGAAGCAAAAGGTTCAAGCATACATTGTTCTACATGTTCTCAAGCTCTCAAGGTGTTAAATTCTTCCTCTCAAGCACTTGATTTCTCCATTGAAGATCAAGGATTCAAGCTTTCAAGCCTTTGAAGGGATTAGGTTCCAACATTCAAGATTCATCATTCAAACCCTATATCTAGCCATCATGGTGGTATGATCTTCCTTCAAGATCCTTTTTGCATCCTCAAGACTCATTAATTCTCTTCAAGGTGGATTCCAAGCATACAATCATGGAGGTTTATGGTTTCTATTGAGTCTAAGATTTCATATTTACATATTTGTCTACATTTGAATTACATTGACATATCTATTCAATATCATAGCTTCATTTTTAGATTCAATTCTACTACTTGCTAGCATTCTATACTTTATTAATTTCAAGGTTAATTCCTAAATCAGGGTTTGACTAAGGCAAACCCCTCCCCCCCAACAAACAAATCTCTTTTTCTTGTAGGTATAGGATCATGATTGAATATTTGAACTTAGATTTGGATACCATTTTCAATGAACTATCAGGATCCGCAAACAGATTTTCTGTCGGACCTGTGTAGGTCAGGGTCAAGATTATTGGGTCAGAGGTGAGATTATTGGGTCAAGGTTGAATTTTTTCTTAAGACGGTGTTGGATTAGAAAAATATTTCTGGGTTTTGTTTGTCTCTGTGTTCCGGTTCTGGATCATACTTTAGATTTTCTAGAAATAGAGTACAGACCCCAGAAAACAACATTCTTTGATCTAAAATATTTCAAGGTTAGTGCATTCCTCCTATCCATTTCAATTCAAATCCTTAATCATTGTAAATCTATCACACATTTACATTCATTCACACCACATTTTAAGAGGGAAACCTAGGATCTCCTTCTTTATTCTTATTTCTAATATATTGATTCATTTATGCATTGATCCTTTTTGGGTTGATCAATTTGGATCCTTCCTTTGTACATTTGAGAATAAAGGAGAATGTCTTATTTATCCCTCCACTCTAAACATTAAATGTAAGGTGATAAGTGATTTGAGTATCAAAACATTCTTATTCTATTAACATCATTTTCTACCTTACAGTTTCATAGGAGGTGGTGTTCTTCTGTTATCTACTCCATTATACCTGTATAACTTTGTTATATGTCCAATGTTGTTACATTTGTAGCATGTAGGTTTCATTGTAGGTTTTCTTCCATTTTCTTGTCTATATTTTCTACATCCTGTCTTCTTGTGCCCATATCCATTACAGTTAAAATAATAACTAGAAATTTTTTTAAAAGAGGCATTACCTCTACATTCTCTCTTCATGATTCCAAATCTGTTGTAACAAAAGCATCTTCCTCTAAAAGGTCTGATCTTCTCTTTAGGTTCTTCAATAGATGGTTTCTTAGCATCAATCTTCTCATCTAATTTCTCTTCCTGATTCTTTGAACATTCAGCTCCATTGAAGCCAATACCAGTCATGTCACCTTTAGGTTTCTACTTGTCTAGTTGTTCATCAATCAAATCACTGTTGGTGTGAAGTTTCTCAATATGTTTCTTTGCTTCAGCAAGTTCACCTTTCAAAATTTGATTGTATTTCTCTAATTCCAAGTATTTGTTCTTGTAGCTGTTAGCTTCATTCTTCACTTTATTCAATGCATTGTTTAAGGTTTCTTCAGCTTTATTCTTAACATCCTCCTGCATCTTTATTTCTTTAGCCATATTATTTTTCTCAAGCTTCAGAGTCTCAATCTCTTCTTTCAGTTGCTTCACCTGATTTGAATTGTCATCATCTGAATCTTCTTTTATCTGAACCACAAGGTCTTCTCTCCGACTTTTGGAAAGTTCAAGTTGTTCTTTTAGTTTATTTATGAATTTCTCAGCTCTTCGGAGGTTGAACTTCAATTCACCATTTTTTGCTTTAGCATTGTCAAGGTCTTCAAGTGTAGCTTCAAATTTCTCCTGTAAACTATTCAAATCCATTCTGATCTCCCTTAAGCTATTAGACTTTCTCTCCATGGGCCAAAAGCTCTGATACCAATTGTTAGGATTGGATTATACTGAGAGGGGGAGGGGGGGGGGTGAATCAGTATAATAGCACTTTAAACTAATTCTTCTTCAACTTAAACATTAATGATACATTTGCAGTAAAGTAAAGAACATAATAAAATTACAATATTCATAACACCATGATTTGTTTATGAGGAAACCCTGGCCAAGGGAAAACCCTGGTGGGGATGATACCCACAAGCATGTACTAAAGTATAATGTCCCTGTAAGGAGACCTAGTCCTGTTAGGAGTTGAATATTACATAGTACATTTCCTTGTTAGAGGAATAAAAACCCTGTTAGAGGTTCAAAACACCCTGTTAGGGGCTTCTAAGCTTACAACTCTTGCAATATAATTATGTTACAAAAGGTTCTCAGTCATGAACAAAACAAGCATCATGAATGCTTTGATAGTTCCTTTATAGCTCTTCCATTCTCTACTCTACCATTTGCATGTCTTCCCTTACAGATAAAATACTACACATACATACACAATCTTTACCAAAAAGATCTTACATATATATCTCTCAACTTTACAAAGTTAGCTCTTAGTATGAATATTACAAATAGTACTAAGTCAACCTTCAATACAAAATATATTTAATATAGTAAATATGAAATGCATAGTCGACGCTCTTTCATAGTCAAAGTATAGACTATCAACAACAAAAATACAACTTTGATTTCCTGGTGTCCAAGTCATACTCCCTTATTCTTCGCTGCTGTCCAACTACTCTGTATCGCTGTTCTCTACTATTTTTCAATCTTCAAATCCTTATAACTCACTGTGCACTTATCCAAAACCAAATCGATCTTAGGTGGAGGTCATACATCATATTGTCTTCCTCTAAGCTTGCATGCCTTAAGTCATCGATCTCTGTCTTCGACATCCAAAACAATACTGTATCCCTACTTCTATACTTAGTCAATTTTAGACATACCAAAACTTAACGTCAAAAGAATCGATCTCAAACCCAGATGTGTTGCCATAAATGACAACCAAAAAGTGAATCACATTTCCAAAACTAATCACTTGCCAACAAAATTCTCCTTCAGGATCGTCCTCACATAACTTAAAATGATGTTTCTTAAATTTGTACCTAGGTCTCTCCACAACATATATCATAGGTGCATCCATAGTTTCTATAGATGTAAATGATGTAAATACCTTTTACACACTAAATTTTGAGTATATGCTTTGATCGATCACACCAAGTAGTTGTTGGATAGTCTGAATGTCTCTACTCTCTGATCTCCTTAGGTCATTTCTCTTCAAATGGTAAGGAAATAGATAACCATTAGGTTCTTTATATAATGTTAAGTTATTAAAATCTCACATTACCCAATGCTATCTAGTCAATTATAAATCTCACCATCATAATATATGTATCGTCCGATGTTGCGCTCTTAAATATAAGTTCCATGATGTCAGCCAATATCATACCTAAGTTTGCTAGAGTTCACTCCTCAAAATCAGGGGCGAGATATATTTTGATATCTTTATCCAATGCTCCCCCTAAGTCCATGCTTGACCAATTAGGTCAATTCTGATTTGTTAACATCAAGTGAAGATCGAGTAACATCTACTATCTCTCCTTGAACTAATATCTCACTTGTCTCTTTGATTTTCCATATCTTACCACTGCTGTTCTCTTCTGCTTTCTTGAAACAACTGTCAAAATCACTCTTTAGTTCTACAACACTCTTGCTAGTATCATTGTCATTCTTTTGTGTATTCCTAGGGGTAGTACTCTTCTTTTATTTACTCCATTATACCTGCAAAAATTCACTATATGGCCTGGATTGTTGCATTTGTAACATATAGGAGGTATTTGTCCTGATTTACTTGCAGCTTACAAAACTTCCCAATGTGTCCAATGTTATTACATCTGTAACATGCAAGTTTCACTGTATGTTCTCCTCTATTGTCTTGTCTATATCCAGATTGATTGAGTTTCCTACATTCTACTTTCTTGTGCCCATATGCATTATAGTTAAAACAATAACCAGAAAAAGTTTTAAAAGGGGCATTACCTCTGCAATCTCCTTTCATGTTTCCAAACTTGTTATAACCAAAGCATCTACCTCTAAAAGGTCTGATATTCTCTCTAGGTTCATCAAGAGTAGGTTTTTCTACATCAATCTTCACATCTTTTTTCTCTTCCTATTTCTTGGAAAATTTAGCTTCATTGAAGCCAATACCAGTTGTATCTCCTTTAGGTTTATGTCTATCTCTTTGTTCATCAATCAAGTCATTGATCATGTATAGCTTCTCAATGTTTTTCTTTATCTCAACAAGTTCACATTTTATGATCTGATTGTATTTCTCCAATTCTAGATACTTGTTCTTGTAATGGTCAGCCTCCTTCATTTTTTCCATCAAAACATTTGCATTTTTCAAAGCTTCTTCAATCTTGCTTTTAGCATGTTGTTTCCGTTGAACCTCTTTAGTAATGACTTCATTCTCAAGCTTCAAAGTGTCATTCTCTTGTTCAAGTTTCTTCATCTGATCTAAATTATCATTATCTGAATCTTCCTTTATCTGAACCACAAAGTCTTGTCTCTGATTTTTGGAAAGTTCAAGTTGGTCTTTTAGTTTCTTGATGAATCCATCTGCTCTCCTTAATTTGAATCTCAAGTCACCATTTTCTTCTTTTTCTTTATCAAGGTCTTCAAGTGAAACTTCAAAGTTATCTTGCAAATTATCTAAATCCATTTTGATCTCCCTTAAGCTGTTAGGATTTCTCTCCAAGGGCCAAAAGATCTAATACCAGTTGTTAGGATTAAGTAATACTGAGAGGGGGGGGGGGGGGGAATCAGTATTACAATANAATACTGAGAGGGGGGGGGGGGGTGAATCAGTATTACAATACTTAAAATAAACTTTAAACCAATTCCACATTAACCATAAGCATACTAAAATCAAAAGAACATAAGAAAATAACATAGTACTCATAACACCATTATTTGTTGTCGAGGAAACCCTGGCCAAGGGAAAACCTTAGTGGGCATGGTACCCACAAGCATGCACTAAAGTATAATGTCCCTATTAGGAGACCTAGCCCTATTAGGATATGAATATTACTTAGTATAATTCCTTGTTAGATGAATACAACCCTGTTAAAGGTATACAACACCCTGTTAGGGGCCAACTAATCTTACATCTCTTACAATAATACTTCTATTACAAAATGTTATTAGTCATGAACAAAAAAAGCATCTTCAATGCTTAGATAGTTCCAGTCATAGTTCTGCAATGATCTCTGTCATCCTCTGCTCTTCCATTCACACATATATCTTATTCCATTAGTACATCAATTCATATATTCACTCTACAAAAAGATCTCCACACACACACACACACACACACACACACACACACACACACACACAGAGACACACACACACACACATCTTTATCTTTACCAAGTCGGCTCTCTTAACCAAATATTACATAGTTGGCTCTTAATACAAAATACATACAAATATCAAATACATAGTCGGTGCTCTTACATAATCAAAATATAGATTATCCATGACCATAATCTAACTTAGCTTGCCAGGAGTCCATGTCATACTCCCTAAATCATCATTTCAGTTCAACTGCTCTGTATCACTATTCTACTGCTGTCACATGTCTTCAATTCTCGTTAACTCTCTATAATCATCACCAAAATCAAATCAATCTTTGATGTAGGTCATACATACTCCATAATATCTTCCTCTAATATTTCTTGGCATAACTCATTGATTTGGATCTTTGCTACCCTAAATACCTCTGTATTTTGGCTTTTGTACTTAGTCGATTCCAGAATTGAATTACCAAAACTTAACTTCAAATCAATCAATCAATATGTCAGATGTGTTGCCATAAAAGAAAACCAAAAAGTGATGCAACACATACAAAATTGATCATTTTCCAACATATTGAGCTATACAATCCTTCTTCTTACTTAACCAAGAAACCAATATTTTCCCAAGAAAAATGCACCACCACTTGTACTTTTTCTGTCATCAAAATTTCATGCCCAATCAACATCAGTATAAGCATGCAAAAAAATCATCATATTTTTTAATACCATAAGACATATTCTAGTGTTCCTTTTAGATATCTAAATATTCTCTTTATAATAGAAAGGTGAGTCTCTTTAGGATCTTCTTGACATCTTGCCACAATTCCAACTGCATTAGCAATATCTGGTCTAGTGTGAGTCAGATATTGTAATATTCCAATCATAGATCTGTACTTTTTTTGAAAACACTCTAAGATTCATTAGTAGTAGTAAGCTTTTAACCAGTAACCATAGGTGTTCCAAAAGGTTTACAATCTTCCATTCCAAACTTTTTCATCAATTCCTTAAGATACTTTGTCTGAGAAATAAAAATACCATTCTTGTTCTGATTAATTTGCATTCCAAGGAAAAATTTCATTTCACCAATCATTGGCATCTCAAATTCATTTTCCATTTCCTTTACTCATTTCATCATTACCTCCAAAACTGATATCATCTACAAAAACTTCAATTATTAAAATTTCATCTTCGCTAGTTCTTAAGTATAAATTACTATCTGTATTACCTTTTCTAAAACCAAGATGAAGTAAATATGTGTCCAATCTAGCATACTGTTCTCTAGGTGCTTGTTTCAGTACATACAAAGCATTATTCAATTTGAAAACTATGTCCTCATCATCTGTCAAAGGAAATCCATTAGGATGTTTAATATATACTTCTTCCTCTAGATCTCCATTCAGAAATGTAGATTTCACATCCATCTGATATACTTTAAAGTCTTTGTGTGAAACATAAGCAAGAAATAATCTCACTGCCTCAAGCCTAGCAACATGAGAAAATGTTTCTTCAAAGTCTATGTCTTCTTGTTGCAAGTATCCTTTACAAACCAGTCTTGCCTTATTTCTTACAACCATTCCTTCTTCATTCATTTTTTTTTGAAAACCCTTTTAGTCCCTATAACATTCTTATCTTTAGGTCTAGGAACCAATTCCCAAGTGTTATTTTTATTTATCTGTTCCAATTCTTCCAGCATTACTTTAGTCCAAGATTCATCTCTACATGCCTCATCAGTAGTTTTTGGTTCAACTTGAGAAATAAAACAAATATCATCTCTTAATCTAGATCTTGTCATCATACCTTTGCTTGCATTGTAAATAATTTGATTTTTAGGATGGTTCTTCTTAACATACCTTGGTGTCTTTGGAGTTTCAATAGAATCATTTGAATCATTCATACATACCTTGATATCATGATCAACCTCGAAAGGTTCTTCTTGATTTGTAGTAACCTCATTTTTCTATGAAGTCTGGCTATGGTCATATATGCTTTCTTGAATCTGAAACTTCTCATCAATCCTCACATTAGCACTTTCAATCATCTTCTTCAATCTTAGATTAAAACATTTATAAGATTTTCTCTTAGTGGAATAACCAAAGAAGATCCCTTCATCACTTCCAGCATCAAACATTCCTATCTCACCATCTCTTTTGATATAGCATTTACTACCAAATATTCTGAAATATTTCTCATTAGGAGCATGATTAAACTATAGTTCACAAGGAGTCTTATTAATACCTTCTCTATTCTGAATTCTATTTAAAGTGTAAACAAAACTACCAACTTCTTCTCTCCAATGAATATACGACACATTTCCTTCAAGAAATATAGTTATGACAACATCTAATATAGTTTTGTTTCTTTGCTCTGCAATCCCATTTTGTTGTGGTGTCCTAGGAGTGGATGTTTGTCTATATATTCCATGCTCTTCGCAGTAGGTATTGAAAAAAATTGAAGTGAATTCTCCACCTCTATATGATCTTAAACATTTATCTTCAAACCTGATTCATTCTCAACTTTTGCTTTGAATATCTTGAATTTATCAAAAGTCTCATATTTCTCTATAAGATATGTAACCCACATCATCCTAGAAAAGTTATCAACAAAAAGTATGAAACACATTTAAGAATAGTATGATATTGTTCTTGTAGGACCACACAGATTTGTATGCACCAGATCTAACTTCCCTTTTGCTAAGTAAAATTTTCTTTTAAATCTGCTTCTAGTTTGTTTTCCCATTAAAAATTCTCTACACATAGTATTAGTAGGTTTCACAATCTTTGGTAGATCTCTAACAAAATTAGTCATACTTTCTTTCACAATGTTATCAAAATTTACATGACAAAATATTTTATGCCATAACCAACTATCATCAACCTTTGCAAAAAAACAAGAAGCTTATGTAGTGTTCAACTCAAAAAAATTACTTGTTGAAGTACCAGATGCAATCAAATCTCTTGTCTTACTTCTGATAGAACATTTCCCATCATTGAACTTAAAATTATAACCCTTGTCTACAAGCTTTCCAAACCTCATTAAATTATATTTAAGTCCAACAAGCAATATATCATCAGTATTATTTTTACCATCAAGAGAAATTGATCCTACTCTATTGATAAACTTAGGAGTATTGTCACCAAATCTAACTACACCACCATCATATTTAGTTATCTAAATAAAATTTTTTCTATCACCAGTCATATGATGTGAAAAAACATTGTCTATGATCCATTCATATTTATTTTCAACATGTGAAACTAGGGCTTTCTCTTCATGAATAGGTTCATCATCTCTAATAGCAATAAATCCAATTTCATCATAATCCACAACATCATTATTAGACACACCCTAACTATCATAGTAACATTCCTTGTCCTTGGAGTAATTAGGTCTACAAAACTTAGATTTATGTTTAGGAACCCTTGTAGGACATCTAGATGCAAAATGACATATCTTATTGCATGAAAAAAATTTCAGAGGTAACTTTCCTTCAAATTTACCCTTACCTCTCTTTTCTCTTCTTGCGACTAGGGCCACAACTTCTTCCTCTCTTCTTCTTGTATCTTTTCCCAATCATCAAAATAGTCACTTAGCTCTTCTCGCAAGTCACTTCTGCTAGTGATCACAATATCTGATAAAGTCTTTTTATTATTATGCATAGTCACCTTGAATGCTATTTCAACCTTAGGTTAAGAGTCTCCTAGCTCTGTGACCTCAAAGGTAGTTAATTTCACAATCAACATCTCTCTGTTGAAATTCTCCTCTATTTCTTGCACTTTAGTTTTGTAAACATGTGTCAAAGATCTAAGAATATTTGCGATCACTTCTTCTTCACTGTATGTGCCTGCAGAGTTTCTAATGCCAATAACAACCTCAATAACTCTATGTACATATTCTATAACATTCTCATCATCTATCATTTTCAGAATTTCCATCCTTGTCTTCTGGTTTTGTAACTTCACCTATTTAGTAAACTTATCTACTTCATCTAATGATTCTAATCTTGACCAAATTTTATGTGTAGAATACAAATCTTTAACCTCTATGAATTCACCTTTAGAGAGAACACTAATCAGTGCTTCTCTTGCAAGCATCTTACAAGAAAAAAACTTCTTTTCATCATCAGTAGCTTTATCCAGTTAATCTTTAGTCTTCATTAGTTCATATTTCTTTATAATAATCCTATAGTCAATTCCCAAACAAAAAAAATGAGTTCTCATCTTGTTCTTCCAATTTTCACAAATTTCAGGATCAAACTTTAGACTATCCTTCCTATAGTATGCCATCTTTAGGATCACCTCAAGATGTCAACCTTTCTCTCTAAGGACCAAAATCTCTGATACCAATTTTTAGCAATAATAGTCTACTAGAATAACTGAGAGGGGGGGGGGGGGGGTGAATAATTTGTATGCCAGATACTTAAAATTTAACCTTTAACAAAAAGATAAATGCAATTCTGAACACAATAATAATAACACCATAACACAACCATTTATTGTTGAGGAAACCATGTAAGGGAAAACACCTGGTGGGAATTAGCACCCATAAATAATGCACTGAAAGTATAGTATCCTTGTTAGGATATTTAGCCCTGATAGGAGCTGATTATTACATATGGTACATAGTCCCTGTTAAAGAAAAAATCCTGTTAGGAGTAACTTGAAACAACAGGTTCACTACCTAGGCTCACTGCCTAAAGAAGGTTAAATCTACCTTCAGGATATAATGTCCAAAATTAGATGTATAGAAGATATACAATCCAATGAACTGACTGATAACAAAAACTTTGCTTAAAAAGTTCCAACGAAGTTCTTCAATCACAACCTCTTCTCTACATCCACAAGGCTTTGCAAATACAAGCTCCTTGCTACCACACTTCACTGTCTCATTCCACACAATTTATAAAAGAAAATAACTTTCTTTTATACAAATTTACATCAGTAATTAGGTAGGCCAATTAAGACTTCCCCAATGCATAAATAATTACATAACCCCTTGCTAAGATACATACAACACCTATAACAAGTAAACATCAATTATAATTCACCAAATATAATCCAAGATCTGCAATCCATGCTCGATGTCCATAATACACACTACATATTTGAAGTCAGCCCCAAATAGGTCTTCTCCATAATATGTGCCACAATTGATGTCATCAAGAGTCTTGCAACCCAAGAATCATAAATAAAATTCCTCAACATGTCTCCATACATTCCCCAATCTCATATAACATGAATCATGATCATGTTAGTAAAACTGAGAGGGGGGGAGGTGAATCAGTGGCCTCAAACAATAATCCTTAAATCAACCCTTCAAAACTTATAACCAAAAATTATATCTCAAGTTATCTTCTGTCCTACAAGATGACTGCCTTGAATAACTTATATCAATTTACTACTTGTTAGATTTCTCTGTTAAACCTTCTTATTTATGTTTACTGATAAGCAATCATCTATTTACCGAAATATAGTAAATATGTAGAGTATACCGATAAATCCTGAATTAACTATGTAAGATACAAAAAAATAAAGAAATGAATCATACACACATAACACATGGATTTTAACGTGGAAACCCTATTAAGGGAAAAAAACCACTGGGATTGGTACCCCAAATTTTCACTGTTCTAAAGTGAGCCCTATTAAGAGTCAACCCTTTTTATTAAAGGCTACAAACACACTGTTAGGTGTGACCTTGTTAGAGGATTTTATACATAGAGGTTGTCACTTAGTATCGGGCATCTAGTGCTACCATCCTTGAATTAGCCTCTTTCTTAGACCGTAAATAGGCATCAGGCATATCCAATGCTACTTTCATGAATCAACCTTTTTGGAACTCCTTGAGATGTACCTCAATATATAGAAGACTGTTAATTCTTGCTCAGTTAAGAGACTTGATGCTTCAATGGTTAAACTAAAACACTATGACCTATTCATATTGCAACTTAAATTGTATATTTTTAGATCTATTTAAGTACATTACCTCTCTGACCAATGTATCAATTAAATCCTTGTGCTCCACACTTTATGCTCTGTGATGTTGTGCTCACTGTTCATTGGTTTATGAATAATTCCTTAGCTCTCCCTTCAGCTTGTTTGATCAGGATTGGATGAAGTTGTTCTTCATCAGTTTCTTTTAAGCATCCTCTCTCTATTAATTTCCCTTTTTGATCCCCTCGAAAATGAATTAAGCTTGTCTCTTATATAGACATAATATTCATTATTTCTTGGTTCTTGATTCTTGGTGTGATAAACAATCCAACCAATTAGATTTAAAGCATAAATCCTGATTTGTCTCATAGATATCTTCTTGCCAACTGTACAAATCAGCTTTAAATCAATCACTTATCTCTGGTCGAATAAAACAAAGTAGACAACCTGTTAAGTCTATATTTAGCTCTGCCAACTAGATATTTTGTCATTTTCTGAAATCTCTATTTTTTCGGTCACCATTTTAGTTAGTCATCAATGATAACTATCTGTTCCATCAGTGTGACTTCATTTTTTATCGGGATCTCCGTCCTTGTCTTTTTCATTGGGCAACACTACAATTCGGTTCGTCGGGTTACTCTGTGTTTTGCTCATTGGGAAACACTGTAACTCTGCTCATTAGTAATTATATGCATTTCTTCATTGGGAAACACTGTGACTTTGTTCTTTTACTCTTACCATTAGGTGCACTCTGTCGGTGTATTCAGTCACTTAGTGAATACTAGACTTGTATGCATTACTGATTAGCATAGTCTTGATTCATGAGTTCTTTGAATTCTTTGGCAGTATCTCCATGATCATATAGATTATATTAATTTGACATCAATGACAATACAATACATTAACTAATTTAATGCCTTGCATGATCATAAACTTAACATCTTCAAACATTCAATTAGTTACATGCCATCAATCTCTCCCTTTGGCATTGATGGCAACATACTACATTATCATACTATACTATTTCTAATACAATATGAAATATACAGTTTCATCAAGCTTTTCTAATGTAACTATTACAAATGTTTGGCTATCGATAAGCTCAAATATCTTTGATTTGATTCTTGCAGTTTTTTATATTCTAATGTGTTGTGTTATTTCCTTGTGTCAATTCCTCTCCCTTGATTGTTCTTTTCTTTTGATGTTTTCTCTTGTCAGTAACTCTCCCTTTGTATCAGCAACTCTCCCTTTGTATAATCTTTCTATACAATCTCTCTCCCTAAGGATATAATCTCTCCCTATTGGAGTAATGTGATAATGGATAATCTCTCTCCCTTTCTAGAGGGATGTGATAATATGGATAATCTCTCTCCCTTTGATATCAATGCCAAACAAATATCTCACAAATATCTGACATTAATGTCAAGCAATCTTTTCTCTCCATCCATAATATATTCCTTCAATTTCCCTTATCCATCAGCAATACAACAATATGCTCTGGTGCTTGGTGATGATATATACCTGTCTGTATATAGATGTAGCTTTGAAGTTAATCTCTTTGCTTGCATCAATCATGAATGATATTATGATAATATGTAGGCCAATGCAGCCTTCTAGTCAGCTTACTGACTAGTAGACAAGGGTCTGACCCCTAGTCTCTTTCTTAAGTACTCAAATGCATCCTTGGGTAGTGTCTTGGTGAAGATATCAGCCAATTGTTCCTTTGATTGCACATACTCAAGTATCACCTCCTTTTCCTGAACTTGTTCTCTCAAATAATAATACTTGATGGCAATATGCTTTGTTTTAGCAGGCATGACAAGATTTTTGGAAATGTTTATTGCCCTTGTATTATCACAATAGATAATTACTGGTTCTAAAATTTTCATATGCATACCTTCTAGTAACTATTTGAGCCATGCAATATTTGAACAGTTTGCAGCAGCAACAACATATTCTACCTCTGCAGTAGATTGTGAGATGCATCCTTGTTTCTTGCTAATCCATGTGACAAGTCTGTCACCCATGAAGAATGCTCCTCTAGTTGTGCTCTTTTGGTCATCAATATTTCCAGCCCAATCAGTGTTGTTAAAGACCTGAAGTTCAAATTTGAATTCTCTTCTATACCATAATCCATATTCCTCGGTATTCTTCAGCTATCTTAGGATTCTTTTCATAGTAGTCATATGTGACTCTGTGGGATTAGTAGAAAATCTAGCAACTATTCCTACTGCTTGTGCAATATCTAGTCTAGTATTTACAACATACATGAGTTTTCCAATCATTGATCTATACAAAGTCTGATTTACCTTTGATGATTTGTCCTCCTTTGTCAGTTTGCATCTAGTTGCCATCAGTATTCCAACTGGTTTGGATTCTTCCATCTTGAATATTTTCAGTACTTCTTTGATGTACTTGGATTGTGTAATGAAAATACCTTCTCCTTGTTGCATGATCTGCATACCAAGAAAGAAATTGACCTCTCCAAACATAGACATCTCAAATTCTTTTCTCATCTAATTTGCAAACAATTTGCATAGCATATCATTGCCTCCAAATATGATGTCATCAAAAAATATCTCAACAATCAAAATGTTAGCATCAGTATCTTCCTTCAAGTAAAGATTACTATTTTCACTAGTTCTTACAAATCCAATACTTATAAGATAGGAATGAAGTCTTTCATACTAGGCTCGGGGTGCTTGTTTCAATCCATACAGGGCTTTGTGTAGTCTACATACCATATCCCTCTTGTCTAGATCAACAAACCCTTCTGGTTGTTCAATGTATACCTCTTCTTCAAGTATTCTATTTAGGAATGCAGACTTGACATCCATTTGATATACCTTGAATCCTTTATATGTAGCATAAGCAAGCAATATTCTTACTACTTCTAGTATAGAAATGGGTGCAAAGGTCTCTACATAGTCAATTCCTTCTTATTGTGCATACCCCTTACATACTAGTCTTGCTTTATTTGTTGTTACTTCTCCATTCTCATTCAACTTATTCCCGAATATCCATTTTGTACCGATGACATTCTTGTCATCTGGTCTTGGTACAAGTGTCCATGTCTTGTTTTTCTCTATCTGTTCAATCACTTCATTCATTGCACTTAACCATTCATCATTATCTAGTGCAACATTGATAAATTTGGGCTCATACTCACAAATAGGAAATCTTGTATTTAGAGACTTACTTCTAGTCCTCATACCAACCTTCTTGTCTCTAATGATTTGGTTTTGTGGATGGTTCCTTCTGACATATCTTGCAAGTACAGGTTCAACTCTTTGTCTATCAACTTGATCATCATTTTGTTCTTCATCAAGTTGTGCATCATCTTGAGCAATATTCTGATTGTCAATATTTGCAACTTGATGCTTGGGTGCAATGATCTATTGCTTGGCAGCTCTACATTGTTGGTAGGGTAGAGTGTCAGGTTCCTCATTGTAAGTAAACTTATTGTACTCCTCTAGTTCTTTAGTGCTTTCCTGTTCATTCTTCTCTACAAATTAATCTATCTTTACATTTGCACTTTCAACAATTTTGTTAGAGGCTTTGTTTAGACATTTATAAGCCTTTCTCTTGGTAGCATACCCTAGAAAAATTCCTTCATCACTCTTGGAGTCAATTTTTCCATTTCTATCATCTTTTAAGATATAACATTGACTGCCAAAGATTTAGAAACAACTTACATTAGGTGTGTATCCATACCATAGCTCATAAGGTGTCTTTTTAGTGTCTTTCTTCAATTGTACTCTGTTTAATGTGTAAACAGCAATACTGACAACTTCTCTCTAGAAGATTTGGGTGATTCCTTTCTCTATCATCAATGTCCTTGCACAATCAACTATGGATCTGTTCCTTCTTTTAGCAATTCCATTCTGCTATGGTGTTCACGGTGTAGAGACCTATCTTTTTATTCCATGCTTATTAAAAAAGTTAGTAAATTCATCTAAAATAAATTCCCCTCCTCTATATGACCTTAAGCATTTTAACTCCTTACCACTTTTCTTCTCAACCATTGCTTTGTACCATTTAAACATCTTAAATGCTTCTGATTTATCTTTTAGAAACATGATTGTCATCATTCTAGAGTAATCATCAACAAAGAGAATAAAATATCTATCTCCATAATAACTCTTTGTCCTCATAGGTCCACATAAATCAATTTGGACTAATTCTAGAATTGCATCAGATGTATGGGTTTTTCTTTTAAAACTAGACTTTGTCATTTTACCTTTTTGACAATTCTTACACATGATGTTGTCCTACTTGGTCATTATTGGTAAGCCTCTGACATTTCTCTTTTTGCTAATCTTTATCATGTTTTCAAAATTCACATGACACAATCTTTTGTGCCACAACCATATGTCTTCATTTGTAGCAATCAAACAAGTGGAGTCAGTATCATTCAGATAGAATAAGTTACTTTTTGTCTGCTCACCGGTACCAATCAGATTTCCAGATTTATTAAAGATCTTTGCCTTCTTATTTTCAAATGCTGCTTTGTGACCTGAATTATTCAACTGAGAAACACTCAATAGATTATAGTTCAATCCATTTACCCAATAAGCATTTTCACATTTTATTTGGTTATTCAACATTATTGTTCCTCTACCTTCAACTGGACAAGGTGTGTCATTACCCATTCTTACTGAACCACCTTTATAGTATTCAA
>MU227134.1:4164820-4184213 GCA_018584345.1 Thuja plicata
CCGTTATTCTTTGCAAACATTTCTAGATTTACATTCCTTGTCATTAAAATTAAATGTATGTGGATATTATGTGCATAGGGTCACTTTTATGAGCAAATCCCCATTGTTCTAAACCCCATCCATATTTCCCCCCTCTTCATTTCGGTGAACCCGCGATAGACAACTCTTTCTTTTTGGTGTTAGATTTGCATTTTATGTTAGATCTTACATGCATATAAAAAGTAGATTTCATTTATGCTCTTGCATTTATATTTCAAAAATAAAAATCACAAAATTTCTTTAAAAATACAAAAACATTTACATTTTAATGCTTGTAGTTCTAGTTTGTGTTCAAACATGTATGATTTTTGTTTTGAATACTTTGATGAGGCTTTTATTGAAAAAGAGGATAAATCCCTTCATGAGGTCCATGGTAGTGAGGATGAATTGTTGGAATATGATCTCTATTGATCCTATTCCTATTTAATCCTCCTCCACAACCTCTTCAAATGACCTTTACCATAGGGTGTGTGCATGGTTACCTTCATGTTCCATTATTTGCAACATTGATGTACCTAGAATGTTATATCATAAACCTTTGTTGACAGTAAAAGGATGTCCTTGAAAAAAAATTAACGGTAAACCTCGAGATCCTTTGGATTTATTTGACAACATGAATTCTATTTCAAATTATTATCACACACGAAATAATCCTCAACCTAGTTTTCTATCTTTTTACCTCCTTCTCAACCTGTGCTTCCTCAAGCACCTAAGTTACCATCTTCCTTTAAGGAGTATGACTTAGTTGAACAATTATGTGCTACTCTGACAAAGATATCTTTATGGAAATTTATTCAAACTTCTCTGACATATCATGAGGCATTGCAAAAGGCTTTACCTACTCTTCCTACTTTTCCTCCTAACCAAGATAATATTAATTCATTTTTGGAATTCATGCATACTATGCCTTATGTACCTCCTATTGTGTTTACCATCATTCCCCATGACATTTTGTGACAACCATGGAACCGTCAAATTTAAACTCACAGGTTGATGACATCAACAGGGTTTGAAAAATCTTTGGCCTTCACCATTGAGCTTTTTGAATTTGCAGTCTAACTTTAAACGATCATATCTTGCTCATTTTAGGTCGAAATTGAGTGCAATGTTTTTTTATTTTGGGTAGAATTGTCTAAAGATTTCTGGGTTTTTCTTATTTTCTAGATTTTGGTCACAAATTTATCATAAATTATAGGTTTTCATCACTGTACCTATTTAATCCTCTTTTTTGCAGCTTCCAAAGCCTCGTAACGGCTCATACGGTAACATTTTTTAGTGATTTTTTTTAAAAAGTTCATGATTTTCTATCTACTTTCTAAATATGTAATCTATTTTTTGATTTTTTGATTTTGATAATGTGGACTAATCTTTGGCTTTGATTTGCATGTGATTATCTTTTGCATATAGCCTAATGCTGGTTTGCAGAATGTTATCCAAGAAGAATAAAACACAAACTACTCACGAATTGGTTTTGTAGGTTTCCTTTGATCGATAGAACGCAAAAAATTATTCTTGCATCTTGTTTTTGATTTCTTAAAATAGGAACCCACATGCAAGGCTTCTTAAAATGAACATTTGTTTGATGTTTTAGGGATGACAATAATGTCAGGAAACTATGCTCTCACCCTTTTGGGATGATCAAAAATTTAGAAACATTATTATCATTTTCTTAATCTTCTTGAAGTGTCTTCTAGTTTTGTAAACCCAAGGAATTGCATGGACATATCCTCTCCCCTCGACTTCACAGATCTTGGGTGTAAGTGAAATCCACACAAATCCTTTAGTGTGGCTACCTCCTGAGTGCTTTAGGAGAGCCAGTGAGAGTGGATTTCCCAACCGGTAACAGGCTAAAGCCAAGCCATTTCAAACCAGTATATAAAAAATACCATTGTGATTAATCTCACAATGGACAGGTGTGAATTCATTGTGGCAACCAAAATCTCCTCCTGTACCCTCATGGTGTGTTAAAGTCCCTACATTGTTAAGGTGAAAACCTTGCTTTGAAAGGATTGGGAGAGCCCCCTTTATTGGTAAAATGACTTGATAACAACCACCTGAATGAACGTCCTTACTACAAAATGTTTTTATAGTATCCAAAAATCCTCTATCTATTGGCGCGAAAGGTCAGAGACCGACTAAGATGCCTCACACTTTTATGGCTCTTAGTAGAGACAACAATCCTTTGGGAAGAAATTCCTTTGGGGTTCAAAGCTTGGTGTGCCTGAGAGGTGAGTGCACATGTAAGGAGGAGCCCGTGCCTCCAAGCTTCTAAGTTGTCTGCTATGAGTAAGCGTAGCTAAACTTCAGTTCAAGTGGGGATTCAACAGATACTCCCCTGGCTATCTGAGGATTGTGATGTGTCTATTCTGGTACTATAAACAATCTCCATGATGTGTTTTGCGTGAGTATTTACTGAAACAACAATAACAATCAAACGATTTGGAAAACTGTAAACTTTGGATATTTGCCTATCTTGTCTTGTCTGAACCTCTGTCAAAATTTTGCCAAAATTCTACCGAAACTCTATCAAAACTCTGTCGAAACTCTATCAAATTTGTTTCAGAAAATTGTCAAAAATTGGTCTTTCATCGGTCTATCCTACTACATTTAGTCTATTCTAAAATTTGTGCAATGATAATGCTTCTACTAGTTCTCATGCAACTGCAAAGTGTTGTTAGTCCAACCTATCACTATCTTGAAATATGATGTTGTTACACTTGTCCAATTGACCAAGTCCTTTGTTCAATCTTATCATCTTTGTTTGTGCTATCCTTGTTCTGAGTTGTGAGAGTAGGTTTGTTAACCTTGACTCAAGATCAAAGTCTTTTTCTATCTCCTTCTCAGTTGGACGTTTATCTCTTGGTATCTTTGGTCTTGGACTTGGATAACACTTTAGGTATCATCATAGTGTTGGTCAAGTGAATCAACTTATTTATGCCTATGTGACCTAGAAGTCATTTTAAGGAACTCTGGAAATCTATCACCTTGCTGTCCAATTTTGTATTCTACTGTGAAGGTTCTGTCTAAATCTTCACAAATCCATGCTTTCATCAACATCATAACTAGTCTGTCTTTTACTGCAATCTATTGATAGTCTGACTCATCCCTATTTCAAAATATGACTTTGTTGTGCTAGTCCAAGTGACCCAATATCTATTTCAATCTTATCATCTATGTTTTCCCTGTCCTTATCCTGAGTTGCGAAAGAAAGTTCATCAACCTTGACTCAAGATCAGAGTCATTGCTACCTCTATCTTAGTTGGACATTATCTCCTTTGTCCTTTGGTCTTGGACTTAATCAACACTTTAGATATCACTTCAACACCTGTCAGTCAATCAATTGATTCATCATACCTTCCCTTCAATCTTCTAAGAAAGCGCGCATTCAGACAATCTTACAATGTCTAAAATCAAAGAAGAGATTCTTAGGGCAACTTTATTAAAACAACTTCAAACTTTGGAATCTGAACTCCAAAGATTAAAGGGGAAAAATGATACTCCATCTGATGAATCCTCCTTGTGATCAACTTGTCCTTTTCTATTTGGTCATGATTCTCAAATCTCTCCACTTTCTTCCAACATGGATAAATCTTGGTATGACAATCCCATCTTTGATCAAGAACAATTTTATGACAATCCCAACTTTGATCAAGATAATGTAGAGGAAGCTATGACAACATCAGATGAAATCTATTTCTATTTGTAAAATAAGGATATTTCAAGTCAAGAAGCATCTATTTATCCTTTAGAGAGAATCTTTACTCCTTTGGGACAATCTTATGAATCTGCATTGGAAGAACTTCTTGAGAATTATCTCATCACATTGCCTCAAGCCACATCATGTGGATTCAGATTCTTGAGTCCCTATTGTGCATATCATCAAAGAAATAAGAATAAAAATTCATCTTTCATGGAGTTGAAACATAAAATCCAAGATCTTCTTGATGATGGCATAATTAAACTGAACAATCCTAATAATTTATCTAAAGAAGAACAAGATACTAAAATCAAGCGTGATCAATATATGAAATCCATGTCTAGCAATGGTTTGCATATCCCATCTACTTCTTCCATTGTTCCTCCATCTCCTAAAGCTTCCCCATCTCTATCAAGAACTGAGCCTAATGACGACTATGCTTACTCTCAAGGACTACCTCTAAAAGAGATCGAAGCTAATCAACATATAGATGCAAGCCTTTCTCAAGCTTCAATGATCATAGACCCAAATCATCCATGTGCTTTAATGCTTATCATGCCTATTCCAAATGATACTCCATTAGCCTTTCAAGAATCCTTCATGCATATCAAAACTCCCACCTCATCCACAGAAGTGGCTCCATGTCAAGAGGAGAATCCACAATGTGAAGAAACAAATATCAACGATGATCAAGATCAAGACACCATCCATCCTTATCCAATGGTTGACCAAAGTCACACATCTCAAGAGTCTCATGATGATTTTATTATCCCCTTCCATTTCTTCCCAGAAGAAACTCTTACATATCCTATTTCTTATCCTTCTCCCAAGCAAGATCAAGATATCCTTTCCACCATCTCTAAGGAACCTATTAAAAATCAAGAGAAAGGTACCCTTTGTACACCATCTAAAGATCCTTGTTAAGATCAGAGAATCTCATTATATCCTTGTCATGTTCCTCCATGTCCAACTCAAGAAAACATCGTTACTCCAAATCCCTTGCAAAAAATAAATCCCCTGAAGCTTCAGCCGCTCCTATCAAAATTGCTCCTATTAAATCTACTCATGCTGTTGTTGATATAAAGATGAATTCTAAAGAGAAGAGCCTTGGTCATGCAGCTCACTCTAAAGATGTTGATATCCCTTCCACACTTTATATCCCTCCATTCAAATGCAAGAATCATCCTTCACTATCCTCCAAATCTATCCTTGATCCTTATATTCCAAGGCTAAAACCTTCAAACCTTCCATCTATATTGGGTCCTTATGTCCCTCCATCTACCATGCCTATCAATACTAGCTTGTCATGCACTTACCCTATCTCCTATCAAGATCAAAAAAGACATACATCCTTGAATTCTCCCTATCACCTAATCCATATGAACCAGTCATATCAACCTCATTCATCTACAATTCCTAAGTCTTTTGGAAGCAATTTGGATGTACAACAAAGAAATCACAAATACAAGAATCCACTTACATATGAAGATCACTATTTCCCATCTAATCAACATGTGACTACAAAGAAAAATGAAATATTCAAGAGACCACAAAGGTCCACTGAGAAAAGAACAATATCAAAGCAAATATGGCTTCCTAAATCCATCATGGAAGAATTGCGTTCTAAATCTGAGCAAAGAATAATATCAAAGAAAATATGGGTTCCTAAATCCATTATGAAAGAATTGCATTCTAAATCATCTAATACAAATGAAAAATCAAAAGCTATGTGGATTCCCAAGTCTCTTCTAAAGGACTTGGATACAAAAGGAAAATCAAAAGTTATGTGGATTCCCAAGTCTCTCTTAAAAGGCTTGAACAAAAAGGAAAAATCAGAATTGGCGTCCAAGCTTCCAAAGGCTTCCACTCCATCTCCTTTCAAACATATTTCATCTCCTAAACCTATTTCAGGTTCTCATGTCCCAAAATCCATTGTTTTGAATACATCTTCTAACTCCATCTTGGGTCCTCACATACCAAGATCCATATCCACTCATCCATCAACGTCTCAAGCTATTCCATTCACTTTTCCTCCATTCGCCCACTACCCTTTAAGGGGTGTGTCAATGTTGATCTTATCACCATACCCTATCCAATATCCTACACCTACCTCTTACCCATCCATCTCATATCCTTCCATCCCTCTTATCCAATCCACCGCATAAATCCTTGGCTACCATATCCTTTATCCTCCATATCAATCTTCCCTACCATCACCCTATCAACATCTTTGAGCATACTTTCAGTGGCCTTGGCCTACCATAAAATATACTTTAGAGGAGCACTATCTAAAGAGCTAGAAGCTTAAGTTCCTCCATAAAATAAAAAAGATGAAAAAAAAGTGCCTCGGTGAAAACCTGGTAAACAGGCACCTTGGTAGCAAAAGTAAAGATAAATCAATCCATCCTATGGTGAAAACCACTTCTTGTGGCACCTTGGATAAGTACCATGATGAAAACCTAGCAAACAGGTGTCATGCGTAATTCCTCCTATTTGCACTCTTCACTTGGGGGAAAGTTCCTTCCATGTAATCCTATCTATCATATCTTACATCTAGCTAGCTCATGAGCATCCATGTTCCTTCTGCTGACCTTGACAAGGTTGAGCCTATCTGTGAGCATCATGTATCCTGACATTCATGATCCCTTCCATCAGCCTATTTACTTCCTCTCATGCATGCTACCCTATTGTGATATTTCTTATCCCAAGCCTATCCTTCCTATCTCTGAGCATCCTTTGCTCCATGGTCAAAAACTTTAATTTATACCTCCATCACCCCTTATCCCGATTGCGCCATCATAACTCTATCCTATCTAATTGAACCCTTGGTCTTGATCTAAATGAAGGATGAAAAAAATGGAAAATTGTTTCTCATAAGTCTCTTGACATGTCCACTCTTTTGGACCACGTTCTTTTCATGACATCAGGTCATTATCTTATATGCTATCCAACACCGCTCCACGAGCCTACATTGTTATATTATTTTTTCCCTAGCTTGGGTAATCTTGAAGAGATTGTCCTTGAAGGTCGCATTCAACCTCTTCTTCCATCATTGGCTATTCAACTCATACATCAGCTTTCTAATCTATCTACAATGTCCTACACCTTGCTAGACATTGGGGAAAACCATTGTGATCTTGCTTGAGATCGAGTAATCTCTAAAAATCTAAAAATTGCAAAATCTCTTAAAATTCAAAAAATTTGAAAAAGTCCTAAAAAAATGATCATCTTAGTGAAAACCTAGCGATAGGAGCTTTGATGCATCTCTAAAAAAAATTATATATTCCAAAAATATAAAAAAAATTAATTAAAAATTGAAAAAATAGAAAAAAAAAAGAGAAAAAAAGAAAAAGGTGTCATTGATGAAAACTTGGCAAACAGGCGTCATGGTAGGAAAAAAAGAATTTTTGCCAAGAAGGTGAAAACTTGGTAAACAAGCACCTCTTGTTCCACAATGCTATATCTATCACACCACCACTTGGCTTCATACATTTGCTTTCCTGCATTGTTGCTTTCTTGCTTGCCTTTGCTTTCCCGCATGCTTTCAGTTCCCGTTAGGACACCGACTTACATGGAATGAAACTGGTCATACTCTCGGGGCAACCCTCCTGGTCTAGGGGGCACTATCTTATCACCTTTTGAGGATCTACTTCATGATAGTCACCAGTGGTTCTCACTGTGTCTGCCTACTGTCACTTAGCTTATACTGAGTTCTCTCTTCTTGAGAATCTCCCTAACATCAATCACCAGTGGTTCTCACTATGTCTGCCTACTGATGTCTAGCTAGTTCTATGATCTCTTCACTTGAGAATCTCTCTCACGTCAGTCACTAGTGGTTCTCATTGCATCTATCTACTGTCACTGTAATATTGAGATTTCTCGCATCTGTTACAGTTGAAGTTATCCTCAATTCTCTATCTATCGAAGCTCGATCTTGACGATTCTTTGCTTTAGTTTGTACATTGCTTTTGGTCACTTTTGTGACACTCTGGTTCCTTTGCAAACCCTACTGATTTGACATTGATTCAGCACCATATGCTTGGGGGCAACCAAATCTAGTTTTTCCTCACCACGTACGTCAAGTCAGTCATCATCACTTGGGGGCATGGGTCCCCCATTTGATCACATCTTTGGTTCACACCTGAGTTAGTAATCTTATCACTTCTCAAGGACAACTCGCTACTGACACAAAATGGTGTTTTTCAACACCACCATAAACAGTGTTTTTTTAAACACTATATCTTTGGACACATCTATGTTTTTTAACACACATCAGACATCTTAAACGTAAACATCTATCAATAATAATCAAACACAATGCACTCACAAGCACAATGGTGTTTTTCAACACCTCTAAACATGAACATATTCAAAAAATTTGAAACTGGCTGAGCTATGATTGAATATTTCTTTGTATGCTGTCTATTCTCATGAATTTCATTGATATTTTCTTTGTCTACTGCTTTTTGGTGTAGTTCCAATGATCGAACAACGTAAAATAAATAGGGTGTATGTGACAAGAGCTCCCGCACTAAGGTGGAACAGCTTCACATTCCTCAATCTTGTTTATTTGTACACCATGGTGAGGTTGGTACTATCTCCTTGCATGTTGTTTCTCTGTTTTTTATTGCTTTGTTTGTTATTTCTCTATTTGTTTATGCATGATCACACTCATGGTTATCTTGGCTTTGAATGCCTCAATACTGGTGTACTCTTGCAATATCAACTAGAAACAATGGTCAGGTCATCTTGGTTTTTGTGCCCTGGTTCTTATGTTTGTTTCCTACATTTTATCCGATGAAAGTCATATTCATATCCTTATGGTTGCATTGTGGTGCCAGTAAGGGTTGTATCGACTTCGATGTTCCAAAAAATACTCAATGATGATGATTATACGATGGGTCTCACAACCATGTCCTAGAATCACACTTTCATATTGCATCTAGCATAGGATTGCATTTTCATTCTCGACTTGCATTGTGTCAGCGATTCGGTGTTCTTTTCATTGCATTCTCCTAGGTTCATACATTGGGGAGTTCTTCTTCACTATCTTGGTTTCATCATGACTACACAGGTGTTCGATCCTCGCTCTCGAATCTTCACATGTTCTTTTTGTTAGCATTCGTCATCCTGCATGAGATGTTAGTACCATACACATTATATATTTACAACTCATTATCATCTACACATTGCATTAACATATTCTCATTCATAAAGTGCATTCACATCCATCATTTGTATACATATTTGCATCTACATACATGTGCATTTCATACATTTACATATATTCCAAACATGTTCATACATTTGCATACATTCTAATCATCTAAACATCTAAGCATATAGGACACATCTCACAAAAGACAATATGACACATGTGATGATACTAAAAGATGAGCTCATATATATATATACATACATATACATATATATATATATACATATACATATATATATATATACATATACATATATACATATACATATATATATATATATATGTATATGTATATATGTATATGTATATATATATATGTATATGTATGTATATATATATATGAGCTCATCTTTTAGTATCATCACATGTGTCATATTGTCTTTTGTGAGATGTGTCCTATATATATATATATATCCAATGTGTCGATACAAATACAAAATGGTGCTACTCGAGCACGATCTATCTCAAAATGGTGATATAAATATATGGATGCCAACACATCAGATACATCCTATGATCTCATCTATCTATCAATCAAAACTATTTCTGGCCTTCTCCCTCATCACCTAGAGGAGGTGGAGGTGGAGGCCTATTTGGTGGAGGTGGTTCCTGTGCACCCTCCGACCCTCTGGCATTGGTAAAAAATCTAGCAACCTGTGATGCCTCATCAGGCACCACCCCTATATATGATATGTAATAATACGCCACTCGATTAGTCTGATGTGAGATCTCCTCCTACACTTCCTGTAGCTGCTCTCAGAGATCCTGTATCTCCCAATCTTTCTCTAAAAGTCATGCATCTCACATGACCACCTGTATCTGTAGATCCCCAACCTATCTCAAGAGCTGTCAAACTCTCTCCTGAGACCATCATTGTGGATCTTGTGCTAGATCCTGCGCAGGCTGATTCTCCTGCATAAGATCCTCCTGCTGCACCTCCTCTTATGGGGGTACCTGCTGCTCCTCAGCTATCTACTCAATAGTCTATCATCGATATTGTCTCATACTCCCACTACCGATGGCGCCAATGTCCATCCCCATATGTCGGGTGGGGATGTCCACCTGTACTATCCAAGGATGGGGACCCTGTTGTATCCCTAGTTGTACTCTCTATTATGGTAGGGGCATCGACACCTACTGCTGTACTACCTACTACTATACTACCTATGGCGGTACCACCTGTGGTGGTACTACATGTCCTCGGCCTGCCACCCCGACCAGATCCATGAACCTAGGGAATGGATGTGTGAAAAAATTCTCCCTATACTCTGCAGTCATGCCTTCATCTTCTATGTCTCTTTAATAGTCCCACTATACTAGGGCCAATGCTCGAATATAAATCATGGTACATCCCTGGTCTAGCTTCATCAGCTAGCCCCTCCTCACCTCATCTGTGAATCTAAAATATGTCGTGTACTCCTGAGATATATCCTATGGGTGACCAAACTGTTGCCGTACCCACTTCTGTGGGAATCTCTCTATCACTGTGATAGCATGACCAATCATCGCACATGACCAAAACATATAGCTAAGCTTCTCTACAACATCATCCCATACCTCTATAAGTCTCCACGACCTCCAGACTACTGCCACTAAGTCATTGAGCTAGGCTTGCCATTGATTTATCTTACCCAGTGCTGGCTGAGTAATCATACCCCTATATCTGCATATATATGGCTCTAGAGGCTACCTTAAGTCCTCACATATCGGCCTAGTCATAGGAAGGTGCTCCCATGCCCATACCTGTAATATAAATACCCCAGCTACCATACTCTTTGCCTCCCGATAGACGATCTCATGCATCTCCTGATACATGTGGGCCAACATGCACTAACCCCATCCATAATGTTAGGGTTGTGCCAACATCTGCTGTAGCATCCTCTCCCAGCCACACTTAAGACCGTGTTATCCACGAGCAGGCATCAAATAGCACCCAAGGAAGCATGCTAGTACCACTGGAAATTTGTGTGTAGGACCATACTCACTGATAAGATCCTCCCATGGGATAGCTCTCCCCATGACGAGGTCATCCTGTAATATCTCCCTCAGCGCTAGTGTCCCAAGTCTAGGTTGCACCTCGTACTCTACCCTGGCTTTGTGGAATGGAATCCTCAATATCTGGTAGATGTCCTCAGGGGTCATAGTCATCTCACCCTATGGCTAATAGAACATTTTAATCTCCGAATGGAAACACTCAACTAGTGCCCCTAATAATCCATGATTTACTTGAATCTCGGGTACATCACATAGCGAGCTCGAGCCCAAAGTACCCAGATACGCTATCTCTGCATCATCTAATTGTGATACTAATATGATGATAGTTGGGTCATGTGATTAGAAGGCAATATCTAGAAATTCAACCTGCAAGCCATGCAAACAATAGTGCACGATCAGTAATCTGAGATAATCAAAGCATAATGAGACAATGAAGCATTCAAGACACCCTACAGACAGGAACAACGCTGACACAAATGCTATTGGACGTGATGCAAACTAATTTCATGTTCTAATTGTTCACTTTTCTCTATGTGAAGAAGCAAATTTTCATGCGACAAAGTACTCTTTCACATGAAGAAGTTTTTTGGGTCGCGCAATACTTGATCTTTGCGCAAACTTTTATGACTTGTCGCGTGAGAAAACACCCTATGGAAGGGTTTCTCACGTGAACATGGGTACTCTCCCTCACAATATTTCCCACCGCATGGCACGAAAAGGAGTTTTGTCATGCGAGATTTGCCTACGGGCCGCGTGAAGAAACTACTTCTTCACGCGAAATCCTGCGGACCATTTCCAAAAAATGCGGAAAATAATGCAAAAATTAACTAAAACTAGTAAAATTTGAAATGTAGAGAGGTTTATCGATCACTTACCGGAGGTCCGTACGCTGCCGGCTGACTGTGCCTCCAAGATTACTCAAATCAATGTATGCTATAGGGGACCACCATTTTTTCTCAGAGCTCAATTTGGAAAAGACAAAATGTTGAAATGCTTTGAAAATGACCTTTTCGTCCTTATATAGGTTTTGACCTAATTTTTCAAAGTGCTCATTTTTGTATGAAAACTTCACCATTACCTAATTCGACCACTCTGAATCCATTTTCGTGGTCGAAATCAAAATTTGACACTTCTATATAGCTCAAAATTGTATTTTAAATTTTTTGGGACTGATGTGATCGAACGCTTGTGCAGTCAACTTTCTGACGTCGCTTTCTTGTCAGAATCATATCTTGTCATCATTTTCTCAAATATTTTACTTTTTTCCTCAAAAGTCATCTCTAGTCAACTATGGTCAACCCTAGTCAAACTTGGTCAACTAGACCTCAAAATCGCTTGAAATTGCTTCTAAATCTTCTAGATTCTTCTGTAATCTTTTCTGAGTTCTTCTTGATCTCTGATTCGACATCTATCTACAATTTTTCGCTCTCCATCATTATTATGATGTGTCATCTTTCCATTTCACTCCCGAGGGGGCAGAATGATTACATCATTGAGTCTATTTTTTAATCAATCTGATCTGATATTCAAAAGTCCTCATTGCTAGGGGCATCTCATCACTTGGGGTATATTCAATTTTTTGTACCTCACAGTAAAAATTGAATACTCCACAATCAACAAGGGCATCTTTGTTCCTTACATCTTGTCATCTATTAGGTATCTGAGCAATCTAACTTGGATCCCTGAGGATCAAGATTCATTCTGGAGATGATTCTTGAAAACTCAATCTATTAAGTGTCTGAGCAATCTAAATCAGATTCTTGAGGATCAAGCTTTGTTCTGGAGATGATTCTCAAAAATTCATCTATTGGGAATTGGGGCATTCTAACCCCAACTCTTGAAAATCAAGCTCCGCTCTAGAGATGATTCTAAACCTCTATTTACTATCTTTTGAGATAGGTATCGGGGCAATCTAACCCTGACTCTTGAAGGTTGAGCCTCATTCTGGGGATAGCCTTGTGAAAGATATCAATCTAACTAGTGTCTGGGAGATCTAACCTAGACATTGGGGGACTAAGCCTCGTTCTAAAGATAGTGCTAAAATCTCTATTGATTATCTTGTTGGACAGGTATCGGGGCAATCTAACCCTGACTCTTGAAGGTTGAGCCTTGTTCTGGGGACAACCTTATGAAATATATATAATATATTAGGTATCAGGGAATTCTAACCCAGATCCCTGAGGATCAAGCTTCATTCTGGATATGATTCTCATAATCTTAATCTGTTAGGTATCAGGGAATTCTCACCTAGAACCCTTATGATCAAGCTTCATTCTGGAGATGATTCTTGAAAACTTTATTTGACCGGTGTCTCGACAACCTAACCTAGAATTTGGAGAGTTGAGCTCTATCCTAGAGATGGATCAAAAATATTCATCAATCGATCTTTGCATCAATCAATGTTCATATCTATTCTTCTGTGCTTCAAGCATTAGACTATTCTTTGAATCAATGCACTGCTCGCACATAAATTCAAAGAGGGGAAAAATGTAACACCCCAAAATTGGCATCTTGCAACCCTAACCAATTTTATTGCATTTGTCACTCTTCTCGATCATCAAAGTCCTATTGTACTAGGCAATTCTGAGTCTTAATTGACTCTACTCGGCCTGAGTGTCAAATGCAAAAAATCCTAAATTTGCATAAATCATAACATTATATTTAATTCCTAAATATCTATTGGCTAAACAAACCTTATGATCGAATTAATTTAATTAATAAGGTCCTAGCACTTTAATTAAATTAAATTCACCCCTTTTAGCTAAAACACATAAAAAAGAATTAAATTATATTTAATTATTAAATAAATATCCTCATTTTCAATAATTGAATTTAAATATTTAGATAATTGAGAAAAACCTATTCATGAGGCCATATTTATTTGTTTAATTAAATATTCTCTCAAAATATTTCTTCTGTTCAAGAATAAAATCTTTGAATTAATTGTGCTTTAAAGAGAAAGAAAACAATTAAAATCAAATAAAACAGTTAAAATCAAAGGAAGAAAATAGTTAAAGAAAAGGGAAAACAATTTATTGTTTTCTTTTAAATAAAGCTTTCTATTTTGAACTAGCTTTTCTATCTATTTTATTTCAAAAAGGAAAGTTTCTATTCTAATCATCTCTGAGTCTATAAAATAACTCCCATTCCTCATTCAAAACCCCTGATGACCCTAGAGAAAACATGCATTGTTAGAATACTAAATTCTTTCTACATTTTTATCATCTCATTTCTAGTTAAAAGCTTTCATTTACAATAGAATAATTTTCAATCTCTAGAATAATTGCATTGAAATCATGTCTTAGATTAAGCTTGCATCTTTCAATTCTTAGAATAATATTGCATTGCATTGCATTCATAGAGAAAAATATTTCATTCCTAGATTGGTCTATGGTTGTGAGACTCTCGTTTTGAGAGCTATTTCGAAAACCCCGTCTGGATAGAAGGCAATAGGTCGAATCATGCAAATAGGCAAGATGAGTAATCTCATATTCATTCTTGTGTGTATCTAGTGAAGAAGGACTATGTTGAAGTGTATGGTGAGTTAACAAGGCCAAATTTACCACATACAGAGCCCTGTTAAAGGTTACAAACACACTGTTAGGTGTCACCTTGTTAGAGGATTTTATACATAGAGGTTGTCACTTAGTATCGGGAATCTAATGCTGCCATCCTCGTATCAGCCTCTTTCTTAGACTGTCAATAGGCATCGGGCATATCCAATGCTACTTTTATGAATCAACCTTTTTGGTACTCCTTGAGATGTACCTCAATATATAGAAGACTGTTAAGTCCTGCTCGGTTAAGAGACTTGATGCTTCAATGGTTAAACTGAAACAGTATGACCTGTTCATATTACAACTTAAATTGTATATTTTTAGATCTATTTAAGTACATGACCTCTCTAACCAATGTATCAATTCAATCCTTGTGCTCCACACTTTCTGCTCTGTGATGGTGTGCTCACTGTTTGTTGGTGTCTACAGAATTCTTTAGCTCTCCCTTCAGCTTGTTTGATTAGGATCACATGAAGCTGTTCTTCATCAGTTTGTCTTCATTATTCTCTCTCTCTATTCATTTCCCTTTTTTATCCCCACTCGAAAATGAATTGAGATTATCTCTTATATAGACATAATAATCATTGTTTCTTGGTTCTTGATTCTTGGTGTGATAAAAAATCCAACCAATTAGATTTAAAGCATAAATCTTGATTTGTCTTGTAGATATCTTCTTGCCAACAGTAAAAATCAGCTTTAAATGAATCACTTATCTCTGGTCGAATAAAACAAAGTAGACAACTAGTTAAGTCTATATTTAGCTATGCCAGCTAGATATTTTGTCCTTTTCTAAACTCTCTGTTCTGTCGATCACCACTTCAGTTAGTCATCGGTGATAACTTTCTGTTCCATCGGTGTGACTTTAGTTGTCATCGGGATCTCCGTCCTTGTCTTTTTTGTCGGGCAACACTAAAATTCTATCCAACGGGTTATTCTGTGTTTTTCTCATCGAGAAACACTGTAACTTTTCTCATCAGTAATTCTATGCATTTCTTTATCAGGCAACACTATTACTTTGATCATCAGGTGCACTCCGTCGGTGTATTCAGTCACTTAGTGAATACTAGACTTGTATGAATTACTAATCAGCATAGCCTTGATTCATGAGTTCTTTGAAGTCTTTGGCAGTATCTCCATGACCATACAAATTATATTAAGTGGACATCAATGAAAATACAATACATTAACTGATTTAATGCCTTGCATGATCATCAACTTAACATCTTCAAACATTCAATTAGTTACATGTCATTAGATCACACCCAAGTTATCCTCAAAACTTAGAGACTAACTCCGTCATAATTTACTGTCACTATTTTTCAAACAGTCTTCACCAAAATCATTGTAACTCAAACAAACATAAACATAAGCTCAAGAAACCTTATTGTATCATCTTAAATTAGAAGAACTTCCACTTTAGTAGATTTAGCACCCTCTTTTAGTACATTTATATGATAAATTTTCATTTAGGATGCATCTGCACTTGGAATTAGGGTTAGGATCCTGGGGATTCTCCTTGATTTCCTTCTCCATGGCTCTATTTTCTAGGTAGGACCTATGTTTTAGTCCTCTTTTCCCTCATCACATATGTTCTAGGCCCCTATGCCTATTTTCAGGATTATGCTATGTTTTCCCATCTTCCTAGGTCCCTGCCTGACCTAGGAATCTCACTAACATTCCATGTTGACCAGCCTAAAACCTTAGGTCAGGGTCGAGGTCGACCCTGAACTAGGTTAGGTTTGAGGTTGACCTTAACCTAGGTCAGAGTCAAGGTTGACCTTGACCTCTATTGGGTTTTTGTTCCCGCTTTCAAATCTGGATCATAACTGGGTCCTAAATCTAAAATTGGTCCCTAGATCTGAAAGGCGGGAGGGTTTTCATTCAAAATATAATTAAATGCATTTCCTCGTTAGTTGGTCATTGTGATTGGACCATGATTTGAGGTTAAATTTGAATTATGGTTCCTTTCATTTCCCTAGGAGGCTTATCTTGAGATCTCTATATAAGCACTCTCTTTTGCCTTAATTTGGACATGAAAAAATTACGATATCATGACATAATGATGATGCAAGAATTCAAGAGGATGATATAGGAGGACAAGATATGATGATGCCTTAATACATGCAAGCATTTTGTGGAGAATCTATTGTGGATCTTCATTGGAGAAAGAAAGACTTCTTCCTTCCTTCCTTATTCTTGGATCTACCATTTTCAACATTCAAGCATTCAAACGATACAATCATGGGGTAGAAACTACAGATTGTGAGTTTGGTAGGAGTGCTGTAGTCTTGGGGACTTGGTATGATTTCTTTATCATATTCAAATCTATGCATTTCTCTCTCATGTCAATTCATGCTAGGGTTTCAATCTAGAGGATTAGATCTTGGCATTACATATTCAAAGCTCTTCCTAAGAGCAACACACACATATTCTATTACATCCGGCTATTTGTGGAGGTGGAAATCACCAAAATGGGGGTTTGACTAAGGAAAAACCTTATATAGCCACCCCAAAACACCATTTTTAGATATCTATAGTTGTTTTTTTGGAAGTTGCAAAGCAGATTTAGATAGCCTTTTCAGCCAACTTTCAGGATCCACGAATAGAATTTCTATCGGAGCAGTGCAGGTTGAGGTCAACATTTTGTGGTACAATTGCACCCCTATAAAAATGTCAAGGTTGACCTGACTCAGAAAAGGAAAATATTTTTGGGTTTTGTCCATCTCAGCCTTTCTATTCTAGATCAGGTTGTAGAATTTCCTGAAACTCATCATAGACATAAAAAAATAGGTTTTTTAAGATCTGCTATATTGAGAGGTATGTATTTTACTCCGTTATTCTTTGCAAACATTTCTAGATTTACATTCCTTGTCATTAAAATTAAATGTATGTGGATATTATGTGCATAGGGTCACTTTTATGAGCAAATCCCCATTGTTCTAAACCCCATCCATATTTTCCCCCTCTTCATTTTGGTGAACCCGCGATAGACAACTCTTTCTTTTTGGTGTTAGATTTGCATTTTATGTTAGATCTTACATGCATATAAAAAGTAGATTTCATTTATGCTCTTGCATTTATATTTCAAAAATAAAAATCAAAAAATTTCTTTAAAAATACAAAAACATTTACATTTTAATGCTTGTAGTTCTAGTTTGTGTTCAAACATGTATGATTTTTGTTTTGAATACTTTGATGAGGCTTTTATTGCAAAAGAGGATAAATCCCTTCATGAGGTGCATGGTAGTGAGGATGAATTGTTGGAATACAATCTCTATTGATCCTATTCCTATTTCATCCTCCTCCATAACCTCTTCAAATGACCTTTACCATAGGTTGTGTGCATGGTTACCTTCATGTTCCACTATTTGCAACATTGATGTACCTAGAATGTTATATCATAAACCTTTGTTGACGGTAAAAGGATGTCCTTGAAAAACAATTAATGGTAAACCTCGAGATCCTTTGGATTTATTTGACAACAAAGATTCTATTTCACATGGTTATCACATAGGAAATAATCCTCAACCTACTTTTCCAGCTTTTTACTTCCTTCTCAACCTGTGCTTCCTCAAGCACCTAAGTTACCATCTTCCTTTAAGGAGTATGACTTAGTTGAACAATTATGTGCTACTCCCGCAAAGATATCTTTATGGGAATTGCTTCAAACTTCTCTGACATATCATGAGGCATTGCAAAAGGCTTTATCTACCCTTCCTACTTTGCCTCCTAACCAAGATAATATTAATTCCTTTTTTAAATTCATGCATACTATGCCTTATGTATGTCCTATTATGTTTACCGATGATGATTTACCTTCTGTTGAGGTGTAGAATCAATATGATGCTCTTATGGTTGCTGTCTCTATTAATCAGATTATCATTCACAGAACAATAATTAACAATGGATCTAGTCTTAATGTTTGTAGCATGGATATGCTTAAGGTAATTAAGGCTGATCTTACAACTATTCAACCTGATAATGTCCCTATTCATGGATTTGATAATATTGCAAAGAGAACTTTGGGCATTATCACGCTACCTCTTAAGATTGGTCTAGTTATTCTCAATACACCTATTCATGTTATGCATGGACCTCTCAATTTTAACCTTCTTTTTGGATGACATTGGTTACATACTATGCATGTAGTTCCTTCTACTCTTCATCGCAAGGCTAGGTTCATTTATACAAATTTGATGTATACGCTACATGCGGATGATGCACTGAATCGTTGCTTAGATGCAGAATATGCTAAAGTTTCTGAACCTCTCCAACCAAGTAAAGAACCTAAAAAGCCACCTGAGATTAAAAAAACTGAAGCTCCATCTTCTTCTTTGATTGAGGATGATTAGAGAACATTGGACTTTAATCCTTCTTTTATTGGAGAATATAAGGTTTTTGATTTGGAATTTATGAAACAACAATGTGGCTTTGAAAAACAAGTTTTTATTTTTTCCCCACTTTCCATAGAATTAAAAGGTTACTTTGTTTCTGCCTCAATGGAGGAAACAATTGAAACAATAAAACATGATTGCTATGACATTGTGATATATGCAGCTCCTTTAACTCAATCTGATATGAATGATAGATATGGTTCTGGTTATCATATGCTCAAGAAATTAGGATTTAATGGGAAAGGATGTGGTAAATACAAACAAGGTATACAAGTACCTTTGGACAATGAAATTTATGATTATACATATGGATTGGGGTTCAATCCTTACAAACAACTATCGACTTTTCCTCTCAATGTTAACCAAATTGTTAAAATGGATAATCAAATTCGAGCTAGGAACATATTAATCCAAATGAGTTAGGAAAAAGGAAGATTATCATGAATTAAACTAATCCTTAGAGCATACACCAAAAAGAAACAACAAAGGAGAC
>MU227134.1:4189069-4199240 GCA_018584345.1 Thuja plicata
CACACATGGACAAGAGGACATGCGTTCATGTAGGGATTCTATAGGAATCTCCTACTTACATAATAAATAAACTAAACTACCTTGGTTTATAATATATATCACCAAGGAAAGATTACATATTCTAACACATATCCATGGTGGACATTTGAAGTTGGTTAACCCACTCCTCCTTGACATGGATTAAAAACCTATCTTGGATGTTTTTCTTGAATATGAAGCCTTAGAAAATTTTCTAGGAGCTTATGAGGATCTACCTATGTTTCATCACAAAAGAAGAAAGCCCTATTGTCTAAACACATAAGCTTATTTTGGAGAACATGATGAACAAGATATTTCTCCTTTATCAATGGATTCTCTGATACAAAGTAATTTGCTAATAACTGAGACTATTGAGGTTCAAGTGGATGAAAATGACTCAGAGAAAATGATAAAAATTGGGAAATGTTTGAATCAAGATGAATGTGATCAATTGGTTTCTCTTTTACTTGAATTTAAGGATATTTTTTTGGAAATATTTGGATATTCCGGGTATAGATCCTAATATTGTTACTACAATATTGTTCTCAAACCAAATTCTAAACCTGTGAAGCAGAAAATATGAAAGATGAATCTAGGAATTGCCTTATTAGTTAAAGCTAAAATTGAAAAATTATTGGGTGCTGGATTTGTTCGCTCTATTGATTACTCAGAATGGATTTCAAACATTGTGGCCATTTCAAAAGGAGAAAATAAGATAAGAATGTGTACTGACTTTTGAGATTTAAATAAGGCATCCTTAAAAGATGATTTCCCATTACCTAATATTGATATGATTGTGGATTCAACAATGGGTCATGCGCTATTATCTTTTATGGATGGCTTTTCGGGCTATAATGAAATCTTTATTCCTCTCAAAGATCAATTTAAGACCATATTTATAATACCTTTGGGAACATTTTGTTGGGTCATGATGCATTTTGGATTAAGAAATGTGGGAGCAACTTATCAACGAGCAATGAATTTGATTTTTCATGATTACATTCATAAAATTCTTGAGGTTTATGTGGATGATATCTTGGAGAAATCTATACAAAGAGGAGATCATGTTAGCATTTTATGATAAATATTTGAAAGGATTAGAAGTTACAATAAGAGATTGAATCCTAAGAAATGTGCCTTTGGATTTGATTCTGGTAAATTATTGGGGTTTATAATCTCTAAGAGAGGAATATAGGTCGATACTGAAAAGATTGATGCTATTGTTCATATGCCTCCTCCTAAGAGAATTTCTCAGTTACGAAGTTTACAAGGAAAAATTTAAGCAATTTGTCGCTTTGTTTCCAACTTAGCTGATAGAACTGTTCCTTTTACTTCCTTGGTTAGAAAGGATACCACTTTCTCTTGGAATGAGTAATGTAAACAATCCTTTAAGAAATTTAAGGAGTATCTCGCCAATCCTCCTATTTCGCAACCTGCTCAATTTGATAAACCCTTTTATTTGTATACTTCAGCCACTTTGAATGTTGTGAGTGTGTTGTTGGCTCAGCATGATAGTGAGGGTAAGGAAAGACCTCTGTACTACATTAGTCAAAATTTACTTGATTATGAAACAAGATATACAGACTTGGAAAAACAATCCTTAGCCTTAGTTTATGCTTGTCAGAAACTCATGCATTATCTATTAAATGTTGAAGTCAATGTTATTGTTAAATTTGATCCTTTGAAACATCTTTTCTCAAAAACTGATCTCTCTAGCTATCTTGCAAAGTGGGTGATGTTACTTATGGAATTTGATCTAATTCATTTCTAAAAAGTTGATTAAAGGAAAAGCTTTAATGGATTATTTGGCTAAAGCTCCTTGTCCTCATTCCGATACATGCTTTACTTCAATAAAATTCCCCGATGAAAACATTATAGCTTTAAAAAAAAGAGGATGTTTGGGAATTATATTTTGATAGATCTAGATGTAAGACTAGTTTTGGTGTTGGCATTATCTTGATCCCTCATACGAAAAAACCAATCCCTATGTCATATAAATTGACTTTTACTTGTACTAATAATATTGCGGAGTATGAAGCTCTTATAGCTGGTTTACGAGCGGCTTCATCCCTTAACATTAAAAACTTGGAAATTTATGGATATTGGAAATTGATTATAGAACAGATTAAAGGAGATTATCAGACTAAGAATGATAAAATGACACAATATAGAGATTTGGATCTTGATGTTCTTTCACAATTCTCTTCTTATATGATTCAAACTTTACCTAGGAAAGATAATCGGCATGCAGACACCATGGAAAGTGCAACTTCTTTGGTTTTTCTTGAGAGTAATGCTGAAGAATTTCAATTTACTATACATACTCTTAAAAACCCTGTGATTTCCAATAAGGTTACCTCTGATTGTTTCAATTTGCATTTGGATGAATGGTATTCTCATATCTTTCATTTTTTGAAAGATGGTACTTTTCCTGAATCAACAACAAGGAACATGGGTAATCATATTAGGAAGCTTGCAGCATGTTATATCATTTTAGGAGATACGCTTTACAAACACTCTTATGATGGTTTTCTGTTAAGATGTCTTGGTAAAACCAAAATTCTGATAGCTTTGGCAGAAGCTCATTCTGGTTCTTGTGGGGGACATTTTGGTGGAAAATATTTACTCAATAAATTTATTAGAATGGGATATTATTGGAAAACAATGGAACAAGATTCTTTCATGTTTGTTAAGAAGTGTCCTCAATGTCAAAAACATGGTAATTTGATTCATGCTCCCGCTTGCGAGCTTTGTAATCAAGTGGCTCCATGGCCTTTTAGTATTTGGGGTTTTGATCTTATTGGAAATATCTCACCACCTTCTTCTCAAGGAAATAAACACATCCTGATAGCTAAAAATTACTTTATTAAGTGGGTGGAAGCTGTCCCTCTCCATTCAACTTACCACGGATGTTAATTGTGATTTCATTCTTAACAACAATATAATGCAATTTGGTATTCCTTCAACAATAATTTCAGATAATGGTACCTCTTTCAAGAATAAATAAGTCACAAAACTCTTGGAGAAATATCAAATTCAACATAGATTTTCAACTCCCTATTATCCTTAATCTAATGGTCAAAATGAAGCATCAAATAAGGTCATTGAACAAATTTTGAAGAAAACAATTAATAAGCATGTGAAAGATTGGCACACCCAACTTACATATGTTTTATGGGCTTATAGGACTAGTGTTCATACTACCATAGGTACTTCTCCTTATAATCTTGTCTATGGTATTGATGCTATTATGCCTTTGGAACTGGAAATACCTTCTTTACGTGTTTCATTTCATGGGATAATTGACAAAGATACATTTTGAGAACAATGATTACAAGAATTAGAAATGTTGGATGAACAACGAATAAATTCTTTAGAACATATAAAAGCTTATCATAAATCCCTTTAGAAGTAGTATAATAATAAGGTAATTGAACAATCATTTCCAATGGGTGAATTAGTGCTATATGAGAATCAAAGAAATGTGAATTCTTTACCTGGTGAAAAAGGTAAGTTTATCCCTAATTGGCTTGGACATTTTATTGTAATTGAAGACTTTGGTTCAGGTGCTTACAAAATTGTTGATATGGATGGTGTGCCTCTTAAGGAGCCTATCAATATTATGCATCTAAAGTGTTATTATCCTTAGTACATCATTTCTTCCTTGTGTATTTTTGTATTCCTTATAAAATATTTGTGTTTTTTTACAGGCTATGTAATTTTAGCGAATTACATTTGAATCATTCATACATGTTCTTTCTTTATATTAAGTTTTATGTTATTGATGAAAATATAGTAATAAAACACAGAAATAGCTAGCAAAGAAAGTTTCTCATCTATATATAATAATTTTGTTCTTTAGAGTTTGATACATATGTGGCACAATGCCCTATCTATCACTCTATCTATCTCTACGCTCTAATGGTCGATGGCTCCCAGATCTCTCTGATCTACGATTTGAAGATGTAGATCTTTGTACGATAGTCCATGAGTGGCTCGTGAACATGTTGAGATCATAAAAATTCTCTTGTGATCTCCATAGGTCAGCCATTAGCCTCTCCTCTCTCTCTCTCTCTACATGACCTCAACTGTCACTGGACACAAGAAAAGATGTCAGCATGCCTGCCGGGATCTTTGTAACCAATGGGGAAATCTTGCTCGTTGGCTGGTAGTTGGTAGGATAGGCATGTATCCTTTAGAGCCTTGGATATGAAGCACCTCCACTCCGCTATGCTAGCTACATAATTAAAATACATTTATTAGTACTTTTCTTCACAAATTAAGTGAAATATTTCAAAAAATTCATGTTCTATACTTGGATTTCCCTCCCGGGTATCACTGAAGGGTCTAGATGGTGGGGGTATGGAGTGACTACTCTCCATGGTCTCTATCTCTAGGTTGCAGAGGTGGTGTCACTATATGGGCGCATGGAGGTCATCATGATCTAAGTGGTGTAGCATGAGTAACCTGCTCATCTGCATCCATACTACTCATCAGGGGAATCCTATCTTCTCTCTCCTCTACTCTCTCCTCCTCCATGGGATCTCCTTTAGAAGTGTGATCCTCCCCATCTTTGTGATCATCCTCCCCCTCCTCCTTTGGTATGTAAATATCTTGGTGTTTCCTCTCTGAAAATCCTGGATCACCTGTGGGGTAGTCTTCAGGGAAGATGGGGTGGTTTCCTTCCAGACTCCATTATCTGATGTAATCCCTACTGATGCCTATTGGGGCTACATCAGGGGCTACCTCTACATCCTCTCTCTCATTTGTATCACTGTCTATAATATCTTCTATAGATGGCCAAGGTATAGTGTCGGGTCTCTAATAGTATCTCGTCAGATGTGCATACCGAGGTACTTCTCTAGGGACTCCCTGTACAAGACTAAACTATCTCATCACTCTATCATAGTAATACGACATTACTATGTGACTGTGATGACCCTCTAGCAGCTTGTGCTGATGCGAGTGTCTCATCTGATGTCATGTATTTGACCACTCTATCATAGGATAGTATGGTCTCCATATCATATTTGTACTTGGTATATGGTCTAGATGTACCCTCCAGTAAAGGATATCTCCATACTCCTAGGAAACTCCCAGTGGATACAAAAAGGCTCTAGGTGTACCCGCATCTACCACTGCTAGATAGACCTATGGTCATGTACATGTGAAGTTCTCAAATAACCAAATCTGCAATAATGTGCATACCGTGAGTCTCTCTCGCCGATATCTCACCAACTAACATAACTTATGATATAGATGGGCTAGCATGATGCGGCCCCACACAAACATAGTCCTATCACTCTCCATCATGCGTACAAGATGGGTAAAAGGTGCTATAAATATTGTACACTTTGTGTTGAGTACTACAACAAAAGAAAGTATACACAACATAACCCTCCATACCAAGGGTTTCATACCTTCTAGTATAACTGATAGAGTGATGTGGTATGCTTGGGTTCACATCTGTGGAACCCTTCCTATACAATAATCTACATCTACGCAAATATCCTAGCAACACCACTGTACTCTTGATCTGATAGGAGTGCCTTGGATTGGAAGTCACAGGATCCTGTATACATCCTCAAATGTCACTGTGATCTTTCCTGAGGGAAGATGAAAGGAATACGTGTCCTCATTCCACCTCTCTATAAGAGCTGATATCATGGATTAGTGAAATATCATCAGTAGTAGGACTACTACCCAGTACAGTCCCACATCTCTTAGTAGCTATGTCTCATCCTTGTCTAGCTTAGAAAAATTCTCTATGATCAACAGTAGTGGTCCTCCAAAGGGGTGCTCTTGGAGACAAACTAGGTCTTGTTAGCACAAAGCAACATGGTGCAGGAGCACCTAGGTAAGGCTCTTTGGTAACCTAGGGTTTCTAGAGTTATTTTGTCTTGTAGTGGTTCTAGCCAAACCAATAGTTATATAATAGGACTAGAGGTGTCCTAAGGTGTGTGTTAGGTCTTTATGGAAGGTCTTTTTCAGTTTGTTTGGTCTTTTAGGAAACAAATTCCAATTTGGACCCTAATTGCCAATGTTGTGGCAATGGTGTAAATCAAGCACATAAGGGTCAAATTTAGAAAGAGAGTGTTTTAGGACCTAAGAGAGGTAAGCATGGTCTACCTAAGTCTATTATGATGTTTTCATGGTCTTAAAATAAAGTTTAGAGTGGATTTCCTAAAATTGTGGAAAGTCGTCAAAATTGTCAATGTTGTCATTGACAACATTGAAACAATTGTGCAAGAAGAGAATTTTTGATGAAATGGTTATTGTAACTATCTGAAACCATTGTATTAGGGATGGGGACAAGTATAAGAGGCCTTCCTTGACCTCTAAGCAAGGTTGGTGAACATTTTGAATATACAAGATTTTCTGTGTGTGCATTTTCAGAGCAATTTTAGTGAGTTTTCTTGTTTACAGTAGTTAGATGGATTAGATCTTAGTCTGCATTCACTGATTAATTTAGGGTAGGTTAATTTGAGATTCTATATGGATTTATTTTGTGAATTTGTGGTGTTTATATTGGTTTAGTTAAATTCTTTGTATTTTACCTTGTCACTGGTCTGAACTAGGCAGGTTGGACAAATGGGGTCTTAACTCAACTTGCCACCGTAGATTTGGTATGGCTCTTGGCATGGGTGAGGAGAATCCATGTAAATTATTTTTAAAGGAGGGGCCCAAGAAATTAGTTTTACTATTTTGCAATGATGCCCTAGGCGAGCCTGTTGTGCATGGCTAGGGACTGAGAAACATTGCAAGTGATGCAAGGAGGGTTGAATGCATTAGTGGCTTCAACCAAAGCTCATGGAGGGATAGAGTAATGTGTGAAAGACCCCCAATTCAAAGGAGAATTTTGGAGGAGTTTTTTGGTGGATTGAGAGAACACTTTTGTGTTCAGACTGTCAAAAAGCCCTAAAACCCTGATTTTTAGGCATGATAGTAGGAAGGGTTGTACAGACAACTAGAGGATTGGAGACCTTGAAAATATCAAAGTTCTTGATAAAGGGTGTTTGAGTCCTAAACCCTTTTGGAGGCTTGTGTGGGAAAATTTCAAGTTATCTTCAAATTGGCAAGAAAAAGGCCTAATTGGCTTGTAGCCCTATTTGGGGCGAGAAAGGTGCATTGTGAAGCACTCGATTGTTATGTGTTTGTGCATGGTGTATGCAGGGTTCAAATGGAACCAATGGAGGTCTTGATGACCTATCCTTCCATGGAGATAAATTATAAGAGGAATTGAGACAATTATTGGAGATTGAGACTAGGAAAGACCTAGTTAGTTTGTGTTGCAGAATGGAGTATTTTTTATTAGTACTATTGGTGTACACTAGGTGAAAGGTTAGGATCTTGTATTAAGATACCTAAGGAGAGTAGGGTTGAGCCTAGAACCCTACTAGGTCACTAAATTTTCCTAAGGAGACCCTAGAGGAGAATAGAGTAGAGAGAAAGCCTAGGTGTGTTACATCAGAGTGGTATCATAGCCCCAAAAGATTTGGGATTGTATATGTCAGAGGTGGAATCTTGTGGCTCCACAGACATGGTTACAAATGTAGAGTTGTCTAGGGACATGGATGAGAAAAAGGAGAGGAATATAATCCTTGAAGAGGCCCTAGAAGAGATGAAGCTAAAACTACAAGAAGTAGTGGATGCAAGAGAACAAGGTAGAGAAGGTGAAATGAGTGATAGAGGGAAGCAAAAGGTTGAAGAGGATAATATTATCCTTGAACCAGAACCTGTGATGGAGAAAGAACCATTCTTGAAAGCCATCAAGGCATTGGGTGGTAAATCCTTAGAAGGCATCCCATTGTTTAGTGGGAAAATGGACATTGAAACAATGTTGGAGTGGATTGAAGGGATGGAGAATCACTTCGAGTGTGAAGGAATAAAAGATGCACAAAAGGTTAAGGTGGATAAGTCAAGGCTTAGGGGATCAGCCCTAACATGGTGGAAATATCTACAAGATGAAAGAGTCAGACTTGGGAAGCAACCTATAGCAAATCGGCAAGCAATGGTACCTAAGATGAAAGAGAAATTTTTACCAGAAGACTATGAGATCCAACTCCATAGAAGGAGACAAGGATTGAAGAAGAAAGATATGGATGTAGCATCTTGTATAAAGGATTTTCAAAGACTCTATCTTAGGTCAAAGAAACAAGAAGAGCCAATCAGAGTGGCTAGGTATCTAGGTGGGTTGAAGTGGAACATCCAAGAAGAGATTAGCTTGTGGACCCCCACTACTGTTCAGAGATGTCAATAGCTAGCTCTCAAGGTTGAAGAGAAGAATAGGAAGAAGAGTGAATCTAATTTGAAGGGTAGAGGCAGAGGGAGAGACAAAAGAGGATAGAGAGGAGGTTACCAAGGCAGGGGTAGTGAACAAAGAAATCAAGGTGAAAATAGATTGATAAAGCACACCAATGAATCCACAACAAGAGGTGGTTATGGCAGAGGTAGAGGTAATCAGAGTGGATCTAATAGGGGGAGAGGAGGTAGAAGCAACTCCTATTTTTCAAATATGAAGTGCTACAATTGTGGATAGACTGGTCATCCAACATATAGGTGTCCTGATAAGCCTACTACATCTAATAGTGACAAGAGGGTAGCTTATGTTCAAGAGGACACTTCTAGTGTCAAGGCACCTGATGTTGATCATATAGAATCTAAGATGGGTGAGAATCTAATGTTTAGAAGGGTATTGATTAGGCAGATAGTGAAGGATGAACCTAAGCAAAGGGGGGCATTGTTTAGGATCAGATGTAAGATCCTTGGAAAAGTCTGCAAGGTGATAGTAGACTCTGGATCTACTGATAATATAATATTAGAGGAGGCAGTTACTAAATTGAAATTAACCAAGATACCCCATGTGAACCCTTACAAGGTGACTTGGCTTAATAAGGGATAGAGTGTGTTAGTAAATGAGAAAACATGGGTAGAGCTCTCTATAGCAGGCTACAAGGATAAATTACTTTGTGACATCCTACCAATGGATGCTTGTCACTTGTTGTTAGGAAGACCCCGACAATATGATAGAGAGGTAGTGCATCATGGAAAGGAGAAGTCCATATCCTTTAAGAAGAATGGCAAGACATTTAAAATACAATCTTTATTGGAGGATGAAGAGCCATAGTATAAGACTCCTACTATGTTATTTTGTAGTGGAAAGGAGTTTGTAAGAGACATCAAGGAAGAGGCAAGTGCAGGGTATGCCATTTTGTTAAAGCCCAAGGAGGAAGAGAAGATAGTTAAGGAGATAATATCCAAGGAGATTCAGACTCTACTTGACAAATCCAATGATATAGTCAGTGATGGGACTCCTACAACTTTTCCTCCTAAGAGAGTGATTAGTCATCAAATTGACTTCATACCTGGTGCCTCATTGCCTAATAAAGAAGCTTATAAGCTAACCCCTGATCAAAATTTAGAGTTAGCTAGACAAGTCCAATAACTATTGGACCAAGGTTTGATTAAAAAGAGTATCAACCCATGTGTAGTCCCTATGGTGTTAGCATCAAAGAAAGGTGGAAAATGGATACTATGTACTGAATCAAGGGCAATTAATAGAATCACCATAAAATATAGGTTCCCAATACCTTGGATAGAGGATCTTATGGATTGTCTTGGAGGGGCAATGTACTTTACCAAGTTGGAATTGAAAAGTGGTTACCATCAGATAAGGGTTAAGGAGGTAGATGAGTGGAAGACATCATTCAAAACAATTGATGGGTTGTATGAATGGCTTGTGATGCCATTTGGCCTCACCAATTCTCCTAGCACATTCATGCGGCTCATGAATGAAGTGCTTAAGGACTTCACAGGTAAGTTTTTGGTGGTCTATCTTGATGACATATTGATCTATAGTAGAACAAAGGAAGATCACATTAAGCATGTTGAATCAGTGTTGAAGAAATTGCATGAAGAGAAACTAGCCATTAATTTGTAGAAGTGTGAGTTCCTCAAGCAAGAGCTTGTCTACTTGGGATTTGTGGTATCCAAGGGATCTTTGACAATGTGCCAAGACAATGTGTTAGCTATACTGAATTGGCCACCACCTACATCAGCAACTGAGGTAAGGAGTTTCCATGGCCTAGCTCAATTTTATAGGAAGTTCATTAGGAATTTTAGTGGTATATGTGCACCATTGTTGGAAACTATT
>MU227134.1:4199290-4313040 GCA_018584345.1 Thuja plicata
AAGGAGTTTCCATGGCCTAGCTCAATTTTATAGGAAGTTCATTAGGAATTTTAGTGGTATATGTGCACCATTGTTGGAAACTATTAAGGGTGGAAGTAAAGCTAAGTTTAGATGGAACTTAGAAGCTAGGAAGTCATTTGAGATGTTGAAAAGGAAAGTAGCTACACAACCTATCCTAACATTGTCTAGCTTTGATAAGTTATTCACTATTGAATGTGATGCAAGTGGCATAGTAGTAGGAGGTGTGTTAAGTTAAGAGGGCAGACCAATGGCCTTCTTTAGTGAGAAGCTGAATGAAGCTAAGAAGAAATACTCTTCTTAAGACCTAGAATTATATGCTCTAGTGCAGTCATTAAGAAAGTGGAGACACTATCTTCTACCTAAGGAATTTGTGGTGTTTACTGATAATCAGGCACTTAGCTACATCAATACACAAGAGAAGTTGAGTAATAGGCACCTAAAATGGATGGAATATCTCCAAGCCTTTACATTCACCATCAAGCATAAGAAGGGTCAATTGAACAAAGTTGCTGATGCACTAAGTAGGAGACTTTTGACAGTTCAAGAAGTTTAGTTGAACAGTATAGGCATAGAGAGTTTTAAGGACCTCTATCAAGTAGATGAAGATTTTGGAGAGGCATATCAATTGTGCCATGATTTTTAGAACCATTTCCATAGCAAATTCTCTGAGTTCACATCGGAGAAAGGATTGTTATTCATAGGAAATTAGTTATGTGTGCCAAGGGGTTCTATGAGGATGAATCTCATACAAGAAAAGAATAATGGATCTATGAGTGGACACTTTGGTGTAAACAAGACCTTGGAGTTAGTACAAAGATTTTATCATTGGCCTAAATTAACAAAAGATGTCACCAACTATGTGGAATAGTGTGTAGTATGCATGAAGGAAAAGGGAGGTAGCAACAATGTAGGCTTGTATAAATCCTTACCTATCCCAAATAGACCTTGGGAGTGTGTGAGCATGGACTTCATAGTGGGTCTACCAAAGACTAAGCAAGGCTATGATAGTATATATATAGTAGTTGACAGATTTAGCAAGATGGGGCATTTCATTCCATGCAAGACTACTAGTGATGCTAGTCACATAGCTTATCTATTCTTTAAAGAATTTGTAAGGATTCATGGACTACCCTTAAGCATTGTATCTAATAGGGATGTTAAGTTCATGAGCCATTTTTGGAAAACACTATGGAAAAGATTGGGTTCAAATTTATCTTTTGGATCAACATGCCATCCTCAAAATGATGTTCAAATAGAGGTGGTAAAAAGGGTGTTGGGTAACCTATTGAGGTGCCTAACCAAAGAATATGGTCAGACATGGGATGTAGTCATACCTCAGGCAGAGTATGCATATAATGACAGTAGGAATAGGATGATAGTGAGAAGCCCATCTGACATAGTTTATGGAATGCATCCTAGGGGAGTTTGTGAGCTTAGGGATATTGGAGGAAGGGAGTACAATAGTGGACATGATGAGGAATTCACCCACACTATGAAGGAGATCCAAGAGCAGGTCAAGAAAACTATACATGACAATCAGCAAAAGTTGAAGGGAAAAGTGGATGAGAAGAGGAAGGATATCCAATTTCAAGTAGGAGACTATGTTATGGTTCATTTGAACAAGTCCATAATGCAAAAATGAGTCCCTACTAAGTTGAAAATGAAGAGAATAGGCCCATGCAAAGTCCTAGCTAAATATGGGGCTAATGCCTACAAGCTAGACTTACCTTCTAATTTGAATATCTCTTCTACTTTTTATGTGCAAGACCTAGTTCAATTTAAAGGTCCATTGACTGAGATTAGTCAACATAATCAAGGAGTTTAGAGTGATGTAGACCCTAATGTGGTGTCTACCAAGAAACAATTGACAACTAGGGGAGTTTTGGATTCAAGAGTACAAAAGACAAATAGACACAAGGTGTATATGGAGCACCTTATCAAGTGGAAAGATAGGCCTAAATTAGAGGCTTCATGGATTGTAGAATATGACTTCAAGAAGTTGGGCATTCCTGACTCTTTATTGTCTATAGGAGTGACTTGAATTTCCTTTTGTGGGGGAGTATGGTGAAGGATCACCTAGGTAAGGCTCTTTGGTACCCTAGGGTTTCTAGAGTTCTTTTGGCTTGTAGTGGTTCTAGCCAAACCACTAGTTGAATAATAGGAATAGAGGTGTCATAAGGTGTGTGTTAGGCCTTTAGGGAAGGTCTTTTTTAGTTTGTTCGGTCTTTTAGGAAACAAGTGCCAATTTGGACCCTAATTGCCAATGTTGTGGCAATGGTGTAAATCAAGCACATAAGGGTCAAATTTAGAAAGAGAGTGTTTTAGGACCTAAGAGAGGTAAGAATGGTCTACCTAAGTCTATTATGACATGTTCATGGTCTTAAAACAAAGTTTAGAGTGGATTTCCTAAAATTGTGGAAAGTTGTCCAAATTGTCAATGTTGTCATTGACAACATTGACAACAATTGTGCAAGAAGAGTATTTTCGATGAAATGGTTATTGTAACTATATAAAACCATCAGATTAGGGATGGGGACAAGTATAAGAGGCCTTCCTCAACCTGTAAGAAAGGTTGGTGAACATTTTGAATATACAAGATTTTCTGTGTGTGCATTTTCAGAGCAATTTTAGTGAGTTTTCTTATTTACAGTAGTTAGATGGATTAGATCTTAGTTTGGATTCACTGATTAATTTAGGGTAGGTTAATTTGAGATTATGTGTGGAGTTATTTTTTTAATTTGTTGTGTTTATATTGGTTTAGTTAAATTCTTTGTATTTTACCCTGTCGTTGGTCTGAACCAGGAAGGTTGGACAAATGGGGTCTTAAATCAACTTTCCACTGTAGATTTTGCATGGGCTCTTGGCATGGGTGAGGAGACTCCATGTACATTATTTTTACAAAAGGAGGGGCCCAAGAAAGTAGTTTTACTATTTCTTCATTGATGCCCTAGGTGAGCCTGTTGTGCATGGCTAGGGACTGAGAAACATTGCAAGTGATGCAAGGAGGGTTGAATGCATTGGTGGCTTCAACTAGAGATCATAGAGGGATAGGGTAATGTGTGAAAGACCCCCAATTCAAAGGAGAATGTTGGAGGAGTTTTTTGGTGGATTGAGAGAACACTTTTGTGTTCAAACTGTTAAAAAGCCCTAAAACCCTAATTTTTAGGCATGATAGTAGGAAGGGTTGTAAAGACAACTAGAGGATTGGAGACCTTGAAAATCTCAAATTTATTGATAAAGGGTGTTTGAGTCCTAAACCCTTTTGGAGGCTTGTGTGGGAAAATTTCAAGTTATCTTCAAATTGGCAAGAAAAAGGCCTAATTGGCTTGTAGCCATATTTGGGGTGAGAAAGGTGCATTGTGAAGCACTCAATTGTTATGTGTTTGTGCATGGTGTATGCAGGGGTTTAAATGGAACTAGTGGAGGTCTTGATGACCTATCCTTCCATGGAGCTAAGTCCTAAGATGAATTGAGACAATTCTTGGAGATTGAGACTAGGAAAGACCTAGTTAGTTTGTGTTGTAGAATGTAGTATTTTTTATCAGTACTATTGGTGTACACTAGGTGAAAGTTTAGGATCTTGTATCAAGATACCTAAGGAGAGTAGGGTTGAGCATAGAACCCTACTAGGTCACTGAATTGGCCTAAGGAGACCCTAGAGGAGAATAGGGTAGAGAGAAATCCTAGGTGTGTTACATCACAACATCATATCAAATCTCTACAAACACTAAACTATACATCCAACTTGACTAGGTAAAGGTCAACCTCACTTAGGTCAAGGTCAACCTTCCTAGGTAAAGGTTTATCTTCCTGGGTCAAGGTTGACCTCACCCTAGATGATGATCTGGACCTTCCCAAATCATGTCATCCTTAAAGGGTCAAGGTTGACATGACTGGGTCAAGGTCGACCTTTATGGGTCAGGGTTGACCTTGCCTATCAAAACAAGAAATTGAGATTATAGAAATAAAAAATAGTAAGCTTACCTTGAGTAGTGGCTGTCCTACGGCCAGATATTGTCTTAGGAGCTCCATTCATGTTGCTCAAAGTTCTTCTCTGATTGGCATCTTTATTTCTCTCCCAAATTTTTCAAATGGTAAGAATGAGGAGGTATGTGCTCTCTTCCCCTATTTATAGATAGAAAGTAGGGTTTTTGTGAGGATTTTTAGGGTTTTATTAGGGTTTACCTAGGTTAAATTTGAAATTTCCTTTCATATGCATTTAGATAGGCATTCACTCTTTTCATCATAACTTGAGTTTTGTAGCTCCATTTTTAGTGTCATCTATGGCATTGGAATCATGATTTAGATACCTAATTCCTTGAATCAGTTTAGGAAGGTTTAGGATCCTTCTAACTGGTTTAGGAAAATATTTTTCAATAAGATGCATATCCAGTATATAGGACTATCCTTATCACCTTGTTACACCCTTCATAAGTAGAAATATGAAATAGGGGGGAATAAGGGGATTTATAAAATTCTCAATCTCATCTTAGTAATTCATAGGTGATTTACGATTTTCACTAACCTTGTGTGCTGCAGGTTGCGGGTACTAATAGTTTCTTGCGGGATCTCTACATTGAGGACTTGGCTATATCCTTTTTATCTTTATGATGTTTTCTTACTTTAGCTTGCATATTTACGTAGTGTCATATCTAAGCTAAAGTGGGGGATGTATCATCTTAAAATGGAAGAATTTCCATTTTAGTAGGTTTAGCACCCTCTTTTAGTATATTTACATGATAGATTTGCATTTAGGATGCATCTGCACTTGGAATTAGGGTTAGGATCCATGGGATTCTCCTTGATTTCCTTCTCCATGGATCTATTTTCTAGTTAGGACCTATGTACTAGTCCTCCTAGCCCTTGTCAAATATATTCTAGGCCCCTATGCCTATTTCTGACATTTGATTCTATTTTCCCGTCTTCCTAGGTCCCTACCCAACCTGGGAATCTCACTAACATTCCATGTTGACCAGCTTGAAACCTCAGGTCAGGGTCGAGGTTGACCTTGACCTCTATCAATTTTTGTTTCTTGCTTTCAGATCTGGACCATAACCGGGTCCTAAATCTAAAATTGGTCCCCAGATTTGAAAGGCGGGAGGGTTTTGATTTAAAATATAATTAAATGCATTTCCTCCTTAGTTGGTCATTGTGATTGGACCCTGATTCAAGGTGAAATTTGAATTATGGGTCCTTGCATTTCCCTAGGAGGATTACCTTGAGATCTCTATATAAGCACTCTCTTTTGCCTTCATTTGGACATGACAAAATTACGATATCATGACATAATGATGATACAAGAATGCAAGAGGATGATATAGGAAGACAAGATATGATGATGCCTTAATACATGCAAGCATTTTATGGACAAGCTATTGTGGATCTTCCACAAAGCCATGATCGTCCAGTTCTAGTCATTCCTCCTGAATCATTTATAGAAGATGTTTCTTATTAGAGAAATCATGCACTAATCTATAATCATTTTTTGATCTGCATATCTTTGTCATCTTGAGAAGCCTAGATTTTATGTTCATAGAAAATAAAGGGGGATATGGAGTTCATGCTTGCAACAAAAAATTGTTTCTTATTTTTTTTTTCTAGCACATTGTTCCAAAATCGAGTTTTTGAGGGTGGTCTATATTTCTGCAATCATGTGGGTTTGTTCATTAAACCCTGGCATGCAAGATTCAATTCAGAAGAGGAATTTTCCTCAAAGGTTCTTGTTTGGGTTTGTCTACCATGACTTCCTTTAGAGTTTTGGAGTGAAGACATTCTTCAATGGATTGTTGCTTTGCTTGGGAAGTCAACTGTGATTGCCTAGAAAAGTTAGGATACAAAGGTACTTACCTTTTTTCATATATGTGTTCGGATTGATTTAAATAACCCATTGAAAAATTCCTTATATTTTTTTTAGGCTCCTCCTCATGGATTCAACAACTTGATTATGAATCTCTCCCTTTGCATTATTAGGTAGGTCATGAGTATTTTCATCTTATGTGTCAATGTCCTATAATTAATAAGGGCACTAGTACTTTTGTGGGTAGTTCTCCTTCTTCCTCGGTGCCAAAGGTGGATAAAGGGGACAAAGGAAAGGCCCATGTGAAAGATAGTGGCCTTGATAAGGATGGTTTCATACCTATTAAGTCCTGAGCCAAAGGGAGGGGAAAAAAGTGTTGGAAATAATGGGAAGTATGTACTGAGAGGGGAGGGGTGAATCTGTACCTCTAAAACTTATAGTTAATTTAACCTTTAACCTTATGTAATCAAATATTTTCTTTACCGATCATATTTGTTGTTCTTTCTTTATGCATGTAATATCAATTCATAATCTTAATTGTATGTAAATATTCATACAAACATTCATGAAATCAATAACACATAACACAATATATGGTAATGCAGAAAACCCCTATTAGAAGGTAAAAACTGCGATGGGGATGGCACCCAAAAAAAATTCACTATCTGCAGATTGGAAGGGGCCGCTTAAGGCTTACAATTTGATCACTTCTAATGATCTACCCTTTTAGGAGTATCATGTGGAGACTGGTTAAGGTCTACTTTGTCAAGAGCTTTAGAAATACTATTTAGTGTGCACTAAGTTAAGAGATTTACAATAGGATTGTTAAATCCACCTTTCTTGAAAGGATTTCTTCTATTTTCTACACTTGTTAGAATGTAGAAAAAAATACTCATTGACCTAAGTGTATGCAATCTACAATTTCTGATTACAGATCCATTAAAGTTTACATGTACAAAGTATCACCTAATGTGATTGATTAATACCTCTGTTGCTCGGTAGCCTTGATTCTTGGTTCTTGATAACCAAATTCATCTTTTGTTGTTTTTCTTCATGAAACTCTTAGTCTAATCCATAGATGTTCTCCTTGGCTACAATAATCCTCTCATTATTTTCAAATGAATGATTACACATCTATTTATAAAATAGATTTGACCTTTTTAGTTTCACATATTACAAACTTAACTCTATGATCAAAGGTTTACAACTTGACCTTGATCTCCTAGTTCGCATATTTTTAATCACTTAGAATAATTAAAACAATTACAATTATGTTTCTTGTTCCTTAAGAAATGATTTTAAAACAAATCTAAACTCTAAATATAAAGTATAACTATTTTATCTGATGTGGAAGTCAGATCCACTTTTCTCAGGATATAACTGACTTTTGGTGTCTGATGCTCAGGTTGCTCTGAAAGTCTTTCAGTGTTCCTTTGTTGAACTATCTATTAGGCTCCTTTGTATTATCTTTGGGTTGCACTTTTGGTTTACACTGTAAGACTTGTGTCATCAGGTTTCTTTATACTTAGCACTTTCGGTTTGAACTGAAACCTGTCTTTCGATGTAGTGTAACTGATAGTTCAAACAACTGTTTCTCTTTGCATACTAATGAAAAAATATTGTTAGCAATCTCCCCCTTTGACATTAGTATAAAAAACTAATATGTTAAAAATATTAAAGTGTTTAGTATGTACACCATGTATATTACTTAGTCATTTCATGACTCCCCCTATGCATATGCCGGTATAGTATAGTATACGTGTATGTACACTTGTCTTTATACTATTTCTTCCTTTTTACCTTGTCTTTTCCCTTTTTGCTATATGTACTATACATATCATTCTCCTTTTCCCCCTTTTTTGATAGTAAGGGAAAGGATTATACCTATAACTGATGAAAATATGTGAGTGAGAGGCCTTCATTTCCTCCATCATCTTCTCCCATTTCTCCTTTAGATGCTCAAGAGCCATATGTTCTAGTGTAATCTCAACATGCATGTGGTAGATGATGTCTGCTACAGACATCTCAGGGGTGACAATTAGTTGTCTTGCCAAACTTATGTGCTGTGGAAAAAGTGTGAGGTTCGGTAAAAGTTGAGCATGTATCCCGATAACCTCTTGTCAAAACTGCGATTCTGCTTCCCAAAGTTGTTGTCTTAACCTTTTGATTTCAATTATCCTCTCATAATGAAATTTGATTGTATTTCCATCTGTGGTTAGACTTTGAGCACTTGCATTTAGATCAGAATTGATCTTTGCAATCTTATCACTGTTATCCTTTATGAATTTATCGAAAGTGGATAGCTTTTGAATTAAGGAAATAGCTTCAGTAATGATTGGATCTAATTCATTTTTTAGTTTTGAAATATTTACCTTATTTTATGCCACTTCTTGGCTAATATTTTCTGTCATTTTGTATTGGAACTTTTGTTTTTCTCGTTCTTTAATAGCCTTTTCTGCATCCACATTTTAAGTTGAGTTTTCTTTGGTGAGAACATAAATTTGATCCAGATTGGGGGCATTGTGATCAACATCAATGTTGGGAACTATCTGTTGTAAGATATCTCTTGTATTTTCCAGCACTAGAGAATCTTTGTGTTCTTTTCTAAGCTTTACTTGTATTTCTTTCCTTTGACACATCTCTCCATATTCTATAAGAGATTCATAGTCCAATGTGGTTGGATCACACTTTGGTATTTCAATGGTTTCATCAAGTGTGACCTCCGACTTACTCTTCTTGGTTTTCTTCTTCTTCTTCTTTTGTGATGCACCTATATGCATAACCATAGAAATTTTTTTCTTCTTGGTCTGATGTGCTAGAGGAAGGCTTCTGTTGTGTACTTGTACCTTTTCCCTACTACTTAGGGTTTTTATTTCAATTTTTTTGTGGACGTCTCCTCATCAACCTTCAGTGTAACTTCAACATCTCCTTCAGTGTTCTTAGGAGTGGTATCAACTGTCTTATCTTGTTCACCTTTCTCTTTTTTCACTTCATCTGTATCTTTCATTTGTGCATCCTTATTGGTGTGATCTCCATCTTTTTGTTCTCCACTGATGACTACTTCTTCATCTGTTGTATCCTTCTTTTCATCATTACCCTTATCTTCGGGTATGCTTGCATCCTTTTCAAGTGACTTATCCTTTTCCAAGATAATTTTGATAGATTGTATCAACAGTGGTATTTGTCCTGGTGTGTCTACCTATTCTAAATCTATTGTAGTGTCTTGTTCATCATTTTGGTCCTTGACAACAGTGACATCTTCATCTCTCTGTACTTCATTTGCAAGATCTACTTCGGTAACATCAATGATTGTATTATCGGGCCATGTCTCATCTTAAATGTTCATATCCTTGTTGCCTTTTGTGTTTAACAATTCTTCATTAACATCCTTATCAATAATAAGAATATGTTTGAGGCTCTGTTTATCCTGATCATCCTTGTTCTCTTTCTTGTTGGTAAGAGCAATTTGTGGTTCGGGACTTGTATCCTTTTTAGGTATATCAAGTATCTTTCTTCATTTAGCCTCACTCTTCCTATCTAGTTCAAGTAGAGGTCCTTGAAGTACTTGATAGGCTCTTAAGTTTGGTGAGAACCTCATGGAGTGTTTCTTCATCACTTCTTCAATCTCCTCCATTTTATATTTGGGAGGCATGAAAAAAACTAGGGCTCTTTCCCTAATCTCTTTCTCAGAGTGTAATGCAAATGTCCATCTTGCCGATAATCTATTCTGAAGTTCTTTTGGCATATTATCTACCAATTGTATTGGAACATATTTGAATATACACATCATTTTGATAATTGCCTCTTCTATTTTATTTTGATCCTCGGGATCCAATGTTAGCCATTTCTTAATCTTGTGATCATTGACTATTCTTGATTTGGTAATAGAAGTACATACCTCATCAATAGTTTCAGGAATCTCACTCTTTTCTTTTTGGACAAATTCATCCTGCTGAGTATCTTTGATATCTTCCTTGGTTAGGATTAATTTCCTTCTCCTCTTTGGTTCTTTTGTCTATTTGGTTTGAGGTTTTCTTTTATAGGTTCTTACTTGACCTTTCTTGATTGGTGGACTTGCATCTTTTGTTGTCTGACTCCTGGTTATGGTTGCAGTAGTAGTCCTAGGTTTCTTTGCTGGTGGTGGAGATGGCGAATTGCACTTTGTGGAATCTGAGTCACTCTCTTCTTAGCTTCACTGACAAGTGACTAACCCTCAGTTTCTTTAGTCTTTTTTGTTTCCTCCTCATTCACCGACAATTTTTCTTTCAATGTCTTAACCATTTTACCTTTCTTTCTATCAATATTTTTCACAACTTAGCTAGTTTTAATCCTTTCTTTGGTTTCCTCATAAGTTCCAAACTTGGGTTGTGATTTATCCAATGGTTCAATTATCAATGCCTCAATAGCATTTGATGCTTGATCTATGTTCACCTCATAGTCAAGTGGAGCTAGCCATGTTATCCTCAGTACAACTGGCTTGATATAGGTGTAGTCGGTGTCCACCAAAAAACATATGTCAGTCCTAAATTTTTCTACTAACTGTTCTGGAATCCTTACTCTCTTCTACATTATTTCTTTTAATCTAGCAAAGTATTCATCCATGAGTTATTCAAAATTGTCTCCTAGTGATTTGATGAACTCACTAATCTGTGTGGTCATTGGTCTAGTTGTGTCCCATTTGACATTTCCTATGGATGGGAAGGATTCTTGGAAATAGAAATATATGCACATGATGAGTGAACCAAACTTACATGAGTTGGAATTTACCGTCCTTATTGTCTTCATTTTCTCATCCAATTGTCTTAGCATAAGTTCTGACAGATCCAACTATAGTCCCTTCTTGAAAATATTGTATGTTGTATCCACTGCTCCGGATGTAATACTATTTATCCTGCTAACCTGAAAGAACTTGTATCCTAAGACACATGCTCCAAATTTCATTTCATCATCTTTTATGGTGGATACCTTTAATCCTCTTCCATCCCATGCTTCTCCTGTATTATTTTCAATGTTATCTTTAGGAAGGTGCTTTAGTGCCTTTACCTTATCAGTTATGGGTGATAACAACATGTATAATATTCCTGGTTATCGAGTTTGGCTCATCCAGCCATAATTTTTGGTCATGTATCCTGCTTAGTACTAACCAAATCCAATCGGTCTTGAACTCCTTCGGGAACCATAGGGCATTTGTGAGCCCTTTTACCTTAATGTCCCTATGCGCTTCCTTGATAGTTCCATCATCATTGCAAAACTTCTTGAAAGCTTTCTTAACTTTGAGGTCTCCTATTTCTGCTATCTTGCAGTGTATATATGCTTGCACATCTTCGATGAGTAAAACCCTAGCTGGTATTCTAGAGAATGCACCAATGTTGTTAGGTTGTGAAGAAACCTTGGAACATATCTTTTAATGAGGTTCTTCACAGGTTGCATTCTTTATTAGATTGACCTTATTCTTTATATCATTCTTGAGCTTGGAGGTTCTTGACGTAGTTGCCATCATTTCTTAAATTAGGGATTTTTCTCGTAAATGAAAGTAGAGTTCTCAGTTATCTCTGTTACTTACTTCAACCTCTATAGCTGTTAGGAATCTATTTGGAGTACAAGGAGTTGAGTTGTATGTGCTCTACAATCATGTCACTATGTGCTCAGGTTTTTCTCTATCTCTTCTCTCTTGTTACTTGGTGAAAAAAAATGAAACCCTTCCATCATCTATTTGTAGACTTTGCCCTAAGTCAAGTCATTAATGTTGAAACACTTCTCGGTGTATGAAGATGGAGTTGTTGGGTGATACATAAATAAATTTCTCAATGAGAATGTGATGCTTCGGGGCATTTGTCAACTTGTTACCTTCACCAACAGATTTTGGTGTTTGGTGAAGACAACATTGTCAACTCACATGATTACTGATGGATCTTAGTTTACACTAGCGAATTAGCCTTTATGTGTTAATTGACGATTCTTGGTAAGTATAGAAAACTTAGCTTTGTATGTACATTGATGCATTTTGGTATGTATTGACCGATGAGATTGAATTTACAGAATCATTACAAGTAATATGATAGTGCATCTTTAACCATGCTGAATTGGTATTTTAACTATGCACAATAGAAGTGATGTAAAATATAACTTGGTATAACACAATTCCATACTTACTTGTTCTGCTTAGGTGGGGATGGTGATGTCACAAGATCCGTTGGATAAGGTGTCACCAATTGCATTGCTCGGTCCAACTTCATCAGTGTTTGTAGCTTTCCTCCACATTTTGTTTCTCATCTTCCTAATGTCTTCAATGGTATTTCCGTTGGCAAAGGTGCTGGTTTATGTCATTTGGTCTCTATAGTCCTTCTTTAGATGACCAAATTTATGACTATGTAGACATGCCATTTTGGGGTTAGTCCAACTCCTAGAATTTTTTTTCCATTGTCTCATACAGTTTGTAGCTATGTGACCAAATATTCTACATGCTGTATAGTTTTCCCATGTGTTGTAACCCCAAACATATTGGTTACCGAATCTTTTTAGTTGATAGGCAGTTTAATTTTCTTTAGGCTTCCATGCTTGTCTTTTCTTCTTCCTTCATTCAAGAGATGTGTGACTATGCATTTTGCAATCAGGACAGTATTTTTCCATGTAGGTTTCCTTCTTTGGTTGTTTCACCTCAGATTTACATTCATATGCTTTATGTCCTTTCTTGTTACATTTATAACAAATTCCTATGAATGAAGGTGTGGTTTTAGGAATACCTTTCATTTTTCTCCTACATACATTTGATGTATGGCCTGGCCTTCCACAGTGATTGCATGTCAACTTTCTTGGTCTTGGATTTGTGTACAAATTCTTTGGGTCAGCTTAGTTGGGTGATTCTCCATTTTTGGTATACCCTAGTCTGGTATTGTTGTTGACTCTTCTTTTTCCATCAAGAAAATCATCCATCCTTTTGGTTCTTTCTTCAGCTCTCTTGATCATGTCATTATGTTGTTGCTGAATTCTCACTTCATGTTTTAGGTTATCATTTTCTTCTCTTAGCTCACCGATAGATTCTATTCTTTCAATGAGTTCTGTATTCATTCTGTTTGCCTCTTGAATCATTAGAATAATTTGATTTGTGATCTCATGATGATGTTGTTGAAGACAATTATTCAATTGTGTATTTTCATTGATATTACACATGTATTTACACTTATGTAGTGATGTTACATAAATGTCTACATTCATACCGAGCACAGTTGGTGGATGGAAAGAGTTTTTAGTGTTGACCGAGATCAGTCGGGTATTGAAGATGTTTAGTGTTGACCGAGTCACTCAGGAATTTTAGTCACAGTTGATCATTAAAGAAACTTAGTGTTAACTGAGTTGATTATTTAGTGTCAGCACACTAACAATGGTTTACATTCTATAATTAATTAGTTATATGAGGCCAACTAAATTGTGATTTATTACTTATTTAGAAGTATATTCAAGCCGACTTGACAGGGCTTATCATATATATGAAAGGTCAAGTTTTGTATTGAATAAAATAGGAGAGTGTGTGTGAAAAGTTGTAGATAAGTAGAAGTGTGGACTTTTGTGATATGAAGAGTGAAGGCGAAATCAGATGGGATTCTGATTGAGGAATGAACACTCAGAGCTGCAATAGAATATTTAATCAGCAAAGATCCAATTATAATTAGAACATAGATCTGAATCAACAAAGATAGTTGCTTACACATACACTCAATTCATTGTTACTTTCTAACAATTGTAGCAGTGATCTCAAATCTCTTAACAGAGTAGACTTAACAGTCTTTTTGTAAATCCTTTCACAAGGTATCATTTCTATGTTGAAGTGTTGAAAACCTCTAACAAGGCCACTCCTCATAGGGTGATTTAAATCCTAAAAGGGTCACACCTAATAGTGTGTGTTTTTAACCTTTGACAGGCTTGGCTCCTAACAGGGCTCACTTCACAAGAGTGAAAAATAGTAACTAGTTACATTGATGGGTTTTCCCATATTGGGCTTCCATGTTAAATCTTGGTGTCACCTATGTATATGTTATTTTTTTCATGCTTTATGTTTCTACACTTAATCACTAATGTATAATTGCATTGGATATCATTAAGATTTCTTTAACACCCAAGTTACAGAAGAATATCTTAATTAACCGAGTAATAGTGTTATATTGTTTAAGACATCTAAGGGAAAAGGGATTTGTTTTGGAGTAACTGATTCACCCCTCTCCTCTCAGTTTCTTATCTCATTTCTAAAAATTGGTATCAGAGCTTCAAGTGCTTTTAGAGAAGGTTTCAATGTGTAAGCTAAAGATTAGAGATGTCTTACAGAAGGGAGATCCAAAAGCTAAACAAAGACAACTTCCTTGCGTGGCAAGAGCTGATGAAGATACATCTATCTACTATTGGAGATTCTGGTTTGAAATTTTTGGACAAAAAATATGTGGAACCAACAACAACTATGACTGTGAAACAGATGATGGATTAGAAGCTTCATAACATGATGATGATTGATATAGCTTCTTCACTTAGCTACTCAAAATTTGATAAAGTCAAGTACTGCCCTACAACCTATGATATGTGGAAGAAATTATAGGACATTCATGGAGGAGATGCAAATGTAAAGAGAGCCAAAGAAGAAAGTCTCAGAGGACAATTTGATCAGATGAAAATGAAAGAAGGAGAAGACATTAAAAAATACAGTGAAAGAATCAAGAAGATTGTGAGTACCATCAGAGCTGTATGAGGAATAATTGAAGATACAACAGTGGTCAACAAGGTATTAAGAAATTTACTTCCTATCTATTCTATTAGAGTTTCAGCTATTCAAGATATGAGGTGAAATAAGGATATAACTCTGGATACATTAGTTGGAAGGCTTACAACTTTTGAGCTAGACAACTTTGACAATTATTATCCTAGCTCTAGCAATCTTGAGTCTGCATTCAAAGCTAAATTAAACCTTGGTAAGAAGGATAGATACTCAAAAGGGAAACAGATTGAAAGTGATAGTAATGATGAATCTGATGATGAAGATCTAGATATCATTGAAGAATTACTTGCAATGAGAGCTTCCAAAGGTAAATACGAAGGTAAAATGCCATTGAGTTGTTTCTCATCCAATGAGGTTGGTCACATTGTTGCAAAGCGTCCGAACGAAGAAGACAAAGATGAGAAAAAGTTCAACAAGTACAAAGGAAAGAAAGATTTCAAGAACTACAAGAGCTACAAGGACAAAGGTAAGAAGTCTTGTTATATTGCTAAAGATTCTAATAGTGATGAAGAAGAAGATGAAATGGTTTATATTTCTATTAAGGATGGGTCAGATGAAGAAGATGAAAAGACATCACTTTTCTCACATATCAGTAAAAATGACACATGGATAATTAATAGTGGTTGTTCTCATCACATGACTTGTGAGAAGACAAAATTTGAACATCTTGAGCACTATGATGGTGGGAGTGTTAGTTTTGGGAATGATGAACCCTACTATGTGAAAGGAAAAGGTTTCATTACTCTGATAGAAGGAATCAAATGTGATAATGCTTATTGGGTTGAAGGACTAAGGAGAAATATACTCATTGTAGCACAACTGAACAACATTGAATTCAAGGTAGAATTCATGAATGGTAAGGCCAAGCTCCTGGATGGTAAAGGGAACCTAGTTGGAACTAGAAGACAAACAAAAGGTAATCTATTCTATCTTGATCTCACTAAGAGTTCATGCTTCATTGCACAAATAGAAGAAAGTTGGCTATGGCATAAAAGGTTGTATCATGTAAATTTTGATAATCTGGTAAACATAAGAAATAAAAATAGATTTAGAGGTATTCCTATTTTGAAGAAACCCGAGTTAGAAATATGCAAACAATGTCAAATCAAAAAGATGAGAAAGACAAGTTTCAAGAGAATGAATTACAATACTGATGAAATCTTGGAATTGGTACATACTGACCTTTGTGGACCAATTGGAACAACAAGCTATACTAGAGAGAAGTATTTTATTCTCTTTGTTGATGATCATTCTAGAATGATGTCTGTCATGTTTCTCAGAGAAAAACCAAAAGCTTTTCATAAATTCAAATGGTATCTTGCAAGAGTTGAAAATGAAATAAGAAAGAGACTAAAATGTCTAAGATCTGACAGAGGAGGAGAATTCATTTCTAATGAGTTCAATGAATTTTGTAATGAAAGAGGAATTAAAAGATAGGTATTTGCCCCTGGTACAACACAACAAAATGGAATAGCAAAAAGAAGAAACAAATCCATTATGGATTGTTCAAGAACCCTAATGATTGAAAAGAATGTTGCTACCAAATACTGGAAGGAGGCCATCAACACTACAGTGTTCACCTTGAACCGAGTTCAAATGAAGAAAGGTAGTAACCAGACACCTTTTGAATTATGGTATGGCTATAAACCTAATGTTCATTATTTAAAAGTATTTGGATGAAAATGTTACATCTTGAAGGAAGAAAGAAATGGAAAACTTGATGCAAAAAGTGATGAAGGAATATTCATAGGCTACTCATGCATAAGCAAAGCATACAAATGTCTAAATCTTACTACTCATAAATTCATAGAAAGTGTACATGTCAAGATTGATGAGTTTACAGAAAGATGTGAAGAGCAGAGCAGTAAAGAGCCTGAAGCCTATAGGAACTTTGTGTATCATGAGATGATACTATGCCTGTGACTCAAGAAATGGTGATTGGACATAAAAACTATCAAACACTGAATATACTAACACAAAATATACAACCTAAGTTGCAGACTATGCAACACAAGCTCCTGGTAGAAGAGACCGAGTTATAGACAAACAAAACCTAGTCTCAGATAGAGGGACCCGAGTCAGAGACAGAGGAACCCAAGTCACAGATAGTGGAACCTGAGCATCAGATAGAAGAACAAGAAATAATGTTTGAGAATGATAGACCTAGTGGATCAAGTCCAGAATCAAGACTGAAGGATCCAATACTTTCTAAATATGTTAGAAGGCATCATGCACCTGAGAAAATATTTGGAGATCAGACAGAAGGTGTAATGACAAGGAACAAAATCAAAGATACATGTTTACTAAGTGAATTTGAACCTAGAACTGTTAAAGATGCATTGAACGATGAAAGTTGGATAGAGGCAATGAATGAAGAAATTGGGAAGATTGAGAAGAAAAAAACTTGGACTCTTGTGCCTAGGCTGAAGGACAAGAATGTGATTGGAACCAAGTGGGTTTTTAGAAATAAAATAAATGAAAATGGTGAATTTTCTAGAAATAAGGCCAGACTAGTTTGTAAAGGATATGCTCAAGAAGAGGGTATTGATTATGGAGAAATTTTTCTCCTGTTGCAAGACTTGAAGGAGTTAGAACTCTTCAGGAATATGTTGCACATAAAGGATACAAAGTATATTAAATGGATGTGAAATCTGCATTTCTGAATGGAATCCTAGAAGAAGAAGTTTACATTGAGAAACCTGAAGGATTTGTTGATCCTAGAAGAAGGAATATGGTTTGCAAGGTGCCTAAAGAATTGTATGGATTGAAGAAAGCACCCAGAGCTGGTATGAAAGACTACATGATTACCTAGTAAATATTGGATTTCAGAGAACTAATGATAACAATATCTTGTACATCAAAGAAGGACCATAGAACAAAATATTGTTAGTATAGATATTTGTTGATGACATATTATTCACTGGATATGATGACTTATGCAAAGCATTCTCTGTAGAAATGCGTAAAGAGTTTGAGATGTCTATGTTTGGTGAGATAAAATTATTTGTTGAATTACAAGTTCATTAAATGAAGGATGGTATCTACATTACTCAATCAAAATATATCAAGGAGATACTCAAGAAATTTAGAATGGAAGATTCCAAACCTGTTGGAACACCCATGTGTAATGGAAAAAAATTGTCTAAGGATGATGATTCAAAGGAGGTAGATTAGACCAACTATAGATCCATGATTGGAAAATTGCAATATGTTGTTCACACCAGACCTGATATTGCATTAGCAGTTGGTATTGTTGCAAGATTTTTAGCTAATCCTAGAGAAAATCACCTAATGGAAATCAAAAGAATTTTGAGATATCCAATGGGTATGAAGGACTATGGTTTATGGTATAAGAAAGGTGGGAACTTTGATTTGAAGACATTCACTGATGTTGATTGGGCTAGAAGTGTTGATGATAGGAAAATCACCAGTGGTGGAGCTTTCTTTCTTGGAAAGAGGTTAGTATCTTTGACTAGCAAGAAACATAATTGTATCTCTCAGTCTATAGCAGAGGCAAAATATGTTGCTGTGGCAGTGAATTGTTCAAACATCATACAGTTCAAAAAATTGTTGTCAGGAATGAAGGAAGAAGTAAAAGAACCAAGTATTATCTACTGTAACAACACCAGTGCCATTAACATTTCAAAGAATCATGCGATGCACACCAAAACCAAACATATAGCAATAAAGTATCATTTCTTGATGGAATTGGTACAGAATAAAGAAGTAAGGTTGGAATATGTGAGTAATAAAGAGCAAATTGTAGACATATTCACCAAACCTTTACCTAAACATTCATTTTTGTATCTTAAAGGAAAGCTAGGGGTGCTTCCCCGAATTGAAGCTTACTAAAATGTGGTTTAGTGATGCATCAACCTGAGCCATAGTGAATATCTATCAGTTGATGTAGGTACATCAAGCCCATTATAGATCAATTAGTACATTCAAGTACATTACAACTTCAAAGAGAAACAATATTGACTATTGGTATTGATATTTAGTATTTATGGAGATGGAGTCTTTGGCATCTGTTGTCAAAGAGGGAGAGTTTGATATAATATGGAAGAAATTAACTTAAGGGAGAGTTTTTGATGTTAGAGGGAGAAATCTTATCAAGAGATAGAGTTTGATGAAAGAGGGAGTTTTTGGATGAGAATCAGAATGAAGCTAAAGACATTAAAGAAATTTCTCTATTGCTCTACAATTGTTTTTATTATGACATGTTGTGTTTCTATCAATGCCAAAGAGGGAGATTATTGAAGAAAATTATTCAATTGTGTATTGTCATTGATGTTACACATGTATTTACACTTATGTAGTGATGTTACACAAATGTCTACATTCAGGCCGAGCACACTTGGTGAATGGAAAGAGTTTTTACTGTTGACCAAGATCAGTCGAGTATTGAAGATGTCTAGTGTTTAATGATTCACTTGAGCATTTCAATCATGGTCAGGCATTAAAGAAACTTACTGTTAACTGATTTGATTATTGAGTGTCAGCCGACTAACAATGGTTTACATTCTATAATTAATTAGTTATATGAGGATGACTGAATTGTGATTTATTACTTATTTAGAAGCATATTCAAGAGGACTTGATAGGGCTTATCATATATATGAAAGGTCAAGTTTTGGATTGAATAAAATAGGAGAGTGTGTGTGAAAAGTTGAAGATAAGAAGAAGTGTGGAATTTTGTGATATGAAGAGTGAAGGCGAAATAGGATGGGATTTTGATTGAGGATTGAAAAATTGGAGCTACAATAGAATATTTGATCAGTAAGGATCCAGTTATAATTAGAACAGAGATCTGAATCAACAAAGATAGTTGCTTACACATACATGTCAATTCATTGTTACTTTCTAACAATTGTAGCAGTGATATCAAATCTCTTAACTGAGTAGAATTAATAGTATTTTTCGTAAATCCTCTCACAAGGTAGCATTTCTATGTTGAAGTGTTGAAGACCTCTAACAAGGCCACTCCTCACAGGGTGATTTAAATCCTCTATCAGGGTCACACCTAACAATGTTTTTTTGTAACCTTTAATAGGGTTGGCTCCTAACAGGGCTCACTTCAGAAGAGTGAAAAATAGTACATAGTTACATTGGTGGTTTTTCCTATATTGGGTTTCCACATTAAATCTTGGTGTCACCTATGTATATGTTATTTTTTTCATGCTTTATGTTTCTACACTTAATCACTAAAGTATAATTGCATTGGATATAATAAAGATTGCTTTAGCACCCGAGTTATAGAAGAATGTCTTAATTAACCAAGTAACAATCTTATATTGTTTTAGACATCTAAGGGACAAGGGATTTATTTTGGAGTAACTGATTCACCCCTCCCCTCTTAGTTACTTATCTCATTTCCAATAGTTGTTCTTTAAGTCTTTGTATTTCTGACTCTTTCTCTTGTAGCTTTGTAGTAATCTTCCTTCTGTCATCAATAGCTAGTGTTATTTATTGCTCAGCTTGTCTAGCATTTTTCATGACATCAATCATTCTTACCATTTGTGTCTCTTGACTGATTTGTAGAGATTTCACTTGTCTATCCAGATGTTGATGGATTTCATTCTGACTTGTGATGCTTTCTTTTAATGTGTCTGATGCTTTGCTAGTTGTATATCCTAAAGATTCAAATAGATCTGGTATCTCTTCTTCATGGTAATTTGTTTCATTAAAGTGAGATGCCATAATCTTTCTTTCATCCAACAACTATCTCATCTATATTCTAGCTTCTTTATATTGTTCAAAGAAGATCTGTATCTCTAACTTCTGATTCTCAATACTCTTGTCAAGCCTGTAATTCTCCATTGTATGATCTTTTCTCTTAATTATTTAAACTTTCCAAATAAGAGATCTAGCTCTGATATCAATTTTTGGAAATAATGGGAAGCATGTACTGTGAGGGGAGGGGTGAATCAGTACCTCTAAAACTTTTAGTTAATTTAACCTTTAACCTTATGTAATCAAATCTTTGCTTTATTGATCATATCTGTTGTTCTTTCTTTATGCATGTGATATCAATTCATAATCTTAATTGTATGTAGATATTCATAGAAACATTCAAGAAAGAAATAACACATAACACAAGATATGGAAGCACATAAAACCCCTGTTAGAAGGTAAAAAATACAGTGGGGATGGCACCCACAAAAACTTCACTATCTGCAGATTGGAAGGGGTCAGTTAAGGCTTACAATTTGATCACTTCTGATGATCTACCCTGTTAGGAGTATCATGTGGATACTGGTTAAGTTCTACTCTATTAAGAGCTTTAGAAACACTGTTTAGTGTGCACTCGGTTAAGAGATTTACAATAGGATTGTTAAATCCACCTTTCTTTAAAGGATTTCTTCTATTTGCTACACTTGTTAGAATGTAGACAAAAATACTCATTGACCTGAGTGTATGCAATCTACAATTTTTTATTACAGATCCATTAAAGTTTACATGTACAAAGTATCACCTAATGTGATTGATTAATACCTTTGTTGCTCGGTAACCTTGATTCTTGGTTCTTGATAACCAAATTCATATTTTGTTGTTCTTCTTCTTGAAACTCTCAATTTTATCCATAGATGTGCTCCTTGGCTATAATAATCCTCTCATCCTTTTCAAATGAATGATTAAACATCTATTTATACAATAGATTTGACCTTTTTAGTTTCACATATTACAAACTTAATCCTATGATCAAAGGTTTACAACTTGACCTTGATCTCCTAGTTCACATGTTTTTAATTAGTTAGAATGATTAAAATAATTACAATTACATTTCTTGTTCCTCAAGAAATGGTTTAAAAAAAATATAAACTCTAAATATAAAGTATAACTATTTTATCAGATGTGGAAGTCAGATCCACTTTTCTCGGGATATAATTGAATTTCAGTGTCTAATGCTTGGGTTGCTCTGAAAGTCTTTCAGTGTTCCTTTGTTGAACTCTTTTTCGGGTTCCTCTGTATTATCTTTGGGTTTCACTTTTAGTTTAAACTATAAGACTTGTGTTGTCAGGTTTCTTTATACTTAGAACTTTCAGTCTACACTAAAACCTGTCTTTCGGTGTAGTGTAACCGACGGTTCAAAAAACTATTTATCTTTGCATACTAATGGAAAAATATATGTTATCAAAAAATATCCTTCAAGGATAGATAGATCGATGAAGGCTTTAATAATTTTAAGGTGTTAAATACTTTGGCCTTAGATGAAGGTATTCCTAGGGATGTTTCTTGAGGGATAGCTACTGAGGGTATGGATGTTGTGCAGGAGCAAGTGCATACTATTCTTAGTCAACCTATTGGGCCTCAGTAGGGAGTTTCCTCAACTGTTCCTGAGCCAGGGAATCCAAGTGACTCGGTGGAATTTCAAGATGATATTGTTTTAGTAGATTTAGCTAAATAAGTACATACATTTGGAAAAAAGAGGGGGTCATCTCTATTTTTTGGTTTGCAACAACACCCCACTAAGAAATTTTCTTTTGATAATTCTTCCAAAGGTGGTTGTAAAAAGGATCAAGAGAAGATTAAATCAGCCGAGGATTTGTTGATGAAATCTGGGGCTGTAAAGTCCATTGAGACTCACTTCTCCCAATCTCTTCAATGATTATTCTCTCCTGGAATGTTAGGGGGTTGAATAAAATCCCTCGACAAAAGGATATTCATGATTTGTTTTCTACTCATTCTCTGGAAATATTTTGTATTTAGGAGACTAAGCTTTCTATTGATTCCATGCTTTAGTGTGCTTCTAGTATTTGGATTTTTGGTTAGTGTCAGTGTATTATATCTTTGGGTTTTTCTAGAGGCTTGGTCCTTTTTTGGGATCTGAGGAGGATTGCTTTGCTTTGGTGAATTTCTAGCCCCTTTGCATTTTCTTTGGCTACTTCTAGTTTGGAATCTAGTGAGATTATTTTGGTTAATACTATGTATTCTCTAACTAATTTTCAAGGAAAAACCTTACTTTGGTCCCATATAAGGTATGCTCGAGGGAATTCTCCTCTTCTTCCTTGGGGTTTGGCTAGTGATTTTAATTCAGTGTTATGTTTGGAGGAGAAGGGGGGGATTCCTCATTTTGTTCCTTCTTCTTTTATCTTTCGTGAGAATGTGGATCGCTTAAATTTAATTGATAGTAAACCTCCTAATTGGATCTGTACTTGGAATAATAGGAGTGGTGTAGAGGAAATATATGAGAGGTTGGACAAGTTTCTTGTTTCATGATTTTAGGTTGGTGGTAGTTTGAGTACAAGTTATGAAATTCTTAATTGGAGGGGTTTTGATCATTGGCCTATCAAAATTTAAGCTTCTTTTGTGGAAATTCCTATAAATTATCCTTTTAAGTTTAATCTTATTTGGCTGTGACACCCTTACCTTCATGAATTACTAGCCTAGTGGTGGAGAGATGAGAGCCCTGCTTATGGTACAACCATGTATTGGTTTGTTAAGAAACTGTAATTTGTCAAGTTGCAGCTTAAAAAATGGATTAGGTCATGCTTTGGTAACCTATATGCTATGAAGACAAATGTTCAGGCTTGCCTTGAGGTTATCACATGATAAATTTAAGATATTGGATTCTTAAAGGGATTGGGAAGAGTTGAGTCACATGTTGTTAGAGAATTGGATTGGGACCTTAGGGAGGAGATTTTTTAGAAGCAAAAGGCCTAGATTGAGCGGCTTGAAGAAGGGGATCATAATATAGCTTTTTTCCATAAGTTGGTGCAAGCTTATCATAATAGGGGCTATATATCATCTTTGGTTAATGATGATGGAGATTAGTTGACTTCTTTTCCAACCCTATGTCATGACGCCACTTGATATTATGCTTCTCTCTTTACTGAAGATTCACCTCCTTTTGAGGATTAGGAGAATTCTATCTTAGCATGTATTCCCTCTCTTGTTACCAATGTGATGAATGAGTCTCTTATGCATCCAATTTATTTTTCTATATTGGTGGGGTTTGTGTTTGGGATGTGTAAGGGTTAATCTCTAGGCTTAGATGGGTTTCCTATATATAGAATTCTTTCACGAATTTCAAGATATTGTTAAGTTGGACTTGTTGGAGGTGGTGCGATAATCTTATTGCAACAAACAAATTCTTAAGGTAATGAATTCTACTTTCATTGTTCTTATTCCTAAAAAGGATGGTGCTAATTGAATGGATTTATTCAAACCTATTTCTTTGTGTAATATTGTCTATAAAATTATTACCAAGCTGATTACTAAGATGATCAAACCCTGTCTCCCCATTTGGATCTCCGATGAGCAAGGGTGTTTTGTGGCAGGAAGACAAATTTAGGATGAGGTGGTTGTGGCTTCTCAAAATATTCCCTCTATGGAAATTGTAGAGATTATAAACTGGTCAAGACAAATCAAATGCAATTCAAAAAGTCAAATCTTTTAACATTTCAAACCAAGGCATTTGAGGGAAGTCATTCATTTATTAGGAAATCAATCAAAATCATGACTTATTTGGAAATTAATTAACATTTTGGAAATATTTGGAAATTCAAAATCAATTTTGATTCATTTATTGAGGGGGCATACAATCATCACAATAGGGAATTAATTTCATAAGATCACTAGTGGAGTTCATCAAATCATCAGTGGTGCATCGAAAAAATAAAAAAACAATTTTTATCGGCATCACATCAAGATTTAATCACATCGAGGGGTTTATCATACATAGAGGTTTTATCATATCAACATCACATCAAGGTTTTATCAAATCAGCATCAATCAATGGAGCCAACATGTAATTGAAATCAAACATCAATTAATTAGTGAATCGAACATGAGTGATTCTTTGAACCAACACGCTTCACACATTGATTCAAAGAGGGGCATTTGTAGACACTCTAAATTGGTTAAGAAAAATTAAATGCAATTGAATTAAATCAAGAGAGATGAACATCAAAGCATGAATTAATTGAAATCAAATCTATTGGATTAATTAATTGACAAAGATCAAGTAATTGTGCAATTAATATTAATCAATTAATTGTATAGTTTAAATCAAATTTAATCCAAAAAATTCAAGGGAACCCATGGCTAAATCAATTAATTAAATGCATTTATTCTCACCAACCAAAAAAGGATAAAAATCAAATCAACCAATGAGGTGAGAGCACTTGAAGAACATGGATCAAGGAAAAATCAATCCTCCACCACTCATTTTGAGGTGCATGTTCACAGTCCATCCTTGTCTCTTTGTTCCAACATTTGAAACCATTAACTTGAATCAACCTTGATCATGATTAGTTCACTCTACCCCCTACCCTTGGAAAAAAACTATAAATAGGATGCATTGTAAGACCAATTCACATTCATTCTCATTTGAATTGGTATTATAGTTTAAATTTGCATCCGTGCTTAGCATAGTTTGAGTTCTTTTAGAATTGTTCTTGCATCTTTAGTTTAAATTGCATCATAGTTCATCATGTTTTAGCTTAATTTTCTTATCATGTAGCTTAATCTTTTAAATTATCATTCTAGAATTGTTACTTTAGGAATGCTTAAAATCTGAGAGCATTGTTTTAGCTTCCTAGTTCGAGAGAGATGAGATGGTTTCAATTGTTCAATTTGATGGCTTAGCATGCTATATCTTTGAATCCTTTCAAATTGATAGAATTGAGTTAATGTTTCATGAATATGAATTAAATTGTATACAAAAGTCTCTAAGGAGAAATATATTTTCATCAAACTTGACATGGCCAAAGCTTATGATAGAGTTAAGTGGATCTTTTTATAGAAAATTCTCACAGCCTTTGGTTTTAGTTAAAAATGGGTTAGCTAGACTATAAATTGTGTTACTTTCTCATCCTTCTATTTTATTCTCAATGGAGAACCTTTGGCATTATTTAGAGCTTCCAGGGGTCATCACCAAGGGGATCCACTTTGGTGCAGACAAAGATTGAGTTAGCACAGACAGAGAATTGCAGACGAGGTTATGCATAGTTGATAAAATATTTTAGATAGTATCATGATGATGTGGTTAAGAGTGCATATAGAGACTCTTGAAAATTTGATGGGTTGAACTTATAAGGGAACCCAAGAGAGATTAACTTAGAACATGATACTATGTTTTCTAAATAAATTTTTTTTTTAAAATTTTACATAAAGAACATACATTAATGCGGAAGAAAATACCATTTATACACATGTCATACACTCATATTGATTACATGACTCAAGGGTTACATGACGTTGAATTACTTAAAGTAAAACAAAACTAACAATATAACAAAAGATTCCAATTGAATAGATATAACAATTCCAACTTACAAAACCATAATTACAAACCTCATGGATAACCATGAAACCACCATAAACTCACCTCCACTACACATGTCACAGGGTATGTGGTAATCACTCTAGTATACTTAATATACAATACCCAGATTAGGTATCACATGCTATACTCTAATACAAGATTTACAATAATGAAAGTACATAGTCAATAATGAAGAAACATAAGAGCTCATCTGCAAAGAACCATCAAGCACCTGGTACAAGGATGTCGAATCTCAATGGGTAAAGAATCACTACCACCCATTTGTGTGGAACCACAAAGGTCCACCCCACCGTGCTGAGGAGATAACAACAAACCCCACTCGGATATCCAAAACCAATAAGGAAGTAACTGCTAAGTAAGGGATCCTGATAGCTCTCTAATCCAGGAGTATTATACATAATAAAAGGTAAGACTCACTAATCCAAAGGCAACCGACATATGTAGAAAATATAGACTGTGTAAAGGAAGGTGTCATGATGTACGTCTAACCCTTAAGTTTTGTCCTAGCAATCCCTATGGATTCTGACACTTAAGTGACCATACATGGCGCCAATGACCCCTCAAACTGACAAGGCCACTAACTATGCCAGGTACCCCTCAAGGCGACTAGCATCTTCTCATCACCATCTTAGTCTATACTAGCACTCAAGCATGGGTCAGGACACATCTTATTAGTTTATTTAAATATCTCTTAGTTATGCATTTAGTTATCACTTATTAAGTATACCTATAATAAGCAATCCAGGTAGTCACTTACGGACACAGAACTTATTGCAAGCCACCCCCTACTACACATCCAGATGACCTACCCTAGGCTCATAGATCCTACAAAGATCTCGCATAGGTCAAAACCTGAGTATACCCAATCCTGTATCCATACATAACAGGAATGGTCACAAAGAGGTACATATGTAGATTGTATAATCAAAAGGGTTTATATGGTCAATTTAGGGTAATTACATGTAACACACACGCCATTCATAAATAGAAACGTAAAACACCCACAGCCTCTGTATACCTACTAGGCAATCTAAAACCTAGATACCTGATGCATGGAAGTAACACATAAGAAATAGAAATCTACACTACATTATAAAGAATTGTCAAAAATCTCCTATACACCCACTTTTAACAATAATAAACATAGATTCCATTGTAAAACAATTACTCCCAAAAGACTAAGATTCAATAGCTAATTTAAATTAACTAAATTAATTGATTTAGAACTTTTACGTATATAACACTCAATCAATTAAATCTTGTTGCCTAAATCTATATCAAATCAGGACTTAATATGTCATTTACTAGGCTAGTTAATCTACCATTATAACCTTGTTATAAAAGTAAATAATTAACTAATAAATCATGTAATCTAAACTAATTAACATTTAAGTTAAATTTAACTAATTTAGATAAATCAAACTATATAGTAGTAGACAATTTCAACCAATCGATTTTAAACCTCCTAATTTAGAATCGATTTTGAATAATTCAATTTAGGATTTAATCTTTAAATAACCCAAATCAAAATTAATTAATATTAAATATTTAATACTTAATATAAAAATGCATTTAAACTTATAATAAACTAAATCTATTTTAAATATTTTAATATTTAAAATAAACTAAAATTAAACATTTAATACTAAATATTAGTTAAGAATTTAAAAAAAAGATTTTAATAAAATTTAATTTTATATTAAAACAAAATTTAATTTCTTATTAAAAAATGAAATAAATAAAAATTAAAAAATTAAAATTTATGTCTTTGGGGGAGGCGGGCCCCATGCTCCCCACTCTTTAACCACCACGGGCACAAGGCCCACGACCGGTGCTGTGACTGTCAGTGACAATCACGGTCACCGTGGGTGCTGTGACTATTGGTGACAGTCACGGTCACCGTGGGTGCCGTGACTATTGGTGACAGTCACGGTCACCGTGGGTGCCGTGCTGTCCACGACTCCCCATGATGTCGGCTGCCACCTGCAGCACGGCCTACTAGCCCTTGGCTTCACGGTAACCCGTGGGTGGAGCCCACGACCCATCACAAAAAAATTTCATTTTTAATTTTTTTTTTAAAACTAAACAATTTCGGTGGTAGCCCCAATTATATTTTCTTTTTTAAATTCCAAATTCAGAAAATGGAAAAACATAGAAAGGGTTTTATTTTTATTTTTTTCCCTTATGCAATTTCCTCTTTTTCAATTTTGTCTTTTCTGGGTAAATTTAATTAACTGGTGAACTATTTTAAATAGACTGTATTTTTCCAGTGAGTTGATTTTTTTCAACTAATTAAATTTTCTAAGGAATGATTTTTTTCTCTTCTATAGTTTAGACTATAATGCAAATTAATTTATTATTTTCTAGGAGTTCTATGATGAATTTTCCTATGAAATTTTGCCAGCATAACACTACCACGCCAAGTCTAAATAAAACATAAGAAATTCAGATCTAAGGGTTTTATAGATACCTGAAAACACAGAAACACTAATAAAACACCTAGCTTCTAAAAGATTAAACATGCATCTATTCAAACAACAAAAACCTAAGATTTGGAAAAATTAAAACAATATAAGGAACACAAAACCTACCTTGATTCCAATGCAAGAAACTGAAGAAATGTGCCCTTGAAGATCATAGAAAACCTGAAAACCTCCAAGCATGAATCAACCACAAATCTGGAAACCATGAAGATCCAAGCACATGCAACCAAGAAATCACACCAATCTCCAATCCAACAAGCAACCACAAAAACCCCCAATTCTCAAAAAATCCAAGAACACCAAAAGCTCTCCAAAAAATGCCTTCACCCAAAAACCTGTTATGAGAGAATGAGAGGAGAATTCTCCTAAAGAGAATCAACTTCCCCAAATTATGCAAACCCTCATGACAACTCCCAAGCCAATCCCTAAAAAGACTCAACTTGAAATTGAAAGAAATTCATAATTAAATAATTAAAAATATCTTTTATTCCACAACTCAACTTTGACTCCTAATATCTAGTTGAGATTTTTGAATTTGAAAATACTTTTTCAACACATTCATGCACATGTAATTAATAAAACATTAAATTAAATAAATTAAATATTTATATCACAATAAAACATGCAACTAAATATTTAATCATTTAATTAATCATAAAAGCATATTTACTTTAATTTCCAATTAAATACTTAATTAAATAAAAATATTCAAATATTCAAATTTAATTAATTATCTCAAATAAATATAGGATATAATTAAATATTTATTTAACTATAATCTATTAAATCATAAAACATAGAAAATCACTTAATAACCCAATAAATTTCTTGAAAGAAAACACAAGCAAAAATAAACATACTCAAGGAAGGGATATTCGAATTCCTGTCAACTAGACAAATCTGGATAGGGTAGACAAACTGAAACTCATCCAACATTAGGATGATTAGGCTTAGGTTAGGGTTTCAGATCTGTATGTTACCTCCCCTCTTTACCATTGAGATGAATATTTATGGGCACACTCACTCCTGCCGATTCAGGGAAGATGATGCCCTGTACCTGCAATCCTGTCATCAAAAGAACATGCATGTACATACAGTATAATATCACAAACAATGATAGGGATCTGTCAAACGTGTGGATCTCACAAAGAAAGTAACTACGTCTCTGTCCTCTACCATAACAACACATCAACAAGTACATCAACATATACAATGACCATACACATGAAAGTATGGGGTAAATATGTCATTATCTGAAATCAACATATATAATAATCATCATGATAATATAATCACATCTATAGATGCATATGATAAATCCATAACATCATAATCCAAACTCACCATCAAATGAAAGAATAATAGCTCACATGAAATGTATCCTAAAAGAATTTGGCCAATCAACTGAAATAACTTCCTAAAAGAGTACGGCATCATAAACTGAAAGCAAAATATGAGGGGGTATTAAATCCACCCCCCCAGGATTTGGCTTACTCCTGGAAGCCCATAAACAAATAGGGATATAAATCCTATAATATAGCTGCATCCTCCCAAGTCACTGAAGAATCTTCATTTGGGTCCCGTTGGACCCTTACCTTCTCTATGGTGCGACCCTTGAGAATCACACCCCACTTCTCCAGAATACGTATATGCTCCAAAGATGGCTGACCATCCTTGACCTATAATGCATTCCAATCAATTACATTCATAATGTTAGAAATATATCTCCTAAGAATTGAAACATGGAAACATCATGGATGCATGATAGGCTAGGTGGCAAAGCAAGTCAGTAAGCAACTAGTCCTATCCTCTCTAGGATCTCAAACGGTCCCACAAAGCAAGGTGCCAACTTCAAACCCTTTCCATAATGGATAAGACTCTTCTGTGGGCACACTCTCAGGAACACTCTATCTCTAACTACCAACTGTCTATCCACAATGTAAGCATCTGCATACTTCTTTTGTCTATCCTGTGTAGTCACTAAATGCTCACGTATCTGCACTGCCTGTAGCTCCATGTTTCGAAGCATCTCTGGACCAAGAAGAATACAGTCCTCCAATCTATCCCAGCTCAAAGGCATATGACAAGGATGGCCATACAATGCCTGAAAGGGTGACATACCAATAGAAGTTTGATATCCATTATTAAAGTCTCTAGTTCACCCACTCTGTCTATCCATCAGTCTCAAGGTGGTATGTTGAACTGAAATTTAGCTGAGCACCGAGATCGTGTTGTAATAATGTCCAAAAAGCTAAGGTAAATATAGGATCTCGATCCAATATGATCTAGAGAGGAATGCCATATAATCTAACGATATCCTCCATGAAGACTTGGGCTACAAAAGCCGCTGTATATGATGATCTCATAGGAGAGAAATGAGCCAGCTTGGTTAACCAATCAATAGTCACCATGATAGAATCATGTTTGCGAGGAGTCAAAGGAAATCCAACAATGAAGTCCATAGAAATGATATCCCACTTCAAAGATGGAATAAGATTGGGCTAAAGAAGCCCTGCTACATACTGATGATCTACCTTGACCCTTTGACACTCTAAGAATCTAGACACAAAGTCTGCAATATCCCGCTTCATACCAGCCCAATGGTAGAGCTATCATAAATCTGCATGCATCTTCTTGACACCATGATGTGCCGAATGGGGTGCATGATGAGCCTTGGATAACACTAATATATGCAAATTATCCAATGGTTGTACATATATCTAGCTCAAATGATGCAATAGACCATCTGAATCCAAAACATAACCTGAGAATCTACCCTCCAATGGTCTCCCTGACTCTATCTCTACCTTCACCTCATGATACAAGGTATCTCTAGGAAGTGACTAGAGAATCCTACTCCTCAAGTCCACACTAAGAGTTAATGCTAGAATGGCCTATCGCTTGCGACTCAATGCATCTGCAACTACATTTTCCTTTCCTTGAATATACTTTATCTCAAATTCATATTTGCAAAGGAACTCCATCCACCTTCTCTGTCTAGAATTTAGATTAGGCTGGGTAAAGATGTACTAAAGGCTACGGTGATCACTATGAATCTTGAACCAATGTTCCAATAGAAAGAGTATCCATCTTACCAATATATGGACAACCATAGCTAACTCTAGATCGTGAGTAGGGTAATTAAGCTCATGATCCTTGAGTATGTGAGACTCATAGGAAATCACTCATCCATCCTTCATAAGGACTACTCCAATCCCCTCCAATGATGCATAAACACACACCACAAAATCTCCCACTGGGTCAGCTATAGCTAGGATAGGTACACTAGTCAAACATCCCTTAAGGCTCTAAAAGGTCTCCTCACACTTCTCTGTCTAAACAAATTTCTTCCCTTTCCACTGAAGAGAAGTGATAGGATGTGCCACCCTCGAGAAGTTCTTCACGAACCTATGGTAGTATCCCGCAAGACCCATGAAGCTACATACCTCAGACACATTAGTGGGTGTTGTCCACTTCAAAATATACTGAATCTTCAAAGGAACTACTAAGATACCTTCTCCAGAAATAATATGACACAGATATTGTACCTCATACTGGAAGAAATCACACTTAGCCGGATTGGCATAAAGCTGATTTTTCCTAAGGCACTATAAAACCTGTCAAAGATGCTCTTCATCCTCCTCCATGGATCTAGAATAAATTAGTATATCATCCAAGAAGATGAGCACAAAGAAATCAAGGTACTTTCAAATTACTCCATTCAGTAAGCACATGAATACCGATGGAGCATTCGTCAACCCAAAAGGAACCACTTTAAACTCATAGTGTCCATAACGTGTATAGAATGCAATCTTGTGGATATCTGCATCTTCGATCCATAGCTGGTGGTGTCCTGATTTAAGATCAATTTTAGAGAACACCTTGGCTCCATTGATATGTTCAAATAGGTCATCTATGCATGGAAATGGATACCTATTTTTGATTGTTACCTTTTTCAACTATCTATAGTCGATACACAAGTGTAATGATCCATCCTTCTTCTTGATGAAGAGGATAGGTGCTCCCCGAGGAGAAACACAAGGGTGAATGATCCCCTTTCCAACAAATCCTCTAATTGTAGTTCCAACTCATTCAACTCATGAGTGGTCATCCAATATGGAGCTCTAGATATAGGCTCTGCTCCTGGAACAAGCTCTATGCAGAAGTCTATGTCACGCTTTGGTGGTATACCTGGGATCTCACAAGGGAATACATCAGTGAACTCCTATAATATAGGATGATCCAATGTCTTGACTTTTCTCTTCATTGCATCTATCTTATACATAGATACTGCAAACATATGACAACCCCTTCGCATACATCGCTTCAGTTGCATAGCGAATATCTTGCAAAGGGATATGGGTCATGGACTACCCATAATCTGACACTCCTTACCATCATCATCCTTGCAAAGGATGGTCTTCTGTCTATAATCGATATTAGCTCCATGAGCTCTTAAACAATCCATTCCTAAGACAACCCAATATGATCCCAAAGGAATCACATGAAGGTCAACCGAGGTAATGAACTTCCCTAGGTTCAATTCATAATTACGAAGCAAGGAATCTGTAGCTACCTTAGCCCCTAAGGCTAGTTCCACTTGCCAACCTAATATTTTCTTTGCAGCCACTAGCCCATAACTCTCAACAAGGAAAGGTGATATAAAAGAATCGATCACTCTTGAATCAAACAATATAGAAATAGAGGTACCTCGAATAGTACCTAAGGTCTCAATAACTATCCCCTGATGCTCTATATGTCTATGATCTAAGGCTGCAAATACTCTATGTGATCCCCCTCCTCTTGTAGGCTCCAAGGCTGCTGGCCTCTATGTGGAGTACTAAGGTGCCCTCTGAGGAAAATTCATTGCAATGTGGCCAAAATGAGCACAAGTGAAACATCCTGTCCCTCTAAAATTGCCTCTCCCATTGGAGGGTACAATCAACTGCAAATTACTCCCTCTACTCACACTAGGCTATGCACTCTATGCTAGATGGTTGGACTGATTACAACTAAAGTGCTGTCCACTCCTGATGCTCTTACCACTCTTGGTAGGAGGTGCAACCTTCTGCTATTTCTAGTTTTGACTCTGATTCTGGTTGCCTCTGTAATAGTTGGATGACTTCTTGAAGTTCCCAGCACCCTGCAACTGGTTACCTCTATAGCCAGACCCAGATGACCCACCAGTCTGGCCACCCTATTGACCTCCATGGCCTAATGCCAAGTTAGTCTCTACAAGAGTGGCTTTAATAACCGCAGCTCGCAGGAAAGTAGGCTCAAAGATCTTTACATCCCCCATGATGCGGGCATTAAGCCCTCGCATAAAGTGCTATATCACAAGTGCGGAGTCTTGATTGTATCTTGCATACTTTTTGAGCTCCTAAAAATGATGCTCATACTGCTTAACGATCAATGTCAGTTGCCTTAAGTTATGAAACTCATCGACACTCTACTATCTCCACTAATCAGAAAGGAATCTCTCTCTAAAGTTATCAAGAAAGAGTTCCCATGTAACAGTGTCCATATGAAGACCCAACTTATCCTCCTCAATCTTCCACCAAATAGCCGCAAAGTGTGATAGATGCATCACGACATATCTTTATTTAGTATTTCTACTAAAGGGGTTCATAGAGAAGACCTTATCTAAGGCCATGAGCTAAGTCTCAGCCTCTAAACTAGATCCTTGTCCATCAAAATAAATAGGATTCCCTCTCGTTAGGTCCCTCATGTGGTTTGCTGCAACCACATTAGGGTCCACTGTAATAGTCCTCCTACAAGGGCTCCTAGATCTCTCCCTCTATCTCTCCTCTATATGGGATTGATAAGATACATCTTCTCCTCTCTGATTCTCTCAGGACTAAGATGATTTAGGATAGCCTGAAGCATCTGTCTAGTATCAAGTCTCCCAGATTCATCCTGACTCTCTCTCCTCTGATCATCTCTATCCTGATGCTGACTAACCTCCTGCCTGACACTCATGAAGGGGATAGAATACCTACCTCTCCCATGGGAACTAGACCCACCTCTGCCACAGCCTCTAGAGGCTCTTGTTTTAGGCATAATGCCTAAAACAAACAAAGATAGATACAAAACTCACCACATAGCTCGAATCATAAACTAAAGAATAAAAATAACCATAAAGCAATAATCTGCAAACAAAAGTGTTGTATGTCTATTTGTATGTCTATGTTTTAGTTTTAAGTTCAAGCTAGACACAACCTAATGAGCATACAATTCCTAGAGTTCCCAGTCTAGAAACTAGGGCTCTAATACCAAATGTAACACCCAGCAAGGGAACCCAAGAGATTAACCTAGAACATGATACTATGCTTTCTGAATAATTTTTTTTTAAAGTTTACATAAAGAACATACATTAATGCAAAAGCAAATACCATTTATACACATGTCATATACTCACATAGATTACACGACTCAAGGGTTCCATGATGTTGAATTATTTAAAGTAAAACACAAGTAACAATATAACAAAAGATTCCAATTGAATAGTTATAACAATTCCAACTTATAAAACCATAATTACAAACTTCATGGATAACCATGAAACCATGATAAACTCACATCCACTGCAAATGTCATAGGGTATGTGGTAATCACTCTAGTCTACTTAATATACAATATCCAGATTAGGTATCACATGCGATACTCTAATACACGATTTACAATAATGAAATTACATAGTCAATAATGAAGAAACATAAGAGCTCATCTGCAAAGAACCATCAAGCACCTGGTATAAGGACATTGAATCTCAATGGATAAAGAATCACTACCACTTGTCTATGTGGAACCACAAAGGTCCACCCCACCATGTTGAAGAGATAACAACATACCCCACTCAGATATCCAAAACTAATAAGGAAGTAATCACTAAGCAAGGGCTCCTGATAGCTCTCTAATCCAGGTGTACTATACATCATAAAAGGTAAGACTCACTAATCTAGAGGCAGCTGACATATGTAGAAAATATAGACTATGTAAAGGAAGGTGTCATCATGTACGTCTAACCCTTAAGTTTTTTCCTAGCAATCCCTATGGATTCCGACACTTAAGTGACCATACATGGCGCCAATGACCTCTGAAACTGACAAGGCCACTAACTATGCTAGGTACCCCTCAAGGTGACTAGCATCTTCTCATCACCATCTTAGTCTATACTAGCACTCAAGCATGGGTGAGGACACATCTTATTAGTTCATTTTAATATCTCTCAGTTATGCATTTAGTTATCACTTATTAAGTATACCTACAATAAGCAATCCAGGTATTCACTTACGGACATAGAACTTATTGCAAGCCACCTCCTACTACACATCTAGGTAACCTTACCTAGGCTCATAGATCCTACAAAGATCTAGCATAGGTCAAAACCGAGTATACCCAATCCAGTATCCATACATAACAGGAACAGTCACGAAGAGGTACACATGCAAATTGTATAATCAAAAGGGTTTGTATGGTCAGTTTAGGGTAATAACATGTAACACACAAGCCATTCATAAACAGAAATGTAAAACACCCCCCAACTTCTGTATACCTACTAGGCAATCTAAAACCCAGATACCTGATGCATGGAAGTAACACATAAGAAATGGAAATCTACACTACATTATACAGAATTGTCAAAAAGATCCTATACACCCACTTTTAACAATAATAAACATAGATTTCATTGTAAAACAATTACTCCCAAAAGACTAGGATTCAATAGCTAATTTAAATTAACTAAATTAATTGATTTAGAACTTTTACGTATATAACACTAAATCAATTGAATCCTCTTGCCTAAATCTATATCAAATCAGGACTTAATATGTCATTTACTAGCCTAATTAATCTACCATTATAACCTTGTTATAAAAGTAAATAATTAACGAATAAATCATGTAATCTAAATTAATTAATATTTAAGTTAAATTTAACTAATTTAGATAAATCAAACTATATAGTAGTAGACAATTTCAACCAATCGATTTTAAACCTCCTAATTTAGAGTCAATTTTGAATAATTCAATTTAGGATTTAATCTTTAAATAACCTAAATCAAAATTAATTTATATTGAATATTTAATACTTAATATAAAAATGCATTTAAACTTATATAAACTAAATCTATTTTAAATATTTTAATATTTAAAATAAACTAAAATTAAACATTTAATACTAAATATTAATTAACAATTAAAAAAAATGATTTTAATAAAATTTAGTTTAATATTAATAAAAATTTAATCTGTAATTAAAAAATGAAATAAATAAAAATAAATAAATAAAATTTATGTCTTTGGGGAAGGCAGGCCCCATGCGCCCCCCTCCTTAACCACTGTGGGCACAAGGCCCACGGCTGGTGCCGTGACTGCCGGTGATAGTCACGATCACCGTGGGTGCCATGTCATGCATGGCTCCCCACAGTGCCGGATACCACCTGCAGCACGGCCCGCCAGCCCTTGGCTGTGCGGTAACCTGTGGGTGGAGCCCACTGCCCACCACAAAAAAATTTCATTTTTAATTTTTTTTAAAAAAAACCAAAAAAACCAAACAATTTCGATGGTAGCCCCAAACATATATTTTTTAAAAATTTCAAATTCCGAAAACAGAAAAACATAGAAAGGGTTTTATTTTTATTTTTTTTCCCTCATGCAATTTCGTCTTTTTCTATTTTGTCTTTTCTAGGTAAATTTAATTGACTGGTGAACTATTTTAGATAGACAGTATTTTTTCAATGAGTTGATTTTTTTTCAACTAAATAAATTTTCTAAGGAATAGTTTTATAGGAATGTTTTTTTTTCTCTTCTATAGTTTAGACTATAATGCAAATTAATTTATTATTTTCTAGGAGTTCTATGACAAATTTTCCTACAAAATTTTGCCAGCATAACACTACCATGCCAAGTCTAAATAAAACATAAGAAATTTAGATCCAAGGGTTTTGTAGATACTCGAAAACATAGAAACACTAATAAACCACCTAGATTCTAAAAGATTAGACATGCATCTATTCAAACAATGAAAACCTTAGATTTGCAAAAATTGAAACAATATAAGGAACAAAAACCTACCTTGATTCCAATGCAAGAAACTGAGGAAATGTGCCCTTGAAGATGATAGAAAACCTGAAAACCTCCAAGCAAAAATCAACCACAAATCTGGAAACCACGAAGATCCAAGCACATGCAACCAAGAAATCACACCAATCTCCAATCCAACAAGCAACCACAAAACCCCCAATTCTCCAAAAATCTAAGAACACCAAAAGCTCTCCAAAAAATGCCTTTACCCAAAAACTTGTTATGAGAGAATGAGAAGAGAATTGTCCTAAAGAGAATCAACTTCCCCAAATTATGCAAACCCTCACAACAACTCCCAAGTCAATCCCTAAAAATAATCAACTTGAAATTGAAAGAAATTCATAATTAAATAATTAAAAATATGTTTTATTTCACAACTCAACTTTGACTCCTAATATCTAGTTGAGATTTTTGAATTTGATAATACTTTTTCAACACATTCATGTACATGTAATTAATAAAATAATAAATTAAATATTTATATCACAATAGAATATGCAACTAAATATTTAATCATTTAATTAATCATAAAAGCATATTTACTTTAATTTCCAATTAAATACTTAATTAAATCAAAATATTCAAATATTTGAATTTAATTAATTATCTCAAATAAACATAGGATATAATTAAATATTTAATTCAACTATAATCCATTAAATCATAAAACATATAAAATCACTCAACAACCCAATAAATCACCTGAAAGAAAACACAAGCAAAAACAAACATACTCAAGGAAGGGATATTCAAATTCCTTTCAACTAGACAAATCCAGATAGGGTAGTCAAATTGAAACTCATCCAACATTAGGATGATCAGGCTTAGGTTAGGGTTTCGGATCTGTATGTTACCTCCCCTCTTTACCATTGAGATGAATATTCATGGGCACGCTCACTCCTGCCAATTTAGGGAAGACGATGCCCTGTACCTACAATCTTGTCATAAAAAGAACACACATGTACATACAGTATAATATCACAAATAATGATAGGGATCAGTCAAACGTGTGGATCTCACAAAGCAAGTAACTACATCTCCATCCTCTACCACAATAACACATCAACAAGTACATCAACATATACAATGACCATACACATGCAAGTATTGGGTAAGTACATCATAATCTGAAATCAACATATATAATAATCATCATGATAATATAATCACATCTATAGATGCATATGATAAATCCATAACATCATAATCTAGAATCACCATCAAATGAAAGAATAATAGCTCACATGAAATGTAGCCTAAAAGAATTTTGCCAATCAACTGAAATAACTGCCTAAAAGAGTATGACATCATAAACTAAAATCAAAATATGAGTGGGTATTATATCCACCCCCCTAGGATTAGGCTTACTCTTGGAAGCCCGTAAACAAGTAGGGATATAGATCCTGTAATCTAGCTGCATCCTCCCAAGTCGCTAAAGACTCATCATTTGGGTCCCATTGGACCCTTACCTACTCTATGGTATGACACCTGAGAGTCACACCCCGCTGCTTGAGAATACATATTGGCTCCAAAGCCAGCTGCCCATCCTCAACTTGTAATGCATTCCAATCAAGTACATGCATAATGTCATAAATACATCTCCTAAGAACTGAAACATGGAAAACATCATGGATGTGCGATAGGCTAGGTGGAAAAGCAAGTCAGTAACAAACTGGTCCTATCCTCTCTAGGATCTCAAATGGTCCCACAAAGCGAGGTGCTAACTTCAAACCCTTTCCATAATAGATCGGACTCTACCATGGACGCACTCTCAGAAACACTCTATCTCCAACTACCAACTATCTATCTACCCCATGAGCATCTGCATACTTCTTCTATCTATCCTATGCAGTCACTAAATGCTCACGTATCCGCACTACCTGCTGCTCCATGTCTTGAAGCATCTCTAGACCAAGAAGAATATGGTCCTCCAATCTATCCCAGCTCAAAGGCGTATGACAAGGATGACCATGCAATGTCTGAAAGGGTGGCATACCAATAGAACTGTGATATCCATTATTATACACAAACTCCACTAGGTACAAGTAGTCCTCCTAGCGAGTCTATCTATCCATGACATACATCCTCAACATGTCCTCAAAAACCTGGTTCACCCTCTTTGTCTATCCATCAGTCTCAGGATGGTATGTTGAACTAAAATTCAGCTGAGCACAAAGATCGTGTTGTAATGATGTCCAAAAAGTTGAGGTAAATACAGTGTCTTGATCTGATATGATCCCGAGAGGAATGTCATGTAGTCTCACGATATCTTGCATGAAGAATCGGGCTACAGAAGCTGCTGTAGATGATAATCTCATAGGAGAGAAATGAGACACCTTGGTTAATCGATCAATAGTCACCATGATAGAATCATGTTTGCGAGGAGTCAAAGGAAATCCAATAATGAAGTCCATAGAAATGATATCCCACTTCCAAGATGGAATGAGATTCGGCTGAAGAAGCCCTGCTGGATGTTGATGATCTGCCTTAACCCTCTAACACTCTAAGCATCTAGCCACAAAGTCTATAATATCCTACTTCATACCAACCGAATGGTAGAGCTTTCGTAAATCTGCGTCCATCTTCTTGACACCAGGATGGGCCGAATAGCGTGCATGATGAGCCTTGAATAATACTAATATTCACAAATCATCTAATGGTGGTACATAGATCCATCTTGAATGACGCAATAGACTATCTGACTCCAAAACATAACCTAAGAATCTGCCCTCTAATGGTCTGCCTGACTCTATCTCTACCTTCACCTCCTGATACAAGGTATCTCTAGGAAGTGAATGGATAATCCTACTCCTCTAAGAGTCAATGCTAGAATGGCCTGTCACTTGCGACTCAATGCATCTGCAACTACATTTTCCTTGCCCTAAATATACTTTATCTCAATGTCATATTCACAAAGGAACTCCATCCACCTTCTCTGTCTAGCATTCAGATTAGGCTGGGTAAAGATGTACTAAAGGCTACGGTGATCACTATGAAGCTTGAGCCGATGTCCCAATAGAAAGTGTCTCCATCATACCAATGCATGGACAACCATAGCTAACTCCAGATTTTGAGTAGGGTAATTAAGCTTATGATCCTTGAGTTTGTGAGACTCATAGGCAATCACTCATCCATCCTGCATAAGGACTGCTCCAATCCCCTCTAATGATGCATCAGCACATACCACACAATCTCCCACTAGGTCAGGTACAGCTAGGATAGGTGCACTAGTCAAACATCCCTTAAGGCTCTAAAAATCCTCCTCACACTTCTCTATCCAAACAAATTGCTTCCCTTTCTGCTGAAGAGAAGTGATAGGATGTGCCACCCTAGAGAAGTTCTTCACAAACCTTTGGTAGTATCTCACAAGACCCATGAAGCTACATACCTCAGACACATTATTGGGTGTTGGCCACTCCATAATAGCCTAAATCTTTGAAGGATCTACTGAGATACCTTCTCTAGAAATAACATTACCAAGATACTGTACCTCAGACTGGAAGAAATCACACTTAGCCAGATTGGCATAAAGCTGATTTTTCCTAAGGCACTGCAAAACCTGTTGAAGATGCTCTTCATTCTCCTCCATGGATCTAGAATAAATTAGTATATCATCCAAGAAGATGAGCATAAAGCGATCAAGGTACTCTCAAAATACTCCATTCATCAAGCACAGGAATACCGATGGAGCATTCATCAACCCAAAAATAACCACTTTAAACTCGTAGTGTCCATAGCGTGTACAGAATGCAGTCTTATGGATATCTGCATCCTTGATCCGCACCTGGTGGTATCCTGATTTAAGATCAATTTTAGAGAACACCTTAGCTCCCTTGATCTAATCAAACATGTCATCTATGCATGGCAATGGATACCTATTTTTTATCGTGACCTTGTTCAACTATCTATAGTCGATACAAAAGCGTAATGATCCATTCTTCTTCTTGATGAAGATGACAGGTGCTCCCAAAGGAAAAAAAACTAGGGCAAATGCTCCCCTTTTCCAACAACTCATCTAATTGCAGCTTCAACTCACTCAACTCGTGAGTGGTCATCTGATATGGAGCTCTAGATATAGGCTCTACTCCTAGCACAAGCTCTATGCAGAAGTCTATGTCATTCTTCAGTGGCATACCTAGGATCTCAATAGGGAATACATCAGTGAACTCTTGTAATATAGGATGACCCAGTGTCTTGACTTTGCTCTCCATTCCATCTATCTCATGCATAGATACTGCAAACATCTGACAACCCCTTTGCATACATCAGTTTAGTTACATAGTGCTTATCATGCTAAGGGATATGGGTCATGGAATACCCATAATCCGACACTCCTTACCATCATCATTCTTGCAAAGGATGGTCTTCCATCTACAATTGATATTAGCTCCATGAGCTCCCAACCAATCCATTCCTAAGACAACCCCATATGATCCCAAAGGAATCACATGAAGGTCAATTGAGGTAATGAACTTCCCTAGGTTTAGTTCACAATTATGAACCAAGGAATTTGTAGCTACCTTATCCCCTGAGGCTAGTTCCACTTGCCAACCTAACACTTGATTTACAACATCTAGCCCAAAAAGCTCAACAAGGAAAGGTGATATTTAAAGAATCGATCGCTCTTGAATCAAACAATATAGAAATAGAGGTACCTCAAATAGTACCTGAGGTCTCAATAACTATCCCTTGATGCTCTATATGTCTGTGATCTAAGGCTGCAAATACTCTATGTGATCCCCCTCCTACTATAGGTTCTGAGGCTGTTGGCCTCTGTGTGGAGTACTGAGGTGCCCTCTGAGGACAATTCACTACAATGTGGCCAAATTGAGCATAAGTGAAACATCATGTCCCTCTAAAATTTCCTATCCCATTGGAGGGCGCACTCGACTATTGGACACTCCCTCTACTCACACTAGGTTGTGTGCTCTGTGTTGGATGATTGGATTGATTAAGCCTAAAGCGTTGTCCACTCCTGATGCTCTTACCACTGGTGGTAGGAGGTGCAACCTTTTGCTACTGCTACTGGTTCTGACTTTGATTCTAGTTGCCTTTGTAATAGTTGGACAGATTCTTGAAGTTCCCAGCACCCTGCGACAGGTTACCTCTATAGCCTGATCCAGATGCCCCACCAGTCTGGCCACCTTGTCAAACTCCATGGCCTAATGCCAAGTTATCCTCTACAAGAGTGGCTTTAATAACTGTAGCTCACAGACAAGTAGGCTCAAATAGCTTTACATCCCCCATGATGTGGGCATTAAGTCCTCACACAAAGTGTTGTATCATAAGTGCGGAGTACTGACTGTATCATGCATACTATTTGAGCTCGTAAAAATGATGCTCATACTACTCAACGGTCAATGTCAGCTGCCTCAAGTTATGAAACTCATCGACATGCTGCTATCTACACTGATCAGAAATGAATCTCTCTCTAAAGTTCTCAAGAAAGAGTTCCTATGTAACAGTGTCCATATTAAGACCTAGTGTGCATAGAAAAGACCCTATCTAAGGCTAGGAGCCAAGTCTCAGCCTCCAAACCAGATCCCTATCCACCGAAAGGAATAGGCTTCCCTCTTGTCAGGTCCCTCATATGGTTTACTACAACCACCTCAGGGTCCACTATAATAGTCCTCCTACAAGGGCTCCTAGATCTCTCCCCTGTCTCTTCTCTATATGGGAGTGATGAGATACATCTTTCTCCTCTCTGACTCTCTCAGGAACAAGATGATTCAGGATAGCCTGAAGCATTTGTCTAGTATCAAGTCCCCCAGATTCATCCTGACTCTCTCTCCTCTGATCATCTCTGTCTTGATGCTGACTAACCTCCTGCCTGACACTCGTGGAGGGGCTAGAATTCCTACCTCTCCCATAAGCACCAAACCCACCTATTCCATGGCCTATAGTGGCTCTTGTTTCAGGCATGATGCTTGAAACAAATAGAGATAGATACAAAACTCACCACATAGCTTGAATAATAAACTAAAGAATAAAAATAACCATAAAGCAATAATCTAAAAAAAAAAGTGTTGTATGTCTACGTTTTAGTTTTAAGTTCAAGCTAGACACAACCTAATAAGTGTACAATTCTCAAAGTTCCCCGTGTAGAAACTAGGGCTCTGATACCAAATGTAATGCCCCGCCAGGGAACCCAAGAGAGATTAACCTAGAACATGATACTATGTTTGCTGAATAATTTTTTTTTTAAAGTTTACATAAAGAACATACATTAATATAGAAGAAAATACAATATATACACATGTCATACACTCACATAGATTACACAACTCAAGGGTTCCATGATGTTAAATTACTTAAAGTAAAACACAACTAACAATATAACAAAAGATTCCCATTGAATAGTTATAACAATTCCCACTTACAAAACCATAATCACAAACCTCATGGATAACCATGAAATCACCATAAACTCACATCCACTGCACATGTCACAGGGTATGTGGTAATCACTCTAGTCTACTTGATATACAATATCCAGATTAGGTATCACATGTGATACTCTAATACAAGATTTACAATAATGAAAGTACATAGTCAATAATGAATAAACATAAGAGCTCATCTGCAAAGAACCATCAAGCACCTGATACAAGGATGTCGAATCTCAATGGGTAAAAAATCACTACCACCCATTCGTGTGGAACCACAAAGGTCCACCCCCTCCGTGCTAAGGAGATAACAATAGACCCCACTCAGATATCCAAAACCAATAAGGAAGTAAGTGCTAAAAAAGGGATCCTTATAGCTCTCTAATCCAGGTGTACTATACATCATAAAAGGTAAGACTCACTAATCCAGAGGCAACTGACATACATAGGAAATCTAGACTGTATAAATGAAGGTGTCATCATGTATGTCTAACCCTTAAGTTTTTTCCTAGCAATCCCTATGGATTCTGACACTTAAGTGACGATACACGGTGCCAATGACCTCTCAAACTGATAAGGCCACTAACAATGCTAGGTACCCATTGAGGCGACTAGCATATTCTCATCACCATCTTAGTCTATACTAGCACTCAAGCATGGGTGAGGACACACCTTATTAGTTCATTTTAATATCTCTCAGTTATGCATTTAGTTATCACTTATTAAGTATACCTACAATAAGTAATCTAGGTAGTCACTTACAGACACAGAACTTATTACAAGCCACCATCTACTACACATCCATGTAACCTACCCTAGGCTCATAGATCCTACAAAGATCTAGCATAAGTCAAAACCCAAGTATACCCAATCTAGTATCCATACATAGCAGGAACGGTCACAAAGAGGTACACATGCAGATTGTATAATCAAAAGGGTTTACATGGTCAGTTTAGGGTAATTACATATAACACACACATCATTCATAAACAAAAATTTAAAACACCCCCCAGCCTTTGTATACCTACTAGGAAATCTAAAACCCGGATACCTGATGCATGGAAGTAACACATAAGAAATGGAAATCTACACTACATTATACAGAATTATCAAAAAGCTCCTATACACCCACTTTTAACAATAATAAACATAGATTCTATTGTAAAACAATTACTCCCAAAAGACTAGGATTCAATAGCTAATTTAAATTAACTAAATTAATTGATTTAGAACTTTTACATATAAAACACTAAATCAATTGAATCCTCTTGCCTAAATCTATATCAAATAAGGACTTAATATGTCATTTACTAGCCTAATTAATCTACCATTATAACCTTGTTATAAAAGTAGATAATTAACTAATAAATCATGTAATCTAAACTAATTAACATTTAAGTTAAATTTAACTAATTTAGATAAATCAAACTATATAGTAGTAGACAATTTCAACCAATCGATTTTAAACCTTCTAATTTATAATCAATTTTGAATAATTCAATTTAGGATTTAATCTTTAAATAACCTAAATCAAAATTAATTTATATTAAATATTTAATACTTAATATAAAAATGCATTTAAACTTATAATAAACTAAATCTATTTTAAATATTTTAATATTTAAAATAAGCTAAAATTAAACATTTAATACTAAATATTAATTAACAATTAAAAAAATGATTTTAATAAAATTTAATTTTATATTAAAACAAAATTTAATTTATTATTAAAAAAATGAAATAAATAAAAATAAAAAAAATAAAATTTATGTCTTTGGGGGAGGCGGGCCCCACGCGCCCCCTCCTTAACCACCGCAGGCACAAGGCCCATGACCGGTGTCGTGACTGCTGGTGACAGTCACGGTCACCGTGGGTGTCATGCCATGCATGGCTCCCCATGGTGCCGGCTGCTACCTGCAGCATGACCTGCTAGCCCTTGGTTGCGCGGTAACCCGTGGGTGGAGCCCACGACCCACCACAAAAAAAAATTAATTTTAATTTTTTTTAAGAAAAAACCAAACAATTTCGGTGGTAGCCCCAATTATATATTTTTTTTAAAATTCCAAATCCCGAAAACAGAAAAACATAGAAAAGATTTTATATTTATTTATTTATCCCTCATGCAATTTCATCTTTTTCTATTTTGTCTTTTCTGGGTAAATTTAATTGACTGGTGAATTATTTTAAATAGACTGTATTTTTCCAGTGAGTTGATTTTTTTTCAACTAATTAAATTTTCTAAGGAATAATTTTAAATGAATGATTGTTTTTTTCTCTTCTATAGTTTAGACTATAATGCAAATTAATTTATTATTTTCTAGGAGTTCTATGACGAATTTTCCTATGAAATTTTGCCAGCATAACACTACCATGTCAAGACTAAATAAAACATAAGAAATTCAGATCGAAGGGTTTCATAGATACTCAAAAACATAGAAATACTAATAAACCACCTAGATTCCAAAAGATTAAACATGCATCTATTCAAACAATGAAAACCTTAGATTTGCAAAAATTGAAACAATATAAGGAACCCAAAACCTACCTTGATTCCAATGCAAGAAACTAAGGAAATGTGCCCTTGAAGATGATAGAAAACCTGAAAAACCTCCAAGCATGAATCAACCACAAATATGGAAACCACAAAGATCCAAGAACATGCAACCAAGAAATCACACCAATCTCCAATCCAACAAGCAACCACAAAAACCCCCAATTCTCCAAAAATTCAAGAACACCAAAAGCTCTCAAAAAAATGCCTTCACCCAAAACCCTGTTATGAGAGAATGAGAGGAGAATTCTCCTAAAGAGAATCAACTTCCCCAAATTATGCAAACCCTCATGACAACTCCCAATTCAATCCCTAAAAAGACTCAACTTGAAATTGAAAGAAATTCATAATTAAATAATTAAAAATATCTTTTATTCCACAACTCAACTTTGACTCCTAATATCTAGTTGAGATTTTTGAATTTGAAAATACTTTTTCAATAGATTCATGCACATGTAATTAATAAAATCTTAAATTAAATAAACTAAATATTTATATCACAATAAAACATGCAACTAAATATTTAATCATTTAATTAATCATAAAAGCATAATTACTTTAATTTCTAATTAAATACTTAATTAAATCAAAATATTCAAATATTTGAATTTAATTAATTATCTCAAATAAAAATATGATATAATTAAATATTTAATTCAACTATAATCCATTAAAACATAAAACATATAAAATCACTCAATAACCCAATAAATCACCTGAAAGAAAACACAAGCGAAAACAAACATACTCAAGGAAGGGATATTCAAATTCCTGTCAATTAGACGAATTCGGATAGGAAAGTCAAACTGAAACTCATCCAACATTAGGATGATTAGGCTTAGGTTAGGGTTTTGGATCTGTATGTTACCTCCCCTCTTTACCATTGAGATGAATATTTATGGGCACGCTCACTCCTTCCAATTCAGGGAAGACGATGCCCTGTACCTGCAATCCTGTCATCAAAAGAACACCCATGTACATATAGTATAATATCTCAAACAATGATAGGGCTCTTTCAAATGTGTGGATCTCATAAAGCAAGTAACTACGTCTTCATCCTCTACCACAACAAGACATCAACAAGTACATCAACATATAAAACGACCATACACATGCAAGTATGGGGTAAGTATGTCATAATCTAAAATCAGCATATATAATAATCATCATGATAATATAATCACATCTATAGATGCATATGATAAATCCATAACATCATAATCTAGATTCCCCATCAAATGAAAGAATAATAGCTCACATGAAATGTAGCCTAAAAGAATTCGGCCAATCAACTGAAGTAACTGCCTAAAAGAGTACGACATCATAAACTGAAAGCAAAATATGAGTGGGTATTACAGACTCAATATGCGATTTCAAACCAACAACTTGACTGAAGATTTCCAATGCCAAATGAGACCTAATCCAACCAAAATCAGTAGGATTTAACATGTTATGGGGTCCAACTCAATGGGTTATGCACAAAATGCTTGGATTCAGTAGAGAGACCTAATTGCCTTATACTAGGTCAACAACAAGATTCCAAAATTCATAACTCAAAATGCTGTAAAACATTTTACAAATAAATTAGTTTTTTAGATACCCAATATCATGGTTTACAACATATCAGAGACTTAGTATAGGTTGTTTTGGACCAAATGTCACTGTTGTAGCACTCTAACCTGCAACTATGCATAAAAGTGGTGAATTTGCAAAGCAAATACTAACCCCACTCAACCTCAAAACCCCAACTCTTGGACAATGACTCCTTATTTCCTCAAATGCACAAATACAAGAGGAATTATACTTAGACCCCTTGCAACACCAAAAGCCCCAAATTAGGCCTTCAAACCCTCCAAAACTAGGGCTTCTTCAATCCAGGCTCTCCAAGCACTATCTCTTCCAATTGATAGAACAAACACCTTCTCTTGGTCATATCATGAAGGATTCCATCAAAATTTAGTGCCCTCCTTCAGGTAGAATGGCTACTACTATAGCCAAGGAGCCAAATTCATGTCTTTTAGCTTGTAACACTCAAACAATGGTGATCACCCTACAACATACTGATCAATATTACATTTATAAGGTTAGTTTGATATGGTACAATGAGGGATTCATCCCCAAAATCACAGACACTATAGTAAGGGATGAATCCTAATCCTTTTATTGAAAACAATTCATAATTTCCAGGCCTGTCACGAGACAGTCAGATTTCTAGGCTTCAAAATTGACTCAAATAAATTGAAAATATTTTTAGAGCATTCAAAAATGTTTCTACAACCTTTAGAGTCAATTAAACATTAAAAAAAATCAAAATATGCAAGAAAACTTCTGTTATTGCTTCAAGTCCTACTCCGTCCATACAAATGGATATACCCAGCGATACTACTTTGATCTCCTACCTTTGTGTGGGCATATACAGGTGAAAAATAACCTCTGAAACCAATTCCATTGGTTATTTGTGATTAAAAATGTATTTTATCCTCCTAAATCTAATTTCCCACCAAATACAACTAGTCGTTAATATTCAAATATTTAAATTATTAACTTGTGTATTTTGATTTTATTCTTGTTTTCAACTTATTCCAACTCAATGATTCATCTCCTAGGATCTATTAGACCTTGCTAAACAATTCTAGACCCTAATTGAACCCTTGGGGCACTATTGGCCCAACTTACAACATTTTGGTGTCCTAGTCCTTTACTTGGACCATTAGGACTTAGCAACATTTTATTACATTGTTTATTGCAAATTGCCACTATTGGCTTCAATACATCCCAAATCACACTTAGGGGTGATTTTGTCCTTCTATCTCTGATTGGATCCATGGTGACCCTAGGTGTTTTAATATGTGCTCCTACACCACACTTTCCCCTTTTTATTATTATTATTATGGCTAAAGGTCTAGGCAGATTTTTAAAGTCTTGAGTTTCCTAGGGCATGGTTCAGGGTTGGAATTGGGGTCATGGGCTGCCTAAGCTATGTCATCTCCAGTTTGTGGTTGACACTGATCTTATGGGAGTTTCTCATATTCATCAAGTAGAATCCTTTAGGCAGACGCTGGATATCTACTTAGCTATTTCAGGTCAAAAAGTCAATGACCATAAGTTTTTGATATATTTTTTAATACCCTGAATTTTATCCAGAGGAGGATTGATAATATATTGAGGTTTCAAATTGTATCTCTTCCTTTTCTTTATCTGGGTATCCCCCTTGTTGTTGGTAGACAATCAAGGCCACTCTGGCAGAACTTTCTTTATAAGTTGCATTGGAAAGTTAATCATTGGACTCATTAGTGACTTTCGACTATTGCTAGGGTTACCCTTCTTCAATCAGTTATTCAGGCTCTTCCTATTTATATAAGTTTTTTTCAGGGAGCTCCAATGTATTTTCTTAAAGAATTTGATTCTCTCTCATGCCAACTTCTTTGGAGCTTGGTCAATTGAGAGGTTGTGTGTCATTCAAAGAAGGGGGTCTTGGTCTTCGATTTGCTATCTAGAATGGGTAGGTTTTGGCAACCATATTATATTGGAATTGGTGTACATGTCAGAATCAGATTTGGGCTTAGATTCTCATACATAAGTATTTAGATGGTGTTGATCAAGTGGATTTTTCTCACTATCCTTTGGAAGGAAGGGACTCTATGATTTGGCACACCCTAAAAATCAAGGCTCAGCTAATTAAGAAAGGCCTTTTTTGGATCTTCAATATGGGCTTTGAAGCTATTTTTTGGTTGGATTCTTGGGATGGTAATCCTCCTTTTCTTTCCTTGTATCTACATTTTCAACCCCTTTGTGATAGTTTTAAATCATCTAGTTGGGATAAGGTTGTGAATTATAAGAGTTTTTGGAATTCATGCCTGACTATGGGATATATATGGAGAGACTCTCATGAAAGACCGCTAGGTGGCTCTGAGGAGCATCAAAATGCATTTTCTCAGATTCTTGATTCTAGAGAGCGGAACTCTTTGGCTAGGTGGGATTTTTTGACCCAAGGCACTACCTCCTTAGGTAAATACTCTATTTCTATTGGATACTTGAAGCTTATTAGGAAGTTGTTTGGGGGTATAGAGGCACCTTGATGGAAGTTGGTCTAGAGTAAATTTTCTTGGTCCAAGTGCAACTTTTTTTTTTTTTTTCTGTGGTTGGTTGTTCATAATTAGTGTCTTACATGAGACAATTTATCTAATAGGGGATTCTAGGGTCCCTCAATGTGTGTCTTTTCTGCACTAAATTGAAATTTGTCTCTCATCTTTTCTTTTAGTGTTGCTTTTCCAAAGCGATATGACTTTTATGGTGGGTGGTTTTGGGTCAACCCTATTGGCATGTTTCTTATTTCTTTGAGTTTTGGGCCCGATGGGATAGAGCCCCTATGAGGGCCTCTTTCCTTCAGGTAGCCTGGGTTGTGGGTCCCTCTTTTGTCATTTGGCATATTTGGTTGGAGATGAATTGTATATTTTTTTTAGGATACTAGGATGGTCTTGCAACATTTGTGGTGGAAAATTGTACATTCTCTTTTGGAGACTGTCTTATAAAAGTGTAATTTTTCTAGAGGTGTGGATTCTAGGGATGTTTCTATCTGTGCTTGTCTCAATTTTCCTCTTCAAGGTGATACTCTTCCATTTACTGGTTAGGTTATCATAAATAGATACTGACATACATTGTAGAGAATCAGTAGGGAGGGTCGTTGGAGAATCAGTAGGGAGGGTTGTTGGACCCCTCCACCTTAGGGAGTCTTCAAAACAAATACATATGGTTCTTCACATGAGAACCCTGGTCATGCTGGTATTGGAGGGGTTTCTCGTGATAGTTTATGTGATATTCAATTTATTTTTTTTGTTTATAAAGGCCTTCAAACAAATAATATTTTGGTGTGTCCAACCATCTAATACATTGTTGAGCGTAGCTTTTTTCTTGGCTAGACAAGGATTATTGTGAGTTTGACTCACAGGTGCCAACAACTTTTCTCACTAGGTGACAACTTGATGGTGTTAGTTGGCGATTAGCATTGGTAATTAGAAAACTTATTTGGTTAAGTGGCTCTTTCAATTACGTTATTTCCAGGAACATTCATAGGGAGTGGAATGGTGTGACTAATTGTTTGGCCAAATGGGATTCTGATCAAATGCATGCTTGGAATATTATGGATAAGGGGCAATTGCCTCTCAAAATGGCTCATATGTTAGATCATTTAGTGGATAGTGACAAGGTTCTTTAAAGCTCTTTGATGAGAACCCTATCCTTCTTTTTGTTTATTTATTTTTATTGAATAAATTTTTACCCCTCTTTTAGTGTATATATAATATAACTAATTTTCTAAATAATTAAACATTGAAAAAATTATTGGAATTTAAGTTTCCCAAAAAAATCAAGAGAGTGATCCATGAAAAATGGTGAAAACTATATCTAATAAGGAACTAAATTCTAAATGATTAAACATGAATAAATTTTTGGACACATCTTTTCATAAAAAATTCAAAATAGTTAAGATCACATAAGATTGATAAATAGAAAAATGGTAAAAAAGTGTGGGTGCGGGTGCAATGTGTGTGTTTGTTTGCATGGGAGAAGGAGTGAAACTACTTTACAAATGATTAAACATACAAAAAAATTGTTAAAGCCATATTTTCATATACAATTTGAAGTAGTCCATGTTTTCCAAAGATTTCACAAGAGTGATACATGGAAAATTGTAAAAACACAATAAGATTATGTACAATATTTCATAATGGTTTACTTTGATAATATATTAGTGGAAAGTAGAACGTACAACACTTGGATGTTATACGTTAAATTGTTTTTTGAATTTGGTTAAGTTATATTTATGAGAGAGAACTCATTGGATTAGATTTGTATGAGCCAAAATGATTTGATGTACAAAAGTGAACTTACACTTGCGGGCTTGAGTTAGTAGAAAGTTGATTATTTTTAATTCACTTACCTTGATCTTCTAATATTTAATTTGTGAATAGGACTAATGTTGTTTGCAAATATATTTAAATCTCTTGCATTGTGAGGGTTATATTCTCCCTTTGTAAACCCCTAATTTTACCAATTCAATGGCTTTTGAACAACAAACAAACATCCAATCGACCTAGGATAACATATGCCTATTTATATTTTTCTATGATATTCTCATAATAAATGAACAAATGTCTTTATGCACCAACATAACTCACAAATTAAAATAAATTTATAGTAGTTTGACTAAAAAAACTTATGAAAAAATTAATAAGGTGTAATTTTCAAATTTGATTTTTAAAAGTGAACCTATATTTTTAGTAGAAACTTGATCATTGTAATGTTGATGAAGGTTACTGTTAGACACCTAGATTTGCACCCTTATCCAAGCTCTTGTAGTCTTGGTAATCTAGTGTAACATGGGAATCATCTCAAGGTTGTGGGACCTTTTGCTAACCAAGACAAGACCTCCAGATTCTAGGCTGGTTCCTCTTGATATGTCACCCAAATTTGCTTCTTAATAGGAAAGTAAATTCTTGAGGGAAAAGGGATAGAAGGAATGCATGAAAGGGAAATTACTGAAAGCAAATTATCCTACCAGGTGATACACCGAAGGTGACGTAAATCATAATACATTGACTAATCTCAGCATGAAACCTTGGAATAAATAGAACACAACTTCCTAGACAAGTTTGCATAAATATTTCATAGAGAGGCCCAAGACAAATAGAGCCTATTCAGGGAAAGAAGTAATTTCACAAACAATAGCATATTTACTATAAGTAGACATGGACTATGACCTGCAAACAAACATCCACTTTTGCAATTTAGCACAGGAATGAGACAAAATGATAGGGGACTGTAGAATATCCACAAACTCATCTAAATCAAATCATCCACATTAGTACACACTATTGCAAAAAGAAAGAGGGCTCAAGGACTCCAATGTTTCACTAGAAATGACTCAATACATTCTAACTCAGTAAGAGAGATTCAGACAAGAAAGCCCAGGGACAGAAAAAATGACACAAAAATCTTTTGCAATATCTAAAACATCAATGAAAGATTACAAACTACAGAAATTAGAGGGCAGAAAGAATGCCACAAATAATTTCCAAGTTAGGAAAACTCTAAGCTATAAAGCTCTCAAAACTGATATATATACTCCCTAGCATGCAGGCTTGGAGTCAATCTAATCTTGTTAGGGTTACAACTGATTACAAAAGGATTTTCAAAAACCCTAACACTGTTAGTTTCATTCATCCTAGAAATATCTTTGATTGATCAGATATAGTTTCTGAAATCTTCCTACCACCATCAATTTGCTTCTATGAAGTTGACCGATTCATCTACCTCTCTACAAGCTGGTTCTATAATAAATTCTGAGATTAGATATTTGAATTTCCTTTGAATATTTAATTCCTAATGGTTGCAAGTGGCATAGATATCTATATTGACAGTTGAGATTTCAATCCTTTTATACTTTAAAATGTAGCCACTAGATCACCCTATCTACCTAGGCAATGTCTCATAACCTCAGGTTAATACTTTCTCTTTGCCGCTAAGTCTCCCAACCTTTTCGCTAACCCTAGCTTTATCATGAGATTATGCGACAAGCATTAAAATTTCTTTAAATTGGACAGCGGTCACCAAGTCTCTATGTCTTGATAGAATATTCCCTTTGATTACAAGACCACCCAACCTAAATGTTGTTAAATTAACTCATCTCTGAACTTAAGTCACACCTATAGGCAGGAATTACACTGAGTCGCATGATCTCTAGATCCTTTGCCAACTCTAGTTTGTATTAAGAGATTTCCCAACTCCCCTCTGATCATCATTTGATCCAACGATCATCACTGAGTCTCCTAATCAAAATGGAATATGCTTTTCTTTGACGAGATCATGAGACTAGTGAGAGTTTCTGGGTCGCCAGATGATTTGGAATATTCTGCTTTTATCGTGCGACTTAGAGACTTAATGCAAAGTATAAATGTGCACATGGGAATTTGAAGCACTTAAGTCACCCAAAAGGTAATAAGGAAATAGAACAGGTCTCGGGTAGCTAGGGTTATCAAATACATAGGTTCTTCAACACTTAGTTTATTTTGCATGTGTAGGAGCAAAACAAAGACTGAAGAGACTGCTGAGGACACAACCAAGATTAGAAATTAGGGTCTACCACATAGGCTGGGCTCAACCCTCATGGGAGCCTCATTTTACTCCACCTATAGCCAAAATATTCATAATGGGAAAATTTGGGTAACATTCTTGGCAATTTCTATGGGATGTATGCCTGCTAGACATTGAGAACCAGTAGCCTTTGACATCCATTGGGCATAGAATCATTACTTGATCAAAAATAGAAACTTGGAAGTAGATTGGAACCAGAAGGGAAAGAACTAACTCTGCCTGAGCACTTTTAAGGAAAGCAGGAAATTAATCTAGAAATTAGGAACAAAGAGCGGGGAAAATATCTACAATATTTACAAGGAAGGACAAAACTCAAAACAAGGCTTCAAATGGAATCCATTTACTGAAATGGGCAAGGGAACTCCTCCAAGAGTTGATAGCTAAAAATCATTATGTTCTTTGCACTTTGTGATGATGAATGGACCTCCCCAGAAGGAATCAAACTTAGTATGTCTTTCAGGCTTTGATTTGAATTAATCCCATTTGAGGACTATATCTCCAATCTTAAAACTCCTATCCCTGGCTCTCTTGTCAAAGATTTTCTTTGTCTGCATCTGGTGTAATTCCATATCCTTCATGGAATTATCTCTATGTTCTTCTAATTCCATAATCTGAGCATACCTAATCTGCAAAGGATCTCCTTCTTCAAAAAAGACATACTAAGTAGCTAAGTCCAGGGCTAGCAATTCAGTTAAAATGGACAACTTAGCCTCCCTTCCATACACTAGCATGTAGGGAGAATTCCCGATGATATTCTTTGGGGTAATTCTATCTAACCACAATGTAGATTTCAGTTTGGTGTGCCAATCTCTTTGGTTGTCTTGTAGGGTTTTCTTAATCATCCTAATCAAATTATTATTTGTTGATTCTGCCAAACCATTACCTTGAGGGTAGTAGTTCAAACTTGTGTTCAAATAAACACCATGTTTGATTGCCCATTCAGTTACTTTTAGGCCTGTAAATGCTAATGAATTATCTGAAATGATGGAGTTAGGGATACCAAATCTATGAATTATATCATCATAAAAGCTTAGGACAATACTCTCATTTGCTTCCTTTAATGCCACCACCTCTGTCCATCTAGTGAAATAATCTGTTGCAGTAATTATCCATTTATGACCTGCACTTGATGGAGGATTGATCATGCCAATGAAATCTATGCCCCATCTTATGAAAGGTTTCTCTACTCTGATGGGCTGAAGGGGCAAGGCTGCAAGTTTTTTCTTTCCTACAAACATGATACATTTGATGCATTTCCTTACATGATCATGGCTATCCTTGAAGATGGATGGCCAATAGTATCCAGCCCTCATGATCTTAAATGCAGTAGTCCTAGGAGAGAAGTGACCTCCAGAAGGTCCGTCATGAATTTCAAATAGGACATTTGCTATCTTTTCTGAACCTATGCATCTCAAAAGGACACCATTATGATCTTTTCTAAAAAGAATGTTATATATCAGCACAAAAGGAACAGACTATAACCTATAGTACCTTCTTTTTTTTTGAATTTAGATCTACAGGGCATTCCCCTATTTTCAAATAATGGATCATGTTAGGCAACCAACCTGCTGCCTCGGCATGATCTTCTGTTGAATGCATGATTAGGGATGCATCTATTTTCTCCAATCCCTTCGAACTCTCATCCTCTGTTAGATGCTCACAAAGAACTCTTCCTCTTACTAACTTGGTGACTTGGATATTAATGTCATATTCCATGACCTTAGTAATCCAACCGGCTCTTTTTTCATTCAGGTCCCTGGAAAGAAATAATTCCTTGACACTAGGATGGGTTACTTTCAATTGTACCTTGTTGTGGGTTAACATATATCTGAATTTCTTAAGGCTCTTCACTATAGTGAGTACGTGTCTCTCCACAAAAGAATATCTGTATTCATATTCTTCTAAACCTTTGCTAAAGAAGGCAATAGATTGTTCCAATCCTTCAAAATTTTCTTGGATCAATATTGCAGAAATAACATCTGATCATCCATAAGCGTAAAGGATAAAATCCTTACTGAAGTTTGGGTTTCATAGGGCAATGGCTTCTATTAGAGACTCTTTAATGGTTTGGAAACTAGCTTTCCCTTCTTTTCTCCAACATAAATATGTATTCTTCTTCAACATTTCTGTCAAAGGCTTTAATAGATTTGCAATATTAGGCAAGAAACATCTAACAAAGTTAATCCTTCCTATGAAAGATTGAAGATGTTTCTTGTGATGTGGTAAGGGTAGCTCTAGGATAGCTACAATCCTTTCAGGGTCTACTGTAATTCCCTTTTTGGATACTATATATCCCAATAGTTTTCCTTCATGGAATGTAAACACACATTTCTTGGGATTAAGAGATATCCCAAATTCTCTAAACCTTTTAAATATTTTGCTCAAATGTTTAATATGGTCTGCTGCATGTTTAGAATAAATAGTTATGTCATCTAAATAGACCAGTACAAATTTTTACATGAGGCTTTTAAAGGCCATATCCATTTCCTTTAGAAAAGTAGCACCTACATTAGACAAACCAAAGGCCATCTTTTAATAAGTCATGGTCCCCCACTTGGTTGTAAATGCAGTCTTATATTGATCTTCTTCATGAACCAGGATCTGATTGTATCCCGAATAGCCATCCAATAATGAAAATCTCTCAGATCCAGAGACACATAACTTAGGATCTTCTCCATAGAGGGTAATGGTTGAGGATCCTTTAGGGATGCCCTATAAAGGTCTCTAAAGTCAACGCATAGCCTTAACCCACCATTCTTCTTCCTGATAGGAATGAGGTTGGAAACCCAACTGGTGTTCTTGATGGGGTAGATGCTACCACTCTCTATTAATTTGAGGACTTATTTATGCATGAGTGGTTCTAACTTAATATTTACAGGCCTTTGCTTCTGCCTGACCCATTTGGCATTAGGTTCCAATTCAATGGTATGTTGAGCAAGGGCAGGGTCAAACCCTTTGAGGTCCTCATATTTCCATGCAAAGACATCACTAAACTCTTGAAATAATTGGGTGTAAGCCCGTTCTTTTGAATTAGTATTTACCTTCCTAAATTGTAAACTTTTACCTAGTTCTAACCTTAATTCAGTACAATGTTCTTGCTGGACTACCAGACCAACTTTTCTCTTCTATGTTTGTTCATCTCTATTGAAGATGGACTCTAGGGTGACAAGCCCTTTAGGCATCTTATTGGATCTTTGATGTATCACTTGATCGCCATAGTTGTGCAATAATCTATCTTGGTTATGTTATGAGAAAACGTCCTCTTCAAACGAGAACTACAGAATTTGTTTGTCACTGTCAAACACTTGCCAATTGATATTGTTATCAGGAATAGAAGGTCTGACAATCACTTTGATATGCTTTTGATCCCTTTCTTTTGAAATAAATGTAGGGATATCATACTAAGATCCAACAACAGCTAATCTATCTGCATTCTAATTCAATTTCCTAGGGACTGCGACGATATTGAAAGCATGGAGATCTTTAATTACATCCCAAATTTGATGCTTATAAGCTCTCATTATATCACTTTTAGTCACACTTATCCCTCTTACTTGGCTGACAACCAGCTTGCTTTCACCATATACCTTAAGGGTTCTGATCCCTCTCTTTTTGGCCCATTCCAACCCATTCACTAGGCTCTCATATTCAGTGATGTTACTAGTGTAGGAGAAACTGAACCTAAAGGCAACATAATACTTCTCCCCTTTTGGGGAAACTAGCATTGCACCACCACTAGCACCATGTTTGATTCTAGCATCATCAAATTATAGCTCCCAAACTTGGCTGCATTGGTCTTCTAAACCTTTGTTTTCCTTGGAGAGATTTGGCTCTATGCAACCCTCTTCTTGAATCAAATAAGACCCCAAACCAGCATCCCAAATAACATTGGCCTGGGCCTCAAAGGGTCTCTGAGATTCTAATTCATCTAGATAGATGTCTGGGATACCTTCTAGCTTGGTGGTTGTTTCCCTGATGATTGGGAAGTCATCATCATTGAGGTCAAGACAACTTGCATTATGTATATTGGACACATAAGGTTCTACATGGTGTGCTGCCAATGATTCAGACTTAATAGTGACCTTAGTCCCATACCTTGTATGAAAAAGCATGTGTGACCAATCAGAGGAAAGATACCCTCCTATCTTGGTTGTAAATTCTCTCAACAAGCATATGGTAAATAAAGCGGGGAGGTCTATTATGTATATGTCAAGTAGGATAGAGAAATTGGGGCTTGTATGGAGGACTAGGCTGGTGTCCTTAGCTACACCTATCATGTTCACTGAAGAACCATCAAGCTGGGTAACTTTCTTTTGGAAAGGATCATATTTCAAACCTACTTGGTTAGCCACCTTCTTAGGCATAACAGTGCTAGTAGCCCCACTATCTACCATACAATTATGTATCAAAGATTTTCCAATAATTAAAGATACATAAAAAGGGGGGGTGGGTTTTGAGTTCCTACCTTCCACGGTATTAGCCCTGAGGTTGCCACTTGGAATCTCCTCCCTATGATCAGTGTTAACCAATACTGGCTTAACAACCTCCTTTATTGTAGGTGGCTGAGGAATTTTCTCTTTGGTCATTGCTTTCTTCAACATTTTTGGTTGTCCCAGAATAGCCAAAGAATCCCACATAGACATAGTGATATTTGTTTTCTTCATATTATCCACTATGTTGAAGGGTACCACTGTGTGTACTCTTTGGTGTGTCTTTGCTATGATAGGCTCAAGCTCCTTAGAAGGTTAATTTTCTTTGACTGGAATGGCGGGGGCCTTCTTCATCATGATATGAGCAAAGGGCCGTGAAGATTCTACAAATGTAGAAGCCTTATCTCCTATTTGTTCCATGTCTTGAGCTCTTCTTTTAGACCTAGTGTTGGCAGCAATGGTGGATTCACCATTTACTCCATTGAAATCTTGTTGCTCCCAATTAAAAAGAGTAATTTTGTCATGTTGTGCCTCCTGGTGAGGAGGTGGTTTGTTGGGAGAAACCTTTGATTGGGTAAGTGAGGTGCTTTGAACCATCAGTGCTTGGTGTACCCTCCCATTTAAGCATGTTGTCTGATTATGGGACTGGTTGCAAGGGTAACACCACTCCACCTCTACAGCAAGGTTATTTTGGCTTGGGACCACATCCCTAACTGGACTTGAAGAATTGAGAGGGATAGGATTGTAAGTCTTAGATGGTCTCTGATTGTAGTTTTGCCTTTGCCCTTGATAACCTCCTTGAAATTGGGGTCTATTCTGTTGATAAGGTTGTCCGTGATTTTGATATTGTTGATTGGGACTTTGATTTTTCTGCTGAAGAGGGGTTCTACTCCCCTGTCCTTGTTTCTTTATACTACTTAGCTCGTTACTCATAGTCTGCATTAATTTATTCATCTCTTGCTGATTGCATCTTAATTCTAATAGCTCCTGGGAAAGGTCCTCCCTTACTTCCCCATAATTGGTACTTGCTTGAAGTGTTACAATAGTGGGTATTGGAGGAATTGGAGTTATTTGCAAAGGCATTCTTGGTTGTATGTCAGGGAATATGGGCATAGGTGGCCTTGGGGCTATCATGCTAGCTTGTATTAAATAGTTCTCTGCCTTGACAACAATGTCAAAAGCTTGAGGTAATGAAGTACCTCCCATAGATTGAATCATGACAGAAATATTGCTATTTAGAATTCTTAAAAAATATAGGAAGGCATGATCAACTGAAGGTCTTATTGAGGTAGGAATTCTATTCCATGTCTTACGAAATCTACTATTGAAGTCTGGCATCTATTCCTGAGGAGCTCTTTTAATGGTTGTCAGTTGCTCTACCAGAGATAAATTATCTGATTTATCCTCAACGTATTTACTTAATGCATCTCCTAATCTATCCCATGAATTAATGGAACTAACAGTGATAGTTCTAAACCATTCTAAGGCCTTACCTTTGAAAGAGGCTTCTAATAGCTTGGTAGCCACATCTTCTTCTATGATGTTATGTATACTACAGATAGTAGTTACGTCTCTTATGTGTTCAAAAGTTGTAGTTTGCCCTTCGCCTGTGAAATCAGGTATACTTTTAAGTTCTACCAGAGGTGCATCATGATGTTGAGAAAATTTCAAGGGGCTTCCTTGATTGAAGGGGGAAATAGCAATATCCTCGCCATTTCAGGAGCTGTGACTTGCTAAGTAGCAACTGTGCGAGTTGTATTTAAGGGTGGAGTTGAATCTTCTTATAGCTCCCTAGTTAGGGATCTTCCTCTTCTTATTGAATGAAAAGGCCAAGGCCTCCCTTCTGAAGTATTAGGTGGTGTAGACTATACCCTCCTAGTAGGGGGTGTTCTTTGAGATGATCTTCTATAGTTCCATTTGGGAGGCAACTGTGTGAAATAAGAAAGCTTTGAGCTTCTTGTTTCGACTTTTCTCATAAATTTTGAACCAGACTGGGTCTTCTGCTCTTCACCAATGGAGTCGCTAGATATACTTGATAGGAAAACCTCTTTAAGTCTTTATTATGCAACCAGTATATCAAAAATAGCATAATCCTAGTAAGTAAACTTCAATTGGAGTCCCACCGGGTGTGCCAAAACTGTTAGACACCTAGATTTTCACCCTTATCCAAGCTCTCATAGTCTTGGTAATCTAGTGTAACATGGGAATCATCTCAAGGTTGTGGGACCTTTTTCTAACTGAGATGAGATCTCCTGATTCTAGGTCAATTCCTCTTGATATGTCACCCAAATTTTCTTCTTAACAGGAAAGTAAATTCTTGAGGGAAAAGGGATAGAAGGAATGTATGAAAGGGAAATGACTAAAAGAAAATTATCCTTCCAGGTGATACACCGAAGGTGACCTAAATCATACTACATTGACTAATCTCAACATGAAACCTTGGAACAAATAGAACACAACTTCCTAGACAGGTTTGCATAAATATTTCATAGAGAGGCCCGAGACAAATAGAGGCTATTCAGGGAAAGAAGTAATTTAAAAAAAAATAGCATATTTACTATAAGTAGACACAGACTATGACATGCAAAAAGAAATCCACTTTTGCAATTTGGCACAGGAATGAGACAAAATGATAGGGGACTATAGAATATCCACAAACTCATCTAAATCAAATCATCCACAGTACTACACACTATTGCAAAAAGAAAGAGGGCTCAAGGAATCCAATGTTTCACTAGAAATCACTCAATACATTCTAATTTAGTAACAGAGATTCAGACAAGAAATCCTAGGGACAAAAAAAATGTCACAAAAAGCTTTTGCAATATCTAAAACATCAATGAAAGTTTACAAACTATAGAAATCAGAGGGCAGAAAGAATGCCACCGATAATTTCCAAGTCAGGAAAACTCTGAGCTCTAAAGCTCTCAAAACTAATATATACTCCCTAGCATGCAGGCTTGGAGTCAATCTAATCTTGTTAGGGTTATAATTGATTACAAAAGGATTTTCAGGAACCCTAATACTGTCAGTTTCATTCATAAATGCATCCTAGAAATATCTTTGATCAATCAGATATAGTTTCTAAAATCTTCCTACCACCATCAATTTTCTTCTGCGAAGTCGACCGATTTATCTACCTCTCTACAAGCTGGTTCTGTAATAACTTCTAAGATCAGATATTTGAATTTCCTTTGAATATTTAAATCCTAACAGTCATAGGTGGCGTAGATATCCGTATTGATGGTTAAGATTTCAATCCTTTTATACTTTAAAATGTAGCCACTGGATCACCCTATCTACTTGGGCAATGTCTCATAACCTCAGGTTAATACTTTCTCTTTGCCGCTAAGTATCCCAACCTTTCTGCTAACCTTGGCTTTATCATGAGATTACGCGACAAGCATTAAACTTTCTTTAAATTGGACGACGGTCACCAAGTCTTTGTGTCTTGATAGAATATTCCCTTTGATTATGAGATCACCCAACTGAAAGGCTGTTAACTTAACTCATCTCCGAACTTAAGTCACACCTATAGGTAGGAATTACACTGAGTCGCATGATCTCCAGATCCTTTTCCAACTCTAGTTTGTATTAAGAGATTACCCGACTCCCCTCTAATCATCATTCGATCCAATGATCATCGCTGATTCTCCTGATCAAAATGGAATATGCTTTTCTTTCACAAGATCATGAAACTAGTGAGAGTTTCTGGGTTGCGAGATGATTTGGAATATTATGCTTTTATCGTGTGACTTAGAGACTTAATGCAAAGTATAAATGCGCACATGGGAATTTGAAGCACTTAAGTCACCCAAAAGGTAATTGTTGTGGGTCCACAACACACACCCCATTTTTTGGTCCTCTGACCATGGGGACCCCCCTTGTTTTGTCTTTTTTTTTCCTTTCGTCGTGTCCGCCCCTTATAGAGATTCAGTCAGCTAACAAAAGAGTTTACCTAAACCAAGTCAAAAGAGGAAGAAAGCCTTTTTTGGCCTTTCAGCCCTTTTGGTCTTTCGGAGGACTTAGGTACTCTGATAGACCGAGATGGATGAAAGGCCAAAGACTCAGCCCTTTCAGTGTTTTCGGCCTCTAAAAACACCGAAAGGCCAAAAAAATTTCCTCCCTATTAGATTTTTGGACTTTCAGAGTCCAAAATCTCTAAAAGGGATGACATCATCCCGCGGGCTATAAAAGGATGGGTCTTCATTTTGAAGGTCACTTCATCTATTTTGAGCACTTGGGTTTTTTGGAGAGCTTCACTTTTCTAGGTTTTTTGCCACCTCACTCATGGATTGCTTCCCATTTTCGCTCTTGCCCTCTGTCCCCACTCTCAACCCTGCCGAGGTTGGTTTCAGCTTCTCCGCTTTGTCTTCTTTTTCATTTGGTCATAGTTAGGGTTTTTTCATGTTTCTTGGGCCTGTCCAGCCTAGGGCACATTTGTTTCAGCTTGTTTTCATTTGGCCTTTGTGCCTCGGTGTGTCGACAGGGACGTCCCTCCCTGTCAGCCCTAGGTTTTCTAGTTTCTTTGCATTTAGGTTTAGGGTCTTGTCGTGCATCAGTCGTAGCCTTTGCTATAGGTTTTTAGCCTCTAAAAGGCCAAAAATGGGTCTCTTCAAAACATAAGTGCCCTTTCAGACTTTTGGCCTTTCGGACCCTCGAAAGGTCCAAAAAGCCGAAAGGTCCGAAAGACCACAAAACACTCCCTCGCAGGAAGTTTGGCTTTTCAAGGTTTTTTCTTTGGTTTCATACTTTTGTCATCTGCAAAATCCTTCGCAATTTCGGTGCCCAAAAGGTCCGACAAACCTCATCATTCTAAAATGAATCTTTTCAAACTTTTGGACATTTCGGCCTCCGGTTGTGTTTTCGGTGTTCAAAACTCCGAAAGGTTCAAAAGTGCAAAAACTTGCCTTAGTTGTTAATTTAGCTCTTTCTTGCTTGCCTAGTATAAATTGTTCAATAAGCTATTGATACTTGTCTATTCTTGCAGGAATGACTGAATCAAAGACAACCTCTCCAATGAAATATCAATACAAGGGGAATCCCCCTAGCTCCAAGGTGGGGAACAAACACAGCGAGGTAACTGACACCAACATTGGGAATGTGGATTGGAATGAATTCTTGACCCAGTGCTCCCAACCTATGAACAGATCCAAGGACTGTACCTCATTAGTCCTATCTAGGCTAGTAAATGCAGCCACACACCCCATGGCTATTTCATCTTCAGAATTGATCATCACCCTAGCTCATCATTACGACTCAGATAAGAGGGTGGTAGTAAACTTTGAGGATTAGGTGGTGCTAGACATCAGGCCAGATATCATTGAGGATGTCTTTCACCTTCACAAAGGCACAGACAAATTCTATGACTTTTATATTGAAAAGGGGACCAAGTGGTTTGGCAGTAGGGAGCAAACTATAAATGAGATGATGAATAAGGAATACCTCAAGAAACCACTTCCCAAGAACAAACTAGACAAGATAGACCTCTGGAGAGGTTATATGAGAGATGATATCTAGGTAGCTATAACAATGATAAGTAGGGTATATGGGTTACCACATTCCACCCAAATCGAGCACTGGATGATCCTACTGATAGAGAGGATCAGCGAATGAAAGGTAAGATTTGACTGGGGCACTATTATTAGTGACAATCTAGATGAGCAGTTGATAGCAGTGAAGCATAACCCCAAGTTCTACATGAGCACTTACATAGTGTATCTACTAGCTTCCCAGGTAGATTATCCTGGTCTCACCAAGAGTGGGAGTCTGAATGACCCAAATGCATGGCCCCATCTTATATACCCGTAGTTGTTAAAAGGAGAAAACATGCTAGAGGATTCCCCAGATTATAGGATAGTCAATGACGCATTCATATTCAAAGTCATCTGATCTATTGAGGGTGACTTTGCTAAACGGATGTCAGAAGAGGATGTTGCTAAAGTAAGGGTCATTGGGGCCTAGTTTATCCAGTTTAGGGTGTTCACATATATCAGAATAGTCGGGTCAACCTTGCAACCAAAGAAGTTTCCCAGGTACCCATCCGACTGGATAATCATATTGGAGATGCCCAGGAAGCTCACAGATGCATATGAGCACATAAAACATAAGAAGAAGTACTATTGGGAGTTTCCCATCTCTTTGGGACCCTATACACTATAGGACATGAAGGTTTGCAAATCCCTTGCTTTTGAATGGGATGACTATCCCTTATAGCTCTACAAGACAATATGAGCCCACTTTGATCCTATAGGTACTTATAGCCATATCATCAGAAAATTCTATGTACATGAGACACATCTAGAAGATCATTGGATAAACTATATAGATGACCATGAGGTCAGAATCTAAGATTACTGTAGAATGAACCTAGCTCTGGAAAAAAAGGTGTTGAAGGTTCCTATTTCCCCGAAGGTATGGGAGTGTGATTTAGAGGAAGTCTTAGAAGACATTTACACACAAGATAAGGTGTATGATCGGCCAATCATGTACGCCGAGGTAGAAAAAGATGAAAATGATGACATAGACTTCAGGGTAAGGCACATGATAAAAACCACTATATCTTGGATCAAGAAGCCACACCAGATGAGTCTGATCCTAGTAAAAATGTTAATGGAGCCCTCCAAGAAAGTAGAGAAACAACGAGGAGAGAAGTCAACAGCTCCTAAATATAAGAAGGCTCCCCCTCAAAAGCCAAGAATGATGTATGGTCATGAACGACCGGTTGAATATGGCTCCAATCCTAGGCCTAAGAAAACTAGAATGATGGGCCAGATTGACCCACCAGCAAGACTGTCACAACCCCAATTAGGAGAGGGCCCATCCACCTCTGGCCAATCTTCCCCCACCGTAGGGAAGAAAAACTATAAGAGGAAGAAGAGTTCTGAGTCTCCATGGTTAGAAACTATACAAGAAGAGCCTGAGGAAGAGGATGCAAGTGAGCCCTTAGTCTAGAGGACCAGGTTGTAGAAGAGGAGAGAAAAGGAGACTACTAAGAAACATAGGGAGGATCCCAAAGAATAGGATAATCCTTTGGATCCATTAGGAGCGGATGAATTTATGCTCTCTGATTTTGAAGGACTTGAAGGATTTTTAGATCAGGGCCAAGATACACACACTAGGGGGCCACCACTCATACAACCCCAGGTAGCCCTCACTCTGCCACCACTCATACAACCTTAGGCAGCCCTTACTCCTCCACCAGTCCAATTCACCAATCCTTCGGTGAATGTTCCTACTCCACTAGTGATCTCCGATTCTACTCTAGGGCTTAAAACCCAAGACAGTGGGGTAACTCAGAGTATAGCAACAGACAGTGTAGTTGGAGGAGTTATGTTTTCACTCCACCACCTCATATACTTACCCCACCAATTTCCCTACAAACTCCAACACCTACTCTTGCACCAACTCTGCCCCCGTCTACTACCACCATATCCTCATCTCCCACTCAAATCATGCCAACACTTATTCCCTCAACCTCAATCCCTTCACCATGCACCACTCAAACCACCAAAGAAACAACAGGCATAGAAGACACGTCACCTTTTTAGACCTCACTAGAGGCCATGACCGGTTTCAGGCCAGAAGTGGTAATTGATTCATCAACCAACAAAGGCCTGGAGAAGGAAGGGGAAAAGGAGGTCAGTGAGCAAGATAAGGAAGAGGAGGAAATATAGAGGGATACAGAAGGGGGTAGAATGGAAGAAGGAGAAGATGGACAAGGAAAAGGGGCAGAGAAGGAATCAGAATAGGGAATAGCTCTAGGGAAACAAGGCTTGACCTCAATTCTCCATGTGGCACCATATGAGCCAGTAACTACCCTGGTAAACCTACTTGGTTTACCAAGGAGATACAACCTCAGAAAAGAACCTATACAAGTGAACTGGACGGAGAAGATACAAATATAACTGCTGTGAAGCAAGCTTTCCACCATGCAGACGTGAGTGTGCCTGCTAAAACCATGTCATATGTGACCCAAGACCCTAAGGGTCAATGGACAGCACAAATAGCTATCCCACCCCTGAGTACCTCTCAAACCACGGATTCATCAGGAGACTATACATTCAAGGAGGTAGACTTGGGGGAACCAACCAGAGAAGGGAGCAAGACATTAGCAGCTTTGGGACTCACGCATGCTTTGGGGTTCATGAGTAAAGATGAGGAGACCATAAAGTCTTTAACAGACCAAAATGAGGCTCTAAAAAGGGTCATTCAAAAGATGGTGGGTCCCATTGACCCAAACTATTCAGAGGCTTCATTACAAGCCATGCTTGATAAAAGGGCCACACCAGATTTGCCGGCAGGTTTGACTCTGTCGTTCATCTAGGCAAGCACCGATTGCAAAAAATGACTTCAAGCAATTTGGAGAGAAGGAGATTCCATTGATATTCAGGCCATACCAAACCATACTAGTTGAATTTAATGCACTCATTGACTTGGTAGAAAATGATGGAGGTATAGATTTAGAGATAATTAAGTGGCAAGTAGCCCTCCAAGATTTGGAGATAATCCAAAAGCAACGCTTCCAAATTTTGGTAAAAGTCTATGAAGGCGAAGAACTAGATAAGTTCAAGGCATGGAATAAACAAATGACCAAAATAATTAAGGTCTACAAGAAGCACCAAACCCTTATAGCTGATAAGTGAGAAGAGGTGATAAGTTGGGTCGAAGAGATAGATACTTTCTTCACTTGGGTTGGCCTCAAAGTCTATCGGGATGAAGATAAACAGGTTCTACACCCTTTCAAAGAGGTGGTCCAATAGTTCAAGGATGCTCTAGCTATAATTGATACTAAGGAAGCCCTGTAGCTACTATTCTACTTGAAAGATGAAATATGAAGAATGTCTCAGCATGAAGAAGAGATCAAGTTCTTTGCTTCTGAATTAACCGCTTTCAAAAAGAAGCAAGAACGAAGGGTCGCTAAGATAAGGAGAAAAGAGATCAATTTTGAGGAAGTTCAAGAGATAGTGCAGAGGCTTAGAGCATCTCACCCAGAGGTCTTTTCTGAGTAAAACTCCCAGGGTCCAAATCACCAGATAGACTGGGCAATATTTTCACACTTGGTCAAATTTCATTATGGAAGTATTTTTCGGCCTTTCGGCCTTTCAGCCCATACAGCAAAGAGTATTTTTCAGCCTTTTGGCCTTCAAAGATTTTGGCCTTTCAGCCTCCTCAAATTTTTTTGGCCTTTCGGCCCATAACAAGTCTGAACATTTGGACCTCCAAGTTTGAAGATTTTAAAGAGCATCGGGGAAATTTTGAAGACCTTAAAGTTTCAGGGTAGAGGTCGGGGTCTGAAAAACTGGGTGTTTTCAGCGAGGTCACTTTTCTCAACACCAGTTCAACTCCAGATCAGATCAATGGACAACTTGAGTTCATTTTAGAGGAACTATGGGTCTCCTATCAATTCTCACCGTCAGAAAAATCCCAGGTGAAGAATTCAAGAAGCATCCACCAAGATCAAGAAGAAGACTCCCAGTTCACAGAAGGAATTCTCCTCCTTTCTCTCTCTCTTCTCTGGTGGATTTTTCCCTCTTTGCATGAGAAAATGGATTGTAAATGGGTTTAAGAATCCATGCAAGTTACATAGTATTAGTTAGTAGTATTTTACCTTCAGCAAAGTTCTAGTTTTAGTTCTATTTCTCTAGTTTAGACTCTCTGATGCCCTAACTCCGAAAATCAGAGTTGTGGATCAAAACTCTATATATTGTAATAAAAAAAAACAATGTAAAGGGCCAACTTTTTAATACAATAAAGATATACATTGGGTGCTTCATTCATGGTGTGTGAATTACTTCTTTCTATGCAAATTTATTGAATGTATGCTTGCATTATTCCTTATTTTCAGAGAGCCCTTTGTGTTATTGTGTTTCAAATTCGTGCTACTTTTAGTTGGAGTTTGCTTTCATATATCTACCTTCTTGTGACTAATGCGTGGAGGAGATCATCTTTGGGCTTAATGATAAATCTGTCTCATGGGTGCGCACATCTTAGTGGCTTCACAATTTGATAAATTTTGAATATCTTGCATGAGTGAATACACCTTTTCTCCAAATGCTTGCATCCGTGGAGTAGTGAATTGTGACTTGGTCTGATTTATGCTTCGTAGGTTGTTCCAAATCTCTTCAGCATTCAATTCACAAGGAAGGGTTTACGAAAGTTTATGTCCTTAGGATTTCACTTTCCTTGCAATTTGCTTTATTTCTCGTTACTCTTCTCTCTTTAAAACGCTGTCATTAATTCTGAAAAATTACCATCTTGAAAACACAAAATTGCATTTTATTTATAACACCCATATTTGTTAAAACGGAAAATACCCAAAAAAGAGAACTAACAATATTTTGCAGTTTTCTATCTTGAATGTACCAGCAAAGGCCTCCTCATGAACAATCACATTTATCTTCAACTGGGTAACCAAGCAAGTTGTGACCCGACCCTGGAGAACCTTAGGAATAACTCGGTTATTCTTTCAAGAGAGGAAATTGAATCTTGAGATCCTAGCAAGTTGGCTTGTGTTAAAATAATGCTCAATAGAAGTGGCGCTAGAAGGAGGGCCTCAAAACCCAAAAGCTGGATAATATTGGATCTTTCTCTCTAGAGAGATTTGAGTATGTGCTTAGATTGTCTCCGAAAAGAAGCGAGTTCCTCAAACTCACTCACCACCGAAGGGCTTGCAGTGACAAAGGGAAAGCAAGAGGTGAATCTTCTCATCACCTTGCCACACCTCAGGATCCTCTTGGACAACAATCACACATCGCTGCCCCAACTACTACCGTAGCCATCAATCAAAATCAGAACTTGCCAAATCAACATTTGCAGCAACCTCATCCAATGGCCTTTTTCGCTAATGCAACTAGCTCACCTTTGAACTTTGTTGGGCAGCTCCATGAGTTACCCAAAAATTTGGAGAAATTTTGTACATGATTCATATATGGAAAATCTAGGATAGTGGAAGAACATATTCGCACCTTCAAGGAAGTTTGCAACCACAAAGAGATTGCTCACCAGGATGTTGTCTGTCATCTCTTCCCATATACCCTGGGAGAATTTGCATACAATTGGTACCTTAATTTTCCACGAGGATCTATCTCAGTATGGAATGACTTTGAAACCAAATTCCTCAATCAATTCAAATTGTATGTCGATCCTGCGGTGACACATCACCAGTTCATAACCACGAGGAAGGATCCTAAGGAGCCCATTGCTATGTTTAATCATCATTTTCACAAAATGCATCAAAAGCTAGAAGCTCCTTACACTATACCAGATGAGGCTATCATACAAGTTTACCTAAAAGCTCTAGACCCATTTACCTTAATCTTTCTAGGAAGACTTCCCCCGACAGATAGAGATACAATTGAAAAGGTGTATAATGAAGCCATCACTTTCACTCAGCAAATGGACCCACAAGAAGGGGGCTATGCGGCTGCCCCCATCATGAGTAATCTTGTGGTCCCGCACCCATTTGCAGCAAAAAATCAAGCCTTGGCCAACCACTTGCCCATGCAAAATCCTATATCGGCACAACCATGTATGACCATGCCTCCACCCATTACTTATCTAGGCTATGAAACTCATAAGGAAAAATTTGTAGAACAGAGGATGGTACCCAAAAATGAGCCTGACACTCTCATGGCTTCTGATTTGGATGCCATAAAGAAGACCTTATCACAGATCACTAGCGAGGTTACTAGAATGAAGCTAAACCCACCCCAAAATCAAGGTGAATCCCAACGAGTGTCTGTTGGTCCAAGTGCATACCCTAAGAATCCAAACATGGGTTTCAATGCATATAATAACAACAATGCTTAGGAGAAACCATTTGGGCAGCAAAGACCAAATTGGCCATGGAACACTAGACCAAACAATGGCAACATCCTAGTGGATAACGCCAACACTTATGAGGCTTCAAAAGCCAATTTTTTCGGGGCTCCAAGTAGGGATCAGGACAATAGTGGATATGTGAACAACTCCCAAGACCACTACACCCAGAATCCAGAGGGGCCCCCAGTACAATTCAATGCTATGGTGTTTGACTCTTATGAGACTGAAAAGGGGGGAAGCTCAGAAGTTTATATAGGAGAAGATGAATTCATGTTCCCTTTCCAGAGAGAAAATGAACTTGAATATTCCAAAGTTCATGCCTTCCAGAATGATCAACGAAACCCACATAACCTTCAGAGCAGAAGGGAACCCCTCATTGATGGCATACCTCCAGGGAAGCAACTAACCCCACCAGATCCTCGGGCTAGTAACAATCCCATACCTCCAAAGGGCCCAAACGCCATACCTCCTATGAAAAGTACATATGGTGGCTACCAAGGAACGGCCTGGTCAAATGACAAGTACATTACAGTGGATGAACTAAAGAAAACTAAGGCGAACATCTCTATGTTCAAATTATTGCAGGGCTGCCCATCTCAAAAGGAAGCCCTTTTAAGATCCTTGGATTATTCAAAACCTGGCTCATTGACCAACAACACCAGGACACCTATGTCCAATGTTAACACATCTGAGGCATTCCCAATAGTATTCATGGATAGGACAGAGGTCCCACCATTCTTACTCAGCCTACGGATGTTCGGAAAGAACCTACATAACTACCTAATCGATTCAGGAGCCTCATGCAACGTTATGCCCCTATCAATTTGCTAGAAGTTGGGGATGGTGCCCCAAGTAACGAACCGAGTGGTTATACAATTAGAAAAAATTGAGGTCAGAGTAATTGGTGTGCTCCAAGACGTATACATCCAACTAGTTGCAGATCCCCGGATATAAGAACACATTGATATACACATAGTAGACATCCCCAAGACTTATGGGATGTTACTAAGTCGGGAATGGACTAAATGCTTGAGAGGGTGGCTCTCTACAAATTTCACCCAGCTTTGGCTACTATGGAGAGGTTTGAACAACAAAATCAAGATAGATGCAGAGCTGAAGCTGAAAAGGATGATCACCAAATACAATTCCCCAAATCAAGTCTTGTTCACTCAAACCGATTTAGGCACTTATCAATTGGACAACATTTTCATGTTTCAAATATGAGAAGGTGAAGAGTCAGACCGTAGTCTCATCCAAGGTCTTCTAGAGCTGAAGATTGGTGATGAAATTTTCCAAAGTTTCGTCAATAGCACAACAGCTAGCCTGCGGTACCTGGGTCAAGACGCAGATCCCAACATCTTATTTCTACCTGGATACTGCTGATTGTATCAGGCTAGTCATTCCAATTTTACATGCCCCAATTCTCAAGAAGCACTATCACAAGTGTTGGCTCAAATTTCCTGAACAAATGAGCCACCAAAAGCATAGACAATAAAAGGAGATGTACTTGGGGTAGAAGATGGGAATGATGTCGCACCAGGTATGGATAACCTAGTCCTTGCAAATAGTTCCCCTCAAGATCAAGACAGTGGGTCAGATCCAGAAGATAGAAGCCTTTCCCTAAACATGCTTAGTGAATGGAGTACCTCAGATGATGGATCATGTCCCCCTTACAAGGGAATACTAAAAGATAAAGACAATGAACTCCTCAAACCTGGGCATACTCAAAATAAAGGAGAATCAACTTCTTCTAACGACGATGGAGAGAGGGGCCAAAAACCAAGGACCAAGGATTTTTCTAAGAAGAGCTCAACCAAACCTAGCCCTACTAAACCACCTCAGATATGGAAACTATGCTTCAATGGTTCTAAGTGCAAACAAGGAGCAGGTGTGGGAATAAATTTAATAAATCTAAGGGGTAAGTCTTTCTATGCTGCCTATAGGTTACAGTTTCTTTGCACTAACAATGTTGCAGAATATGAAGCGTTGGTTCGTGGACTCCTCCTAGCTCACGAGAAGGGATTCAAAATCTTGATGGTGGAAGGAGACTCACAATTGGTTGTCAAGCAGACCCATAGTCAGTACACTTGAAATGATAAGAGGGTCTCAGCCTACCAAAATAGGGCATGGGATTTAATCAATGACTTTGGCACTTTCAACATCAAAACCATCCCAAGAAATCAAAACTAAAGAAATTCTCAGTTGAACTTGTTGCAGCCCCGTCCATTCCAGATAATGTTACTAAATTTCAAGTCTTTCAAGATGACTAGCATATCCTAGAATTTATCATGTGTGTCAGCGTGTTCGAGAAGCAGATCATAGACAAGGAGGATAACGGTGAGGAAACTACTAAACCTGAAGAGCCTGACAATCATGACATCATAAACCTGAAGACCAATGCCATACCCAAAGGAATGGTAGAACTAAAAAGGATCTTTGACAGTGATAAGAATGTCATGAGAAGATGCCCTGACGTAACACCTAATGGTAAGGAATGTGACACTTACAACCTAGGCATGGAAGAGGAATCAAGAGAAGTCCACATCAGAAAGGTGGGGACCAAAGAAGAAAATGATAAAATGGTCCAGCTTCTCAGTGAATATCGAGATGTCATAGCATGGAGTTATGAAGAATTAAAGACATATGACACCTCAGTCATAGTACACAACATCCCTTTGAAACCAGATTCTAAGCCCTTTAGGAAATGACAAAGACCCATGAATCCTACTATGGAGCCCTTGATCCAAAAGGAAGTCCAAAAGCTACTCGACACCAGGATCATCTTCCTGATCTGACACTCTACATGGGTGGAAAACCTAGTACCTATAAGGAAGAAGACTGGAGAAATCAGGCTGTGCGTAGACTTCCAGAACCTCAACAAGTCCTCTCAAAAAGATAATTATCCATTCCCATCTCTAGATAAAGTGCTGCAAAAGGTTAATGGATCTCAAATGATATTGTTCCAAGATGGCTACTCGGGGTATAATTAGGTGATGGTGCAGGAAGAGGACAAGCTGAAAACAACATTCACCACTAAGTGGGGGACTTTCGCCTATCGACAGATGCCTTTCAGGCTGATTAATGCTGGGGCCACCTTCCAGAGAGAAATGGACATAGAATTCAAAGGATTAGTTGGAAGGTGCATTATAATCTACATGGATGATTTCACGGTCTACTTGAAACTAAGAGCCGACCATATAAGTGACCTCAAAAAATGCCTCTAGCAATGCAGAGAGTTTGGGATCTCCCTCAACCCCAAGAAATGTGTGTTTGGGGTGACTGAAGGAAAGCTCTTGGGGCATATCATCTCTGAAAAGGGGATATCCATTAACCCTGAAAGGGTGGAGGCGATCCTAAAATTGACACCACCCCATATCTTTGTATCAAAGTTTGATTCAAATTCAGTTTTAGTGGGTTTTGCAACTTGGATGAGTTATTGAATAATTAATATTTCACTAATGTTGTTTAATGGTGATAAATAATAAAATAAAAGATTAATATAATAGTTTTTTAGAAAGATAGTAAAATGTTTAAAAATTTGGATATCTAGAAAAAATAAATTATTGTAATTTTAAAATTATAAATTCCAAAAAATCTATTAAAAGAGGTGTTGGGGCCATTTATGCAAATTGTTTATGATCTTATGGAACTGAATTGAACATGCATGTTCTTCCATGATATTTGAAGATAAAAAAACCTCATTCAATCCCTAGTTTCAAATTTAAGAAAATTCCTACCCAATTAGAATGGTTTTATTCACTAATCACCATTAAAGTCTCAATTTTCAATTTTTGAGTTTGTATGAAGGTATTTGATTTGCTTTGAATTCATAGATATTTTGAAGTTTGATTATTTATTAATTTCCAGACATTGTTGATGAATTCAAGGTGATTTGGAGTTTCCTATTTGTTTGTCATACATTTCTAAGGGTTTGGTGTTTTCCCTATCCTGTATGACCACTCTTGTTTATTGTGGGAAGTGTTAGAAAAAGGATCTGAATCTCATAGCAGTGTGACCCTTTTGAGGATGTTTTTGAGACCAGTTATAGATTGCACATACTATGATTTGTTGTATCCTTTATATGGACACCTAGAGCTTGGCATGCAAATTGTTTTGGAGAGATTTGTACTATGATTTGTATTATTTTTGTTCAAGGGATCATATGGTCCCATATATCAGTTTGTGCCTTGCTGCAACACTTTTTTGCAGACCTGTAACTATATTTATGGGGTCACGATGCATTTGGAGTGCATGAAAGTGTGCTTTCATAAGTTATTTCTCTTATTGAATACATTGGGTATGCTGGGTGTGGAGGAAGTGAGTTATTTGGTGATTAGCCTCAAAGATTTTCCTACAACAATATGCTCCAAGTCCATTTTAGACCTGCTATAATTTCTTGAATTGTTCATTTAAGACTTGTAGCTATCAATATCCCTATTATTTGGAGTCCTTGTGAGTATTGGGTGTGTGTGGAGTTGTTTGGAGTTCTTGAGAAAAGTTCTATGCAAGATTGGTGAGAATTTGAGGAGTTAATATTATTGTTACAGACTTGTTCACTGTTTCTCAGACTTCAATGCACTTCAATGGAGCTGCGTGTGTTTGAGGTTGTTTTTGAACCTTGGTAAGGTGTTATTTTCTAATTGTAAGGGGTTTTGAAGGGGTTCTCACATTTGTTATGATATGCAATAACGATATAATAGACCTCATAGTACCATATGTCATATTAGTATTGCTTTGATATTCATATCGGTTCATACTAAGATTTCTATACCTAAGTTGATCAATCTAGCTCATAAGGCATTTCATTGTTTTTTGCATGTTGTGTGTTGATCAACTAAATTGGGGCATTTAGAAATAATTTTATCAACATCATATTTGTACTACCACTCCCTATAGTTTTTTTTTTTATAGGAAGGATTTTATTATTATGTGTTTATGTTAAGGTTCACATTATTAAAAATAATTAAAAAAAACAAAAAAAAAATATTGAGGGCAGATGTTAGTTATAATGGTATTAAAGGTGGTTTTCTTTTGTTAGTATGCTAAATAATGTATGTAAATTGTATATCAAATTCAATAGATAATTCATGGGACATTACTTAGTTAACCTAAGTCATAACATGTGCGCTCATGGCATATTAAAGAATACCCTATTTTCTAAAAATATTACTGCAAACTTTTTTTTTGCCACTCCCCTCCAATATTCTGGTTGTAGAAATGGGAAGGCTAGATGAAAAAGAGGCTTCGGTCCAAATTTGAGTGTCTCAGCTAAGGACAAAAGCGCGACACATGGATGTTTGTGTGACGTGCTGTAGTTCGGTATATACAAAAATAGAAAAGACTCACAATTTGACAAAAAATGGGGTGGGCATGTTAGATAACCTGCAAAACCCAAATTTAGAAGTATAACAACAAATATTGTAGAACAAAGATAAATAAAAATGAGATAGACAAAATATAAAAAAAACCTTGTGCGTTTGAATGCTTTCGATACACTTGCACACATACAAGCCATGACAAATGTTTGGGGCTATTTAAAGACATGCCTTAGTCAAGTCACTGTTTCGGTGTTTCCACCTACACAACAACTAGATAGATATATAGATCAAAAGAAAAATGAATGATAACATAATAGAAACAAACCCTGCTTGATGGAGGAAAACCCCTATTACATTAGATATGCAAATAGAAACAAACCCAGATAGTGGAGGAAAACCCCTATTGCATGAGTAAATAAATAAGAGATGTCATGATAAATCCCAATATGCTCAAAGACACAAGAGGGATAAAAATATGTTACTGAATATGTTGTAGGAAATTTCTATAACAAATGAGAGAGAAAGAGAGATGTGAGACCAAGACAATGCAAGAGGATTTTTTCAAAGAGAGGGAGAGCACTTTCTAGAGAGCTTAAATGAAGCAAAAAGATCAATTTAAAAGAGAGAAGAGGAGGAAAAAAGAGGCTTCTGAAAGATCAAAGTAAGGAGAATAAAATGGATAGGAAAGACAAGCATGTCAAGAGAGTATAGAGAGATGTCAAAGGAAAATAAAATGTGAGAGGGGACAAGGAACATAAGCATAAGAGTATGCTAAGAAGAAAGAAGAATATAGCTAGTAGATAAAAGAGATCTAATGTAAATTCCAAAGGAAAACCAAAAGGAATTACCCCTCCTGACCAGAACTAAGATGCAAGAGATTGAAAGAGTTCATTATGCTCTAAAGAAGAATATTAAAACTAGATTGATGTATGTAGGCTATTACTCAAGGGGAGTAGTAAGAATGGTAAGGTAGATGTGTTTGATTATTAGGTGGATATTTTTGGTCGCTTAGAGTAGGTATTAAACCTTTTTCATTGATTTCAAAGGGGGAGAGAGAATATGTGAAAAACAACCAAGTGTGAAGAGCAAGTGCAAAACATAAGAGAAGATGTGAAGAAAGAGGGAAGAGAATGTAAAACCATGTGGGAGAAACTGATGGATAGAATAAAATGTAATCATATTGGAATTAGCACAAGCTTATTCCTAGGGGGAGTAATGATAGAATAGAAATAAGGTAGCAAAGAAGAGTTAGAGATACTTCAAAAGATATTGTGGATATTTATAGTAGTACTAGTGGTTTCTGATTTCATTATTGTTTTTCCCATGATATTTTTCCATCAATTCTGAAGGGGGAGATTGTTGGCAAGTTGGATGTGTTGTCATTTAAGTCAACATGTCTATTATGTAGTTTTGATGTTTATGGTGCAATTTTGCCAATAATACAAGATTATCAGAAGAATGGTGAAGGAATATTACTAAACATTAAGAGTCACACACCTCATGAGATAATGTAGAGGTTATCTACATGGTTCATGTCAATTTTAAATTGCTGACATGATGATTTGATCAAGTTATGATGTCACAGATAAAGACAGTTTATTTTACCATTTTCCTGTGTAACAGAATTGCAGAGAATAATTTTGTGCACATACTCATGGTGATATCTTTGGTTGCACAACTAGGAATGTCTTAAGTACATAGAAGTGTGTCTACCATTCAAAGGGTTTATGATTCTGATGGTTCCCATGGCATTAACAAGTATTTCAGTTGGGGGTAACAGTGTTATTGAGACTTAACATGAAATGATGGTAGATTTGATGAGTGTGATGGATTTGATTGTTTGTTTAAGATTTATGATACCTTAGGATGATCTAGGATTACATGTCTGATGACTTGGCAGCTTAGATTGATCAAGGTGACCAAGCTCAATGGATTTAAAGATTTTTTTATGTTCTTAGTCAACATGTCAAGAAAATTTGATAAAATGGGTTATGAGAGATCAATAAAACACTTTAGGGTTATAATTATGATCTTAAGGTCTTTGTGAAGGATCTAAGAAATGTCTAGAAAGTGTGCAGTGATCTTGATGGTTGATTTTGGCACTAAAAGTTGAAATTTTGAGGATTAGGTTTTTCTGACCTAGTTCTTGATAAATATAATCAAATAGGGTTTTATTTGTACTTCCATGTGTATGTGCCAGTGTTTGAAAGATTGCAGAAGGAAGAGGTTGCTAGCAAAGAACTTTCATAGATCTAATGAGGGATGGATTTCTCATCTAAGTGTGACAGAGAGAATTACAGCAAGGGATCTTATTTTAATGAAAAGGAGCTCACCAAGGCATAGGTAGATGTTATCATACAGTTCATGAATTCTAAAATCGGTGTCTGAATTATGATTGTATGTTAGTGAGACTTCCTTAGGGTTTTAGCCCAATGAAAATTGAGTAGTGAACTCTAGGAAGTGTTATCTTGTGGTGACTGATCAGGTAAGTTCTGTACACTTTTCCTCTTTCCCTCGCTAGGGTTCAGGGGTGGAGCCCCGAGGAAATTTTTTTTAGGGCTCTTTTGGCTAATTTCTAGTCTGACATGTTCTAGCCCTAAAGTGGCATAAAGATTGTATAAATTGGCTTAGGGTTAGGATTTGATAATTTATGTATGTTTTGAGTAGCTTCTTACTATGGTATTGATCTGTAAGGGATTGAGGATTATAATCAGGTTGTAATCACTGGATAATAATAAGATTAGACTCGCTGTTGGTGGATGTAGCCCAGGGATTGGGTGAACCATGTTAAATCTTTGTGTCTTGTGTTCTCTTCTATTTTGGTTTATTATTTTTTGATATTGGTTATATTTCTGGATCTAATTGTTAGATTTTTGTGTTCTATTTCTAATAGGAAGTGTGCCTAAATGTAGGTTAATTCCCCATATTGTAATAAGTCTATATTTCATTCATGGTACTAGTCTTATTGCGGGTTTCAACCCCACCATAGTTTTCACCCTAGTTTGGGTTTCCATGATAAAAATATTTGTGTTATGTAGTGATGATGTTTTCTAATTTGTGTTTACATGCTTTACATTTTGAAAATACATAATAAAGGTTAAAGTGATAAAGGGTTTCAAGTTTTAAGGGTTTAAGGGTTTGGAGTTTTAAGTGTTTTGGGAGCAACTGATTCAACCCCCTCTCAGTTGCTTGTTTATTTCCTACATAACTAAAGGAAAAATAGATGATTATAATTAAAGTAAATGAACTACTAAAAATGTTTTGATTACTAAAAATGAAAGAGATAATTATGAGGAATGAACCTTGAGCTCTGTAAGCTCACTTTCTCTCACAACAACATGGTTCCAAGACTACAACACAAAATTTGGACACCAACACAATGCAGTGGCATCTTGTATAGACATAGTATAGGCACCAAGTATAGAATTTAGAATTAAAATAACATAGAGCTATTTAATAATGTAAAATAAAAATACACTAATAGAGTGATAAATTACTAATGAAATCTAAAACAAATGAAGATGGATATATTTTAAGGAGTGATAAAAGATAGAGAGAATATATAGGATGAAACCTAGTTTTGAAGGTCTATGAAGGAATCTTCTTGAAGCCTGCTTTTCCACAAAAAATGCATATAATGAGGAGAATAAATGGCTGGGTAGCTATTTGGAGACTTGCCTCAGTCAAGTCCCTATTGTGGTGTCTCCATCTCTACAACAACCTAGTTGAAATGATAAATCCTTTATAGATATCCGAATGGAGAAAATAAAGTAGCCAATAGTGTGAATAAGAAAGAGATAAGAGAAGTAATATGCTATCAAGGTGTGAATGATGGATGAGAGAACTCCCTTGAGAGAGAGAGAGAGAGAGAGAGAGAGAGAGAGAGAGAGAGAGAGAGCCCCAACAATGGTGGAAATCCACAAGTAAAGTGAAGTGTGTCCAACATGGTATGTGAAGAGAGAATAAGTCCAAAGAGTGTGAATAATCAATCTAGAAGATGCAAAAGAAGAATAAGAACAAATGAAGACAACATGAAGGGTTTAAAATGTAGTCAGACAAAATCCCATGCAGGTGAGCCCAACATTGGGGCATTATGAATGCAGGTTGATAGTGTGTAAATGATGCAGGAGCATCTTGTGTTCTTGGCAATTCTATATCAACCAAAAATATGTTTGTTGGAGTTTAGTATCTTGTTGGAGACTACTCGGTAAAGTTCTTGGTAACTGCTCTTATTTTCTCAATTAAATATGTTGGTTCACCGATTGAGCTTGGTTACTTGTTTCGGTAGTTTCACCAATTGGTCTCTGTTGCTTGGTAGTATTTCTCACCGATTTGGTTTTTAGATGTTGTGGCCGATGTCATGTGCATTTAATTTTCATAGCAAAATTAATGTTGGGGTCTATCATTGGGATTCATGTGGACCTAATTCTGGCTTTTTGTTGTTAACTATGCTAGATCTTTAGGATCTCTTGGGCTGACCTTTCGGTATCCTTTTGTATAAAGTAATGTTTAGTTCTTAGATTAGGGAGAGTAGTCAAGAGTAGCAGTTAGTTAGAAGACTTGGGATTGATGGTTTGTGACCTCGCATGCATAAGAATCATTATGTAAAGACTTTGAATGTATATGGTCATAACTAGGAAGGCCTTGCAGCCCAACATGTATAAAGCTTTATGTGATAATATATAAATCTATGTTCCTACTCTTTTTCTCTGTGGTAGTTTGCAAGCTTCTGTGTGGTAGTTTGCAAGCTGGTTTGGTAGTTGGGAGTGCCTTTGGTCCCTAGTTTCTATCCCTCCTTGTGTTAGGTAGTATTAGAGTGAAGGTTAGATTTGAGGTTCCTTCTTGTAAATCCTAGTTGAATTTTTGTGGGGTATCAAATTGTGATCTGGACTACAATTGCAAAGGATTTCAAGATGGTTCATGGGAGAGAAAATCAAGATCGAGGCTTAGATGATATGCTAAGATAGATTGTTGTGATATTAGAAGGTGTTGTTGAGACAACCCACCACCAAGGAAGACATCTTAGGATGTTATTGATGATGAATTTGAGGAAGTCCAAGGAGAAGCCGCACCTACACCTATGATGGATCAGGAAGAAGAAAGATTCCAGAGAGCTTTGACAAGTTTGAAGTCCACACCTCATTTTAATCCTCCTGAGTATAGTGGAAAGTTGGATTAGGATGAATTGCTAGAATGGATAACCGAAATAGAGAAACACTTTGAGTACTAGAACATAACAAAGGAGAAAAAGGTGAAGATTACAAGTACAAAGTTGAAAGGTCATGCATCCTTATGGTGGGAGAATCTGCAATTGGACTGAAAGAAGAAAGGTAAAGACAAGATCAAGGTATGGGAATGAAAAGTTTAAAGTAAAAAGATAGATACGTGACAGATTACACTGAGGAATTTTACAGATTAGATATTAGATCTGGATGTGCTGAAGATGAGGTGGAAAGAATAGAAAGATATCTGAATGAGTTAAGAAGTTCTGTATAAGATGAGATCAACTTGGTAAAGATGGATAGTATTGAAAAGGCTTATAAATTTTACCTAAAAGATGAGCATAAATTAAACAAAATACATGACAAAAGATAAAGAGGAAGAGGTGGTAGATTCCCTAGAGGAATAGGTAGATCTTATGGTGAAAAAAGTAGATCTGATCAGGACAAGACAAATCAAGACACACATCAAGATAAAGGCAAGACTGAGTGGAAAGGTGGAAGTTCATTCTCAGGAAGAGGGAACTACTCCCAAGGTGGATATAGTAGAAGAGGGCTCTAAGGAACTTGTTACAACTATGGAGAAGAAGGAAATAGATCATTTGAGTGTACACATGCAAGCAACAAAGTTGGTAGTAGAAAAAATGCATTGGTGTAAGAAGAGTCACCGAATGAACCTGAGAAAGAAGGAAACCTAATGGTTAGAAGGATAATATGGAGGGAGAACAATAAGAAATATTTGGCAAGAAATATTTTGTTCAAGACCAGATGCAGAGTGGCAGACAAAGTTTGGAAAGTAATTATTGATAGTGGAAGCTCAGAGAATCTGGCATCTGAGGAAATGGTCAACAAGTTGCAGTTGGAAAGAATGAAGCACCCGAAGCCCTATGAGATTTCATGGATCAAGGATGAGGATACAATTATGGTAAGTGAACAATGTTTTGTGAATCTAAAAATTGGAAAGTATTTTGATAAGGTGTTGTGTGATATTATGCCTATGGATTGTTGTCATATTTTGTTGGGTAGACCTTGGAAATATGATAGACATGCTATACATGATGAAATATTGAATAAGTATACTATTTCGATTGATGGTAAGAAACAAATATTGTTACCTTTAGTTGAAGGATCTATTGGTGGGATATACACGTCTGTGAAAGTTTGTTTGATGGAAGGTAGGTAGTAGGTTAAGGATCAAAAGAGAAATGATGCCTGTTATGATTTGATTCCTAACAAACCGAGTGAGAAAATAGAACATAAAACTCCTGAGGAAGTTGAAAATTTACTTACCGAGTAAAAGGAAATCATTTCAAACAATGTACTTGATGGTTTTCCCCCGATGAGAGATATTATTCATTGTATGGATCTAATTCTTGGAGCAAGTTTTCCAAATAAGGCACCACACTGATTAACACCAACCGAGAATGAAGAACTCAACTGCCAAGTTAATGAGTTGTTTTAGAAAGGTTTAATCAGAGAAAGTTTGAGTCCATGTGCAATACCAGATGTGTTAACACCTAAGAAGAATGGAGAATGGTGAATGTGTACTAATTCAAGAGCTATTAAAAATATCACAGTTATGTATCGGTTCCTTATACCGAGGATGGATGATATAATGGATTGTTTGAGCGGAGAAAAATATTTTACTAAGATTTATTTGAAGAGTGGATATCATCATATGAAAATCATAAAAGGTGATGAATGGAAGACTGATTTCAAGACAAAAGGTGGTTTGTATGAGTGGTTGTTTATGCCTTTTGGTTTAACTAATGCACCGAGTACCTTTATGAGGTTAATGAATGAGGTTTTGAAGAAATTTTTGGGTAAATTTATGATTGTATATTTGGATAATATTTTGATATTCAGTAAGACCATAGAAGAGCATTTGATGCATATAAGACAAGTGTTGTAGAGATTGAAAGAGGAAAAGTTTTCTGATTAATTTGAAAAAGTGTTCCTTCATGAAAGAAGAACTTGTGTATTTAGGCTTTGTGATTTCAGTTGATGGTTTGAAGATGGATCCTGAGAAGCTTAAAGCTAAACTTGATTGGCCCATACCTAAGAATGTCAGTGAGGTAAGATCATTTCATGGATTAGAAAGTTTTTACCAAAAGTTTATCAATAATTTTAGTTCAGTTTGTAATGCTATGACCGAGACAATGAGAGGAGACAAAAGAGAATTCAAGTGGACACATGGAGATGATAAGAGGTTTGACACTTTGAATTAGAAGGTTTTTGAATTTCCTATGTTAGCCTTACCTGATTTCAATAAGGTATTTCAAGTTGAGTGTGATGCAAGTGGAAGTGCAATAGGAGTTGCGTTGACTCAAGAAGGTAAATCTATTTCTTTCTTTAGTGTAAAGTTGAATGATGCTAAGAGGAAATATTATGTGTATGATCAAGGATTCTATGCTATTGTTCAAGAACTGAAGAAATGAAGACATTATTTGGTATCGAGTGAATTTGTGTTGTATATTGATCATAAGGCTTTACAATATTTGGGTAGTTAGAATAAGTTGAATCAGAGAAATATGAAATGGGTAGAGTATTTGCAGAGTTTCACATTTGTAATAAAGCATAAGAGTGGATTTTATAACTGAGTTGTTGATGCGTTGAGTAGAAGATCTTTGATGACTGAAATGAGAATTGAGGTTCTTGGTTTTGATGATATGATGAATTTGTATGAAAATGACCCTGATTTTTCTAAGCCATGGAGAATATGCAGAGCACCTATTCCAGATCAAAAAAGTAAGTATGAAGATTATTTCATTCAAGATGAAATGTTGTTCAAAGGTATTTAGTTATGTATAGTGAGAGGATCAATGAGAACCAATTTGATAAAGGAGAAATATAGTAGTGGTTTAGATGGAAATTTTGGTATTGATAAGACATTAAGTTTGCTTAAGGAAATGTATTTTTACCCTCAGTTGTATAAGGATGTTCAGAAGTTTGTGAAAATTTGTGGAGTTTGTCAAGTTGCAAAAGGAGTAAGTCAGAATGCTGGTTTGTATACACTAATTTCCATTCTTGAGAAACCTTGGAGTGATATCAACATGGATTTTGTTCTTGGCTTACCGAGGACAGAAATAGGTAATGATTCTATATTAGTTGTGGTGGATAGATTTTATAAGATGAAACATTTCATACCATGTAGGAAAACATTAGATGTAGTACATATAACAGATCTTTTCTTCAAGGAAATTGTCAGATTGCATGGATTACTAAAGAGTATCATCCCTGACTGAGATAGTAAATTTGTTGGCTATTTTTGGAAAACACGTTGGAAGAAGCTAGACACTGAATTGAAGTATAGTTATACATTTCATCCACAGACTAATGGACAGACATAGGTTGTAAATAGAAGTTTGGGTAAATTGTTGAGATGTTTAGTTGGAGATAAAATGAGTAATTAGGATTTGATGTTAGCACAAGTAGAGTTTGAATATACTAATTCAGTGAATGGGAGTACTGGAAAGACACCTTTTCAGATTGTTACTGACATGCAACCAAGAGGTATATTAGATTTGAGAGATATTGTTGGAGAAGAGAAGAGAAGTGCTGAAGGAAAAGAATTTACTGAGTTTATGAAAAATTGCATGAGGACGTGAAACATAAGTTGGAGAAAGTAATTAGAAATAAAAGAATAGTATAGATAGATTAATAAGACATAAGACTTTCGAGGTAAATTTCATGTTAGGACATATGGTAAATTAAAGATGAAGAAATTTGGTCCTTGCAAGATATTGAGGAAATTTGACAGTGGAAATGCTTATGAAATAGAATTACCCAAGGACATGGATATATCACCTATATTCAACATTTCATATTTGTATGAGTATCATGAACCTGATGAAGAAGTGATAGTGCCGAGTGATTATCAAAAGATACAGATAGAAGAAGTTGAACAAATTTTGGAAGAGAGAATTGATAGAAGCACCAGAAGAAAGAATTACATGAAATAATTGGTAACATGGAAGAACATACTGTAGACACCTAAAATTGTCCAATGTATGCAAGCAATGAACTTTCTTCTTAATTGATTAAACAATTCTACTTATTTAATTAATTAGTGTCATTCTTCTAATTCAAATTCAAAAAATTAACATTTCCCTCCCTTCTCATAATTACGTATTTTTTAATCATTTAATTAACTAATTTTCTTCTAATATTAATTAAATAAATTTATTATTTAATTAATCAATTTCCTCCACTTTAATTAAATAATCTTTATTATTTAATTAAATACTTTCTTTCATTTTCCTCATTTAATTACTTAACTAAATCTTCTATAATTAAATGAATTCTTTAATTTATTTAATTACTTATTTTTCTCAATAAAAGCAAAGTCTCCTATAAATAAATAAAATCTTTGTTTTAATTATTTATCTTAATCTTCTATAATTAAATTATTTCTTTAATTTCTTTAATTATTTGTTTTTTTAAAGAAAGCAAAGTCTCCTAAAAATAAATAAAATATTTATTTTATTTATTTATCTTAATCTTCTATAATTAAATGAATTCTTTAATTTATTTAATTATTTGTTTTTTTCAAAGAAAACATTTCTCTCCTGAAAATAAATAAAATATTTATTTTATTTATTTCTCTATACTCTTCTCTAATTAAATAAGTTTTTTAAATTTTTTAAATTATTTTTTGAAGAAAACTTCCTCTAAAATAAATAAAATCTTTGTTTTATTATCTTCTCTCTTGCACATAATTAATTTTTTTTTAATTATTTAATGCTAATTAAGTCTTCAATTAAGTCTTCAATTTCATCCACCCTTCAAATAAAGCAGTATGTTTTATTTGGTTTTAAAGCAGTTTTATTGAATCTTGTCCATCCAAAATAAATCTATCTTTAATCTCAACCGTCGATCAGTCTGAAATCTCTATATAAACCCCCTTCAAAACCATTTTGAATCATCACGATTTTAGAGAGCACATTTATTCTGCAGGTTTTTAAGCTAATTGTGATCAACATATCAATCTTTTTTATCATATTCTTGAATCTTCCAAGTCATAAGTGTTGCTAACATCAACTCTGAGCACCATCAAAACAACATTTCAGAAGGAGAAGAGAGAAGCAACATAAGCTTCAAGTGTCATTAAGTTTGCATTAATTGGCTTATTTATTTCTAAATGTGATGCTTGTTATTTTGTTGTTATTAGGCTTATTTATAGTAGTTGTTTGATTTGTTTCATATCAATCGGTGCTACTAACTCTCTTGTGTTATTATGCAAAATTAGGCCTATACATTTTGGTGAACCCGACGTGAATCATGCTAAAAAGTTGATAAGTTTGTCATCTATGTTTGCATGCGGGTTTCTTTGCTGATTTCTTGTTGCATGCAAGTTTTCAAATATTTGGTCATATATCCTAAACAGCTTGCGATTGTTCTTTGAAATTTTTAGTGTAGGTTAATGATGCTATCAAGAGCCTACACCCTAAAATTTAGATTTTTTTGATCAATTTTGAGCGATATATAATTATATTATGATTTTGCATAAAAAAATAATTTTGAGAGTAAACCAGCAAATTTTTCTAAAATATTTACATTTCTGGAAATCTCTTCAAAATATAAATGGGGTCTATTCTCTGTGTTTTTAATTTTCATGATAAATAATGACCAAAATAAATATATATTTGAAAACTAATCTGTTATGAAAAAATTGGGTCCCTAGGACACAAATTAAAGATTTTTTAAAAAATTCTTACATTTTTTGAAATATCACTGATTTTTAATAGGGGTTACTTCTTTCCATTTCTATTTTTGTGGACCACCAATATATTAAAAAGTTGGATCTTTGTGACTAGGTCAAAAGCGCAGAAAAAAATCAAGGTGCACTTGTTCCAATTTCAATTGATTTGTATGCTCATCCTTAGTAAATTTTAGATTTTCTAATCATGTAAATTTTAGATTTATTTCACATTGTATTTCTTGAGTTGGACTAATGTGTATGGTAGCTACTATGGATGCTTAGGAGCTGAAATAATCATTGAGGTAATGTATAATGAAAAATGAAAAATCTCAAAAATGTGCATAACATCAAATAAGGTGCACACTACAATATTTGTATCTTTCACGTACCTTTCAATCTTACTATGGAAAATTTCAGTTTAAACACATAGCTTAATCATAGAGAGCTCTTTGTTTGTGAACAAAGCTAGTAGGCCTATGCTCTCACCTTTCTTAAGGTGATTAGAATGCCTAACCTAGTGGAGTTCCAATAGATTAAAGATCTAAAAATAAACAACATGTCTATTGTGTTTGGAGAATAAAGACAATAGGGATATTCTCTCACCTTGCTTTCAAGTAGTGCATTTTTAATTTTAATCCATAACGGGCCTGCCTCACGATATTTTCCATAAAGAGGATGGTGAGAGGGAACGACCCAAGTGGGATAAAACCATTTTAGCCATGGTAATCCAACCCACTATAAAATAAAATGCATTCATCCTTAATGGGGTGAGTGACAGAAAGACTTGAGAATCATGCCTCTTCTAGTAGTCCTTTGGGATTGCAGAAAATCATGTTTTTATGCATGTGGGAGGCCTTTGTAATGAGGGATAGACTCAAATATTTCTAAACAGAATCTTGATTACAACTTTGTTAAGTAGCAAGATTACCTTTTTTATCCATTGAAGCTAAAATTACGCATACGTAGCTTGACTGAATTGTTTTCTCTATGCCACACCCGTGAAAATAGTCAAGAACATACACTCAATTTTTAGCTCTTAGGACTATTGATTGGAGTGAGTGATGTGCTTATTTATTTGGTTTATTGCATTCAAGTTTCATGATACAAGTGTTGTCAACAACCTTCAATCTTAGATTTCAAAAGCTTTCCATCAAGGATTACAGGTCCTTAGATCCAAGAAATCAAACATCAAAATCAACAAGTCTTAACCACAGAGACAAACCTTTCTCTATCAGACTTCAATTCAAAAGACACACTTTAATCTTTGAATCACTGCAAAATTTTTTTGAATCACACTCTGAACACTTCAAATGTCTCACGTAGACCAAATATTTCTCTTTAATAACCTGTTGGTTGGAGACCTGTAACTAGATATACGACAAGAGTAAAATCATATATTATCATGATCAATCTCTAAGATCAAGAGAAATCAAAGTTTGTTCTTAGAGTTACCCTTGTTGAACATGAGCTTGAATTCTCCTTGAGAAATTTTCCCTTTTTTTTTGTTTTACGTCACTTATTTCAGTTAAATCCTGGATAACACAATGTCTTTTGCACCTTAAAAAGGACCAATTACTCGATCATGGGCTAAAAATAAATCACGGGAAGATGAAATAAAATTCGATCCTTTTACACATACAAAATCCTCTTTGTACACTAAAAATGTTCTTGAAACTTCACATGTCTCACGTAGACCAAATATTTTTTACAGATATCACAGAAGGAGAGTTAGAAGATGTAGAATAATATGATCACCCTTCACGAGTTGTAGCTTCTGTAGTAAGAGGAAATCCTAAAACATTCCTAGCAATGCTATTAGATGAAGGAGTCAAACTTCCATCTGGGTTTGATGTCTCCTGAATATGGCCAAAAAACCCATTATCAGGTCATAACACAACTAGGAATTCTCAATTTGAACCTGTCGTATCCTAGATAGTGTCTATTCCACTATCAACCCAAACTGTAACATTGCAAAAAACTTCTGCACAAATGAGTTCTTCAAATCTGGTTGGTTCATCTTCAACCCAACACATGACAAGTGCTCAAACAAGCCTGATAATAAGCTCTAGTTTATCACAGGCCACAATATCATTCCCTTTTATGTCAATTTCTCAAACTACAACATCAACTACTCAAAAACCGCTTGTGTCACAAGCTATCCCCACTGGACTTGGAGTTAGCTCATGATAACAAGTAGGACCAATCTTTGTCAGTCCAACTAACAGTCAATGTCCTCCAAGGGTCACATCTTCATTTTAGAAACCACAAAAACAATGACAACAACAATAACAACAACACCAAAAATAACCCAGACCTCAATATGTACCTCAAATGAACACATTTGGAAGTCAATACCAAATTAATGGAAGGTCATATACTCCAACGCAATGATTTCAAGGACATAATCTCATTACAAGTATTGGATCACGATCAAATGTTATAAATGTCTCTCATTCTCAACTTGACCTTGTGACACAAAAAATACATATGCTACAAATTTAGGTCTCGAATCAAGGGTAGACTAAGTCCTACACTATGAAAGACTTATACCATTTTCCTTTTGATCCCTCACTAGTCATGCCTCCATTTCCTAGACACTTTGTAGTACCCAAATTTGACAAATATCGAGGAAATACCAATCCTGTAGAACACATTAGGGAGTTCTTATTCCAGTTTCATGGAGGTAGCACATAATGAAACATATCTTATGAGATTATTCCCCCAAATTTTAGTCAGACTAGCAATAGAATGGTTTTCTCACTTACCTCATGGTATTCAATCTTGGGGAGAATTAGCCAAAAAATTGATTTCTCATTTACATCACAACATAGAATGCAAGGTTAGCATTAAGGATCTATATGATATCAAATAAAAGGAAGGAGAGTCTTTCTCTAAATTCTTGCAAAGATGGGGAAGTACAACTAATAGAATCCCATATGATGTTCCTGAACAAGATCTCATAGTCATGTTTGTTGATAACCTTAACCCATATATGGCATACACCATAGAACTGCAACTAGCTCCAAATTTCAAACAATTGATTGAACAAGGCATACGATGTGAGCAAAACTTAGTCAAAAGAGGAATCCTTGTTGATCCAAATCAGCCAAACACCAATAAAAATTCCATTGATAAACCTAAATGGTGGAATAAAAACAAGAACATTACCAATGATGGTGTCATTGATGTTAAAAATGTCAACTATTATCAACCTAAAATCTCATTACAAGGGGAATCATCACCAAGTCAAGCTTCTATGGAACATACACCCTTGCCAAATTCCAAATGTAAATGCAAGGGTCAAACAGTAAAATGGCAAATGTCACACATTCTCAACCCAATGTTCAATGTTAATGAAGGACAACTTTTCAAAAATGTGACTATAGACCCTTAGGGGAACCACTTGAAGAAGCACTTAATAAATTAATCCAAAGCAATCTAATCACCTTACCTAAAATAAAAGAAATTGAGTATGGCGCTTCTAAACCTAAGTGGTGGAGGGACAATGATTTCTATGAATATCATCACTTTAAGGTCACAAGACATCAAAGTTTTATCATCTGAAGGATGATATTGAAGACTTAATTGAACATGTCATTGATGTTACTAATGTTCAACCCAAAGGAAACACAGACCACACAATTTTCAATAATCATTTATAGGACCATAATAAAGGAAAGACCCCTATGTCTGGTGGACAATCAAAACAGTTCAATTACACCTACCCTACCTCAGATAACATAATAAATTGTCTCAGTCCAGCTGAATAGAAAATTGCAACCATTACTATATGAGATAACAACTCTAAATGTGCAGTCACTACCCACCACACTAAGCTTGTATTGCAAGGAGAATCCTCTACTTCTGCTACACCTACAACTATTGCACAACTCCCTAATCCACCACATAGTTTGGTGGATCATCTCAAATGCACTCCCTCTCATATTTCTATCTTAGACTTATTGGGGACATCCCCTGAACATAAGCAAGCATTGGATTTAGCTCTTCAAAATGTAGTTGTTCCTAAGGACATATCTCCTGAGAAATTACAAACTATGGTCAATTACATTGCTACCAATAAGCATGCTACATTTATTGATCATGATGTTCTTGTGCATAAACCTATACATAATGACCCCTTAAATTTACTTGTCCAAGTGCATAAACACACAATCAGACGAGTCCTCATTGATGGCAGGGTTGGATTAAAAATTTATAATATAGAAGTAATAAATACCTTGGGATATTCAGAGTCAAGAATTGATATCACTAGACACATCAACATCAGGGAATATGATGAAGAGGAAAGATCATCCAAAGGTGTCCTTATTCTGCCAGTCAAAATAGGGCCAGTTCTGAAGAGCACCCCATTTTAGATCTTAGATCTTGAACTTGGATATAACATGTTACTAGGTAGACCATGGATTCAAGAAATGCAAGCTGTACCATCTACCTATCATCAATGTATTAAATTTCCTTATCAAGGTACATAAATAATTATAGAAGGAGACCCAAACCCCTTTCAATATTTCCACAATCTAAGGGATAGTACAGAGAACCAGGTGCCATTAAATCAAGAAGCAAGTGTGCCTTCTACTTCTTCTTTGAATCCCAAGGATATACCAAGGATGGGAATTAAAATATCAATCCAAGACAAAGGGTGTGGTGAGTATTGTTATGAGGAAGATTTCACTATTAATAAAATGCCTTTGTCACCAAAATCATATGGTCGTCCAAGGATAGTGGAAAAACAAGACCCAGTTTTGTTCAAGTGCCCACCTACCACATTTGTTAAATGGGGTGATTTGAGTGAGGAGGATCCTTGTGATTCTAATATTAATGCATTATTGTGCCAAGATCCTCACAAACTACCATTGATACAGTTACCTTTGAATCAGTATGGACCTGCATATACTATGTTACAAAAATTTGGGTATGATGGAACTACAGGCTTGGGGGCAGCCTAACAAGGAATAATGGAGATATCATTACCACCTACCCAAAGGAATAAAAGAGGACTTCTTTATGGCTAGTATAGAACAAGGGTCACTCTCCAAGGTTTTTAAGGAACCAGTAATTCAAATTGGGGGCAAAATCATGAAAAAACCCAGATCAGTAACATACTTCCACAAACATTGCCATAGGAATTGGAAACCACAATCTCTGAATTATCCCTTGAACATGAAATCATGGATTCTGTGGGAAATGAGATACGTGATGAGCATTATAGCATGACTTATTCTCACAAGTATGAGTGGAAATACCTCCATAATCTTGATCTGACACCCTTGGCCATTCCCCTAAGTCCACTAGTACAATGAACATAAATGACATGTTCAATCACCTAAACCTCGAAGACCAACCCTTTTTCAATAAACATATTGATGCTCATTCCTTAGATGGTGTGCCAACCTCCCAATATAGAGTTGTCAAAACTATCATGACGGTTCCATTTTTCCAAACTGATTCATCTGTTAACATTGATCTTTGCTTAGTCCACCTTGAGTTAATCGACTGGATCAACACGGACGTCCGAATCTAGATAGCTTAAAAAATGATGAAGCCATTGAAAAATACATGTGGATTCCTGAAGGGATGTCTTCTAGAGATCACAAGGCTAGATTATCCTTTGACCTAGATAGATCTACATACTTTGGGGAGGAGGTTCCTCTTTCTAGTCGCAAAAATAGAAATAAAATTGAAAAGGAAAAGTCATTAAGTGAAAACCGAAAGGCACTTTTTGATCATAAAAAAGTAAAATAAAAAGATGGATCTTCTAGTGAAAACCTCTCTGACACACTAGAGGATGGAAATTTGGACCCGCTCCCCTTACAGGAAGAAACTTCAGCCTAACCAGTAGAGAAAATAGAAGCAGTAAATCTATGAGATGAAAAGACTCCTAAAAATATATATCTAGCCAAGTCTCTTTCACATGAGGAAAGAGAAAAATTTATTGAGTTTTTCAAAGAATGACAGATTGAATTTTCTTGGTCTTATGCTGACATGCCAGGTTTGGATTTAGAGCTAGTATTACATCACTTTCCACTATCGCCAAACACAAAGCTGGTAAAATAGAAATTAAGAAAGATGCATCCTCACATTTATTTGCCAGCTAAATTTGAGTTAAAGAAACTTCTAGATGCTGGTTCATAAGACCCATTCCCTATGCCAATTGGATATCCAATATAGTGCCAGTTTCAAATCATAATGGTCAGATACGCATATGCACAAATTTTGGAGACTTGAACAAGGCTTGTCCCAAAGATGATATTCCTTTACCAAATATTGATATGATAGTTGATTTGATAGCAGGACATAACATGTTGTCACTAATGGATTGTTTCTCATGTTACAACCAAATAAGGATTTCACCAGAAGATTAACATAATACAACATTCACTTGTGCATGGGGTACTTATTGCTAGAACGTGATGTTGTTTGGACTTAACAATGCAGGTGCCACATATCAAAGAGCAATGATGAAAATATTTCATGATATGATCCATAAAAAAATGGACAATTATGTTGATGATATACTGGCTAAATCAAACTTCGAGGAAAATCACCTTCAAATTTTGGGTCCAATATTTGATAGAATGCTAGAATACAAGGTAAGACTCAATCCAAAGAAATGCACTTTCGGAGTCACATATGGAAAGCTCCTTGGTTTCATCATCTCACATAGAGGAATTGAAGTAGATCCAAAAAATTTTAAGGCTATCCTTGATATGCCCCCTCCTATAAATTTGAAATAATTCAGAGGTCTACAAGGATGATTACACTCTATCAGGAGATTCATTGCCCAATTGGAAGATAAGTGCCATTTGTTCCAACATTTACTAAATAAAGGGGTAACATTCATCTAGACAGAACAATGTCAACAATATTTTCAAGCCTTCAAAGATTATTTATTGACATCCCCAATATTGGTTCCACCAGTTCCAGGTAGGTCGTTGATATTGTATATATCAGCAACAGAATCAGCATTAGGTGTCCTTTTGGCTTAAAATGATGATCAAGGAAAGAAAAGGGATATTTACTATAATAGTAGAACATTGGTGGGATATGAACTCCATTATTCAACAATAGAAAAGGCATGTCTCATAGTTGTTTTTGCTCCTCAAAAGTTAAGGCATTATATGTTGAGACATCAAACAAAGCTCATTGCACACATAGATCCATTAAACTACATGTTGAGGAAAGAAACACTAACATGAAGACTCACCAAATGGGTGATGATTTTAAGTGAGTTTTATATTGAGTATGTGGATCACAAGGATATAAAGGGACAATTCATTGCTGACCAAATAGTAGAGGCTCCTATTCCAGACCATCAACCTATTATCTCTAAGTTCTTCAATGAAGTGATTTTTACCATGGAAGCATCAACAATAGAAGTTTGGAAATTATTCTTTGATGGTTCATACACAAACCATGGTGCTGGAGAAAGAATTGTATTCATCACTTTGTGAAAGGATGAAATTCATAAATCCTTTCAAACTCAATTTTCCATGTACCAACAACATAGATGAGTAAAAATCTCTTATCCTTGGATTAAACATAGCTATACAATGGAGGATAAAGAATTTGAGAGTATATGGTGATTCCCAGTTGGTTATCAGTCAGGTCAATACTAATTATATGAAAAAGCATGAAAATTTGGTCCCATATAGAAAATTAATAGATAATTTGCGGCCTTCTTTTCAATACATTGTATTTGAACAAATTCCAAGGGTTCATAAAAAAGTTGTAGATGGGATGGCTACTATAGAATCTTTGATTGATATACCTCACAAAGAAACCAGATTCCACTTTCTGGTAGAATAATTAATGGTTCCATCCTATGAGGATCTAGTAATTGAATCAACATGTGTCCTTGTTGGTCCTAAGTCTCCCTCGTAGTAGGACATTTATACTTACCTTCAAGACAATACCCTCCCACCTAACCTACCTAGAAACCAAAGGAAGTATCTTATCCGACAAGCCTCTAGGTATACCTTTCTCGCTAATACTTTGTATAGAAAAAGTCTAGATAGAACGCTTTTAAGATGTCTCACTCCCAGAGAATCTCAGAGAGCCTTGTATGAGGTTCATGAAGGAGTTTGTGGGGCCCATTCAGGTGGTAATAGTTTACCAAATAAAATCTTAAGGATTGATGAACTATAACAGATTGAATGTTTGAAGTTGATAAGTTGATGATCACCAAGCTACAAAAAGTAAATGAAAGACATTAAATCAGTTAATGTATTGCATTGTCATTGATGTCCACTTGATATAATCTGATTGGTCATATAAATATTCTCATAGAATTCAAGAAACCAAAGAGATAAAGTTTATGTTATCGGGAAGCATATAAATCTAGTGTACACTGAGTGAAAGTAAACACCATTGGACAGTGAACACCAATGGAAAGAGAACCCAAAGAAGTCATAGTGTATATCGAGTACCACAACCCTGAGCATAACTGAAGTGAACCCTGAGTAGTTCATAATGTTGACTGATGGACAGACACCAACATACAATATTGATGGCCGAGGACAACTGGAGTCAATGACTGAGAAAACTAAGAGTTGATCACCGATCAGAACTGGAGTTAGGAAACGACAAAACATTTAGCTAGCAGGAGCTAAAGATAGAGTTAACTGATTGATTGATTTGTTTTTATCAACCATTTAAACTAGAGTTTTAAAGATAGTTTTATTCCTAGTTGTCAAGGAGAAATCTACGGGATAAAAATAAAGCAAGGCTTTAAAAATTAAAGTAAATGCATGGCGATACTTGCAGATTAAGAAAGAATCTACGCCAATAAAAAGAAAGATAGGGAGATGAAACTGTGGAATCATGTCTATAAAGAGATAAGTAATTCATTATAAAAAAAAGGAATGCTAAATATAATTCTGGTTAAGATAGAAGTCTTCATGCAGATTTAGTCATACAGGTTGAAGAACAGAGCAAAGGAATTCTGTAGACACCAAGCAACAACATTCACTGAGAAAAAATAAGTGGATCAAAGGAATTGAAGAGAATATTGATCAGAAGAGGTATTATGGACTTACAATAGATCTGAACATTGACAAGATTAAGTTGTATTTATGAACAAATCATTTACAGTTTCAGTTTAACCATTGATTCAGAGAATCTCTTAACCAAGTGGGATTTAACCATCCTTATTGTATTGAGATACATCCTAAGGAGTATCAAAAGGTTTTCATGTTGATAGCATAGTGAATGATAGGTCAAGTGATAAACTTTTAGTTTTAAATCCTCTAACAAGCTCGCACTAAATGGTATGTTTGTAACCTTTAACAGGGTTGGCTCTTCACCGAGCTCACTTTAGAAGAGTGAAATTTTGGGTTACTGGTCCCAAGTGGTTTTTCCCTTAAAAGGGTTTCCACATTAAAAATTCACGTGTCAAATGTGTATATGGTTCATTGCTTTAATTTTTTTCTTTACACATTACTAAAATAGGATTGATTGGTAAACACTAAGTTTATTTACTGCTATTTGGTAAAGCTTAAGAAAAGGATAAATAGTGTAATCACCGAGAAATATATATTTGATAAAGGCATACATCTTGTAGGACTAAAGATAAATAGAGGTTTTATATATGTGATATAAGTTTTGGTTGAATTATTGGATTAATTATTGAGGCCATTGATTCACCCCCCCTCTCAGTTATTCTAACAATTGGTATCAGAGCTGGTGTGCTTGGAAGAGAGTTTCAAGACTCAAGCTAAAGATCACAAGATAATAAAAGGGATGTGCCTAAGTTGAACAAGGACAATTTTGCATCATGGCAAAGTAGGATAAGACTCCATCTATCACGTATTGGAAATAATGTCACACAATACATGGATATTGAATTGGTTTTACCTTCTGGACGTCCAACATTTCATCAATTAAGAGAGAAAAATGAACAAAATTATATGATGATAGAACTTGCTTCTTCACTCTCCGATGCTGAATTTGATGATGTCAAATCATGCACCACTATAAAGAAAATGTGGGATAAACTCAAGCTAGTACATGTAGGAGATAAAAATGTGTTGAGGGCTAAAGCTGAAAGCCTAGGAGGAAAGTTTGATAACCTAAGAATGAAAGAAGGAGAAAAAATCACTCAGTATAGTAGTAGAATCAAAGAGGTTGTTAATGCTATCCGAGGAGTAGGAGGTGTACTTGAAGAAGAAACAGTGGTAAGTAAAATTTTCAAAACCTTAGTGCCTATTTATGCTATTAGAGTATCTGCAATTCAAGAAATGAGAGAAGTAGCAAATAACAATGTTACTCTGGATAGTTTGATTAGTAGACTTATTTCATTTGAGATGAATAAATTTGACAATAATGTCTTACCATCCATTCATTCTTCGTTCAAATCTTCTCTGGAAATAAGTAAATCAAGTCATAAACACACTATGAGAAATGAAAGTGAAAGTGATAGAGATGAACAAGAACTTGATGAAATTGGAGTACTAATGGCTAGAAGATTGCAAAGAGGTAAAGGATAAAAAGCTAAATTACCCTTGGTATGTTTTAATTGCAAATAAATTGGTCACTTTGCTGCTAGATGCCCTGACAAGAGAAAAGATAAAATAAATAATGATAGATCTTATGAAAAGAAGTTTGACAGAAGTGATGAAAGAGATTACCGAAGCAACCACCAATCTGACAAAAGAGATAACTGAGACTACAAGGACAAAGGAAATAAGGATTTTTACCTGGCTGAGAACAAAGCTGAAAACTCCGATACCGAGTCTGATGAAGATATTGAGGCAGTATTTGTTTCTATGAAGGGTGATTGAGACAAAGAAGAAATGTATGTTGAAACTGCACTCATATCTAAGGTTAGTAAAAATGATGTCTAGATTATTGATAGTGGGTGTACTCACCACATGACTGGAGATAAGGAAAAGTTTGAAAATTTTGAATATTATAACCATGGATCAGTTAGGATGGGTAATGACCCACCTTGTCTAGATGAAGGTAAAGGAACAATCATGTTGAATAATTTGATCAGATGTGAAAATGCATATTGGGTTAAGGGAATTAACTATAATCTATTGAATGTTTCATAGCTGAATAACATAGGCCACCGAGTTGCATTTGAGAACAAAAAGGTAAAGATCTATAATGAAATAGAAAGGTTGATTGGTACTGGTGATAAAACAAAAGGTAACCCATTCTATCTTGATAATATTGAGACCACTTTTTTATTGACTAGAAATGAAGACATTTGGTTGTGGCATAAAAGGTTATGTCATGTGATTTTTGACAACATGGTTAGGATAAGAAAGAAAAGAAAAGTAAGGGGCTTATCGAGCATGTCAAAACCCGACCATGTCATGTGCAAGAATTGTTAAAAAGGAAAAATGACAAAGTCTAGTTTCAAGAGAAAAACCTACACATCTAATGCTATTCTAGAGTTAGTCCATACTGACCTATGTTGACCCATGAGAACAAATATCTATTATGGTCATAGATACTTCATTCTATTTGTTGATGATTGTTCTAGAATGATGTCTGTTATGTTCTTAAAAGAGAAATCAAAAGAATTTAAGATGTTTAAATGGTATAAATCTATAGTAGAAAATAAAAGTGGAAAATACCTGAAATATCCGAGATCAGATAGAGGAGGAGAATTTATTTCTGATGAATTCACTAACTTTTGTAATCAGCATGGAATTCAAAGACAGGTTTCTACACCGAGAACACCACAACAAAATGAGATTTCTAAAAGAAGGAATAGATCAATTGTTGATTGTGCCAGAACACAAATGATTGAGAAAAGCATCACACAAACATTCTAGAGAGAAGCTATGAGTACTGTTGTCTATGCACTAAACTGAGTTCAATTAAAGAAAGACACCAATAAGACACCTTATGAGCTATGGTATGGATACACACCAAATGTAAGTTACTTTAGAATTTTTGGAAGTCAATGTTATATATTGAAAGATGATAGAAATGGAAATCTTGACTCCAAAAGTGATGACGGAATATTTCTAGGTTATTCTACCAAAAGCAAGGCTTATAAATGTCTTAACAAATCCTCTAACAAAATCATTGAAAGTGCAAATGTCAAAGTGGATGAATTTGCTAAAAAAATAACGAGGAAAGTAGAAAGGAATAGGAAGATTACAATAGATTTGTCTATAGTGAAGAACCTGACACTCTGCCCGAGCAACAATGTATCGCTACTGAGTGACAGAACAATGCACCTAAGCATCAGGATGCACACACCAAAAATAAGGAAAATGCTCACAATGCTGAATCGAGTGATGATGAAGATCAAAATGAAGGTCAAGATGACAATAAAAATAAGGAACAAATATCTGAACCTATACTTGCCAAGTTTTTTAGAATACACCATCCATAGAACCAGATCATAGGAGACAAAAAGGATGGAATGAGAACAAGAAGTAAGTCACTTAACACTAGATGTTTGATTTGTGATTTTGAGCCTAAATCTATTAATATTGCACTTGAGAATAAGGAATGGGTCAGTGCTATGAATGAAGAGATTGAAAAGAAAAAAAACATGGACATTAGTACCTAGACCGAATGAAAAAAATGTCATTGGTACCAAATGGATATTCAGAAACAAACTGAATGAGAATGGAGAAGTCACAAGAAAAAAATCAAGATTAGTATGCAAAGGGTATGCACAAGAAGAAGGTATTGACTATGGAGAAACCTTTGCACCCGTTGCTAAGCTAGAAGGAGTAAGAATTCTACTTGATTATGGTGCAATCAAAGGATTCAAGGTATACCAAATCGATGTCAAATCTGCATTTCTAAATGGAATACTAGAAGATGAGGTATACATTGAACAACCTGAAGGGTTTGTTGATCCTAACAAGAGGAACATGGTATGTAGACTACACAAAGCCTTGTATGGATTTAAACAAGCACCAAGAGCATGGTATGAAAGAATTTACTCTTATCTCATTAGTATTGGATTTGTATGAACACGTGATAATTGTAATTTGTATTTAAAAGAAGATACTGATGATAACATTCTGATTGCTGAGATATTTGTTGATGATACCATATTTGGAGGAAATGATATGCTATGCAAATCATTTTTTGATGAAATGAGCAAATATTTTGAGATGTAAATGTTTGGAGAGATCAAATTTTTTCTTGGTCTACAGATTCTTCAACAGGATGCAGACATCTATATCACACAATCCAAATACATCAAAGAAGTTTTGATGATATTCAAGATGGAAGATTCCAAACCAATTGGAACACCTATGGAAACCGGATGCAAACTCACAAAGGAAGACAAGTCAACTGAGGTAAATCAGACCTTATATAGATCTATTATTGGCAAACTAATGTATGTTGTACACACAAGACCATATATAACACATGCAGTTGGTATAGTTCCAAGATTATCTACTAATCCCAAGGAATCACACATGACTGTTTTCAAAAGAATTATGTAATATCTAAATAATACTAAAGACTATGGTATATGGTATAATAAAGAAGGAAAATTTGAGCTTCAAGTTTATACAGATGTTGATTGGGCAGGAAACATAGATGATAGAAAGAGAACAACATGAGGAGAATTCTTTATGGGTGATAGACTTGTCACATGGATAAGTAAAAAAGTATGCATCTCTCAATCCACTACAAAAGCAATATATGTGGTTGTTGCTGCAAATTTCTCTAATATTGCATGGATCAAACAATTGCTGAAAGGTATGAATATGCAAATTCTTGAACCAGTGATTATCTATTGTGATAACACTGGTGCAATAAACATATCAAAGAACCCTGTAACGAATGCTAAGACAAAGCACATTTCTATCAAGTATAATTACTTAAGGGAACAAGTATAAGAGAAAGAAGTGATACAGGAATATGTGTAATCCAAAGAACAATTAGCAGACATATTCACAAAGCCATTGCCAAAAGATAAATTTCAGTACCTGAGGAAGAGACTAGGGGTCAGACCATTGTCTACAGGTCACTAAGCTGACTAGGAGGATGCATTAGCCTACACATTATTAGAAGATCAATCATGTTGATGCAAGAAAATATATGGACTACAATCATTATATCATTACATAGAAAGGTAATTATTTGCACCGAACAACAGAGTTATTATATTCTTGAGGGAGAGGAAATTCAAGGAATATATTAGAGAGAGAGGTATTATATGTATGACATTATTGTCAAAGGGATAGAATATATCCATGTAAAATATCTATCATGATCATCCAAAGGGAGAGAAAAGAAATATCCATCAGGGAGAGGAACAGTCAAAGGGAGAGAAAAGTTTAGAAAAAGAAGTTTCTACAAAGGGAGATAAAGATTCAAAGAAACAACCATCCATCAAAGGGAGAAGAGATTCTACAACAAAGGGAGAGACAGAAAGAGAAGCAAAAGACAAAATTGCTACATCTATCTAGTGAAGGGAATGAAGAAGAAAAAGCACTCTGCAAGAATTAAATCTAAGCTAGAAGAGCTTACTAAGAGCCAGATATTTGAATTGATTATTGAACAATAAGTTTGGTATGATATGACATGTTTTACATTATATATTTTATATTGTGTTAGTATGTTTCCATCAATGCCAAAGGGAGAGATTGATGAAATATAACTGATTGATTATTTGTAGTTGATAAGATGATGATCACCGAGCTGCAGAAAGTAAATGCAAGACATTAAATTAGTTAATGTATTGTATTTTCATTGATGTCAACTTGATATAATCTTATTGGTCATATAAATATTCTCATTTACTTCAAGAAAGAAAAGAGATAAATTTTATATTATTGGGAAACATATAAATCTAGTGTACACCGACTTATAGTAAACACCATCAGACAGTGAACACTGACGAACAGAGAACCCAGAGAAGTCACAGTGTATACTGAGCACTGCAACCCCAAGCATAATTGAAGTGAACCCCAAGAAGTTCACGGTGTTGACCGAAAGACATTTTTGATGCCCGAGGACAACTGGAGTCAATGACCGAGCAAACTAAGAGTTGATCACCGATCAAAATTAGAGTTAGGAAATGACAAAACGCTTAGCTAGCAGGAGCTAAAGATAGAGTTAACTAATAGATTGATTTGTTTTTATCGACCAGTTGAACTGAAGTTTTAAATCTAGTTTTATTCCTAGTTTTCAAGGAGAAATCTACAGGATAAAACTAAAGCAAGGCTTTAAAAATTAAAGGAAATACATGGTGAGACTTACAGATCAAGAGAGAATCTACGCCAAGAAAAAGAAAGACAAGGAGATGAAACAGTGGAATCATGTCTATAAAGAGACAAGTAATTCATTATTAAAAAAGAATGCTAAATATAATTCTGGTGAAGATAGAAGTCTTCATGCAGATCTAATCATACAGGCTGAAGAACAGAGCTAAGGAATTTTGTAGACACCAAGCAATAGAGAAGCAACAACATTCACTAAGAAGAAAGAAGTGGAGAAAATTAATTGAAGAGAACATTGATTAGAAGAGGTATTATGGACTTACAATAGATCTGAACATCTACAATATTAAGTTGTATTTATGAACAGATCATATACTATTTCAGTTTAACCATTGATTCAAAAAATCTCTTAACTGAGTGTGATTTAACCATCCTTATTATATTGAGATACATCCTAAGGAGTATCAAAAGGTTCTCATGTTGAAAACATAGTTAAAGCTAGGTCAAGTGATAAACTATTAGTTTTAAATCCTCTAAAAAGGCCGCACTTAATAGTGTGTTTGTAATCTTTAATAGGGTTGGTTCTTCACCGAGCTCACTTCAGAAGAGTGAAAATTTTGGGTTACCGGTCCCAAGTGGTTTTTCCCTTAATAGGGTTTCCACGTTAAAAATCCACGTGTTAAATGTGTATATGGTTCATTGCTTTGATGTTTTTCTTTACACATTACTAAAACAAGATCGATCGGTAAATACTAAGTTTATTTACTACTATTTGGTAAAGCTTAAGAAAAGGATAAATAGTGTATTCATCGAGTAGTATATATTTGATAAAGGCATACATCTTGAAGGACTAAAGATAACTAGAGTTTTTATATATTTGATATAAGTTTTGGTTGAATTATTGGATTAATTATTGAGGCCACTGATTCATCCCCCTCTCTGTTATTCTAACAAAGGATGAGATACTATTGGCTGACACTGGAAATAGATGCTCACAAATATGTCCAAAGATGTAGAAAATGTCAAATTCATAAAGATCTTATCAATGCATCAGCTCAATAGCTCCAACCTATTACTTCACCATGGCCTTTCTCAAGGTGGGGATTTGACCTAGTGGGTAAAATTACACCCACCTCCTCTAATGGTCATAAATACATAATCACAACAATTGAGTACTTTACCAAATGGGTAGAAGCTATCCCCCTGACATATATTACTGGTAGGTAGATCTCCATGTTCATGTTGAACTACATCATCTGTCGATATGGGATCCCTCAAACCATAATTACTGATCATGAGTCACCTTTTCAAAACAAGGATGTTGATGACCTCGGTAAGAAGTTCAAAATAAAAAAATAAAAATTCTTCATTTACTGCCCTCAAGGAAATGGCCAAGATGAGGAAACCAACAAAACAATCTTGAAAATCTTGAAGAAAAATATCAATGAATCTAGTCGAGAATGACATTTGCATCTCAGTCTTGCATTATGGGCATATAGAACAGGTATAAGAACACCAACATGAGAAATTCCTTTCTCCTTGGTATATGGATCAGAGGTCATGTTACACCTGGATTAGAGGTTGTGTTACACCTCAAAGTTGAAATACCATCCCTTAGAATATCATTATAGAATCTCATATCAAATGAAGACTATAGAGTTTCTAGGCTAAGCGGATTGGAGTTGCTAGATGATAAACGACAGAGTGCAATGAATCTCTTACAAGACTATCAGAATCACCTTAGAATAAATTATCAAAAAAGAGCCAGGCCATGCAAATTTGAGGTATGAGACCTCATTCTTATGGAGAATAAAAAAACCAAGCACAAAGAGTTAAATCAGTCAAGTTTGAACCTAGTTGGCTAGGGCCATACAACATTATCAAATCATGCGACAATGGGGTATATCAGCTGGCTACTCAAGAAGGAGATCAACTCCTAGGATATATCAAAAACATGAATTTGAAAAGGTTCTACACTTGATACCCCTAAGTTCAAGTGTACATATCTTAAAGATCCCAAAAAAATAGAAAAATCAAAAAAATATAAAAGTTACCTTGGTGAAAACCTGGCAAACAGGCGCCTTGGCGACAACAAAAAAATGAATAAAATAGAAAAATTAAAGAGAAACACAATCGCACTTTGGTGAAAACCTGGTAAAAAGGTGCTATTGGGTAGGTGTATGTGGTAAAATTGGCCTTGTTATTCAACCATACACTTCAACATAGTCCTTGTTCATCAGCCACATACAGAAGTGAATATGAGTTATTCATCATGCATGCCTGTATGATTCGACCTGTTGCCTTCTATCTAGATGGGGTTTTGAATAGCTCTCAGAACGAGAGTCTCACAACCATAGACCAATCTAAGAATGAAGGATTTTTATCCATGAATGCAATACAAATGCAAGATTATTCTAAGAATTGAAAGATGCAAGATTAATCTAAGACGTGATTTCAATGCAATTATTCTAATAAATTGAAATTATTCTATTGCAAATGAAAGCTTTTAACTAGAAATGAGATGATAAAATGTAGCAATAACTCAGTATTCTAACAATGTATATTTTCTCCAGGGGTTTTGAATGAGAAATGGGAGTTCTTTTATAGACTCAGAGGTGATTAGAATAGAAACTTTCCTTCTTGAAATAAAATAGATAGAAAAGCTGGTTAAAAATAGAAAGCTTTCTTTAAAAAAAAACAATAAATTATTTTTCCTTTGCTTTAACTGTTTTCTTTCTTTGATTTTAACTATTTTATAATTCAAAACTTCTATTTCTGAACTGAAGAGAAGATTTTTGAGAGAATATTTAATTAAATAAATAAAGTATGACCTTATAAATGTGTTTTTCTCAATTATCTGAATAATTAAATTTAATTATTGAAATGAGGATATTTATTTAATAATTAAATATTATTTAATTCCTTTTTATGTGTTTTAGCTAAAAGGGGTGAATTTAATTTAATTTAATTAAAGTGCTAGGACTTTATAATTAAATTAATTAAATCATAGGGTTTGTTTAGCCAATATATATTTAGGAATTAAATATAATGTATGATTAATGTAGATTTAGGATTTTTTGCATTTGACTGTCAGGTCGAGTAGAGTTAGTCAAAACTCAGGATTGCCTAGTACAATAGGACTTTGATGATTCAGAAGAATAAGAAATGCAACAAAATTGGTTAGGATTGCGAGATGTCAATTTTGGGGTGTTACATTTTGCCCCTCTTTGAATTGATGTGTGAGCAATGCATTGATTCAAAGAATAGTCAGGAATAGATTTTGAAAATTGATGATGCAAAGATCAATTGCTGAGGATTTCAGAGCCATCTCCAGTATAGATCTTGACTCTCCAAACTCTAGGTTAGATTGTCGAGATGCCGGTCAAGTAGAGTTTTTGAGGGTCATCTCTAGAACGAAGCTTGATCCTCAGGGATCCGGGTTAGAATGCCCCGATACCCAATAGATTAAGATTTCAAGAATCCTCTCTAGAATGAAGCTTGATCCTCAGGGATCTGGGTTAGAATGCACTGATACCTAATAGATTGACATCTTTCAAAGAATGTCCCTAGAATGAGGCTCAACCTTCAGGAGTCAGGGTTAGAATGCCCCGATACCTGTCCATAAAAAAATAGTCAAGAGAGATTTTGGGACTATCTCTAGAACAAAGCTTAGTCCCCCAATATCTAGGTTAGGTCACCCAGACACTAGTTAGATTGATATCTTTCACAAGACTGTTCCCAGAACGTGATTCAACCTTCAAGAGTCAGGGTTAGATTGCCTTGATACCTGTCCCAAAAGATAATCAATAGAGATTTTTAGGACTATCTCCAAAACAAAGCTTAGTCCCCCAATATCTAGGTTAGATTTCCTAGACACTGGTTAGATCGATTTTTTGAGAATCATCTCCAGAACGAAGCTTGATCCTCAAGAATCTGAGTTAGATTGTTTAGATACTCAATAGATTGAGATTTCAAGAATCATCTCCAGAATGAAGCTTGATCCTCAAGGATCCAGGTTAGATTGCCCCGATACCTAATAGATGACAAGATGTAAGGAACACAGATGCCCTTATTGATTGTGGAGTATCCAGTTTTGATTGTGAGGTATGAAAAACTGAACATGCCCCAAGTGATGAGATGCCCCTAGCAATGAGGACTTTTGAATATTAGATTGGATTGATTGGAAATAGATTCAATGATGTAATCATCCTGCCCCCTCGGGAGAAAAATGGAAAGATGACATGCCACAATGATGATTGAGAAAGAGAAATTATAGATAGATGTTGAATCGGAGATCAAGAAGAACTCAAAATAGATGATGGAAGAATTTAGAAGATTTAGAATCAATTTTGAGTGATTTCAAGGGCTGGTTGACCAAGTTGATGAGGGTTGATTAGAGTTGAATTTTGAAAAAAGTTGAAGACTTGAGAAAATGTTGATTAGATATGATTTTGACAAGAAAGTGACATCAGAAAGTCAGCAGCACAAGCGTTCGATCGTGTCGGTCCCAAAAATTTTAAAATGCAATTTTGAGCTATATAGGAGTGTCAGATTTTGATTTTGATCTCGAAAATGGATTGAGCATATAGCTGAAGATGGAAAGCAAGGATCGAACACTTGTGTAGTAGTGGTGAAGCTAGGATGCTGAAGAAGAACCCCTCAATGTACAAATCCAAGAGAATGCAATGAAGTGAGCATCAAATTGTTGCCATAATGCAAGTGTAGAATGAACATGCAATCTTATGCTAGATGCAAATGAAAGTGAACTCCTATGCTAGATGTAATAACTAGGACATGGTTATGAGACCTATCATATAATTATCATCATTGAGCATTTTTGGAACATCAGAGTCGATACAATCCTTACTGGTGCCACTATGACCATAAGGATATGAATATGACTTTCATCAGATAAAATATAGGAAATGAACGTAAGCACCAATGCACAAAAGCCAAGATGACCTGAACATTGTTTCTAGTTGATATTGCAAGAGTACACCATTATCGAGGCATTCAAAGCCAAGATAACCATGAGTGAGATTGTGTGTAAACAAACATAGCAATAACAGTCAAGGAGATAGTACCGACCTCACCATGGCGTACAAATAAACAAGATCGAGGGATGTGAGACTTTTCCACCTTAGTGCGGGAGCTCTTATCACATACACCCTATTTAGTTAACATTGCCAGATCATCAGGACTACACCAAAAATAAGTAGAAAAATAAAATATCAATGAAATCCATGAGAATAGACAACATACAAAGAAAGATTCAATCATAGCTCAGCCAGTTTCAAAGTTTTTGAATATGTATGTGTAGAGGGTGTTGAAAAACACCATTGTGCTTGTGAGTGCATCGTGTTTGAATGTTATTGATAGATGTTTACGTTTGAGATATCCAATGTGTGTTGAAAAATATAGATGTGTCCAGAGGTAGTGTTGAAAAACACTGTTTATGGTGTTGAAAAACACCAGTTTGTGTGAGTAGAGCGTTGTCCTTTAGAAATGACAAGATTACAAATGCAGGTTTAAACCAAAGATGCGATCAGATTGGGGACTCATGACCCTAAGTAATGGTGACTGACTTGATGTATGTTACAAGGACAAACTAGATTTGGTTTCCCCCAAGCATATGGCATTGAGTCAGTGTAAAGTCAGTAAAGTTCGCAAAGGAATTGTCAAGACCGAGTATTGATAGATAGAGCGTTGAAGTATAACACCAACTGGATTGGATGTGATCAATCTCAGTAGTACATCAACAGTAGGAAGACATAGTGAGAATCACTGGTGACTAACACAAGAGAGATTCTTGAGTGAAGAGATCGTAGGATTAGCTAGACATCAATAGGCAGACGCAGTGAGAACCACTGGTGACTGATGTTAGGGAGATTCTCAAGGAAAGAGAACTTGGTATAAGCTAAGTGATAGTAGGAAGACGTAGTGAGAACCATTGGTGACTATCATGAAGTAGATCCCAAAAGGTGATAGGACAATGCCCCCTAGACCAGGAGGGTTGTCCTGAGAGTATGACCAATTTCAATCCATACACGTTGGTGTCTTAACGAGAACTGAAAACATGTGGAAAAGCAAATGCAAGTAGGAAAGCAGGAAAGCAAATGCATAAAGCCAAGTGGTGTTGCGATAGATATAGCAAAGTGGAACAAGAGGTGCCTATTTACCAGGTTTTCACCTTCTTGGTAGAAATTCCTTTTTTGCTACCATGACGCCTGTTTGCCAGGTTTTCATCAATGACACCTTTTTTTCTTTTTCTCTTTTTTTTTTTTAAATTTTAATTTTTCAATTTTTCAATTTTTTTATATTTTTGGAATATATAATTTTTTTTGGAGATACATCAAAGCACCTATCACTAGGTTTTCACTAAGATGATCATATTTTAAAGGACATTTTTAGATTTTTAGAATTTTTTCAGGACTTTACTATATACATGAGCATGCTAAAGATGTCTCAGCTGTAGAACCGTTTCAGATGGAGAGCGTTGATGGGCTCTTTGAGTTGTTCTCCCTCAGTAGTAGAAATTTGATAAGTGCCAGACCCAAACATTGTTGTGAAAACATATGAACCAAGCCAATTTGGTTCAAATTTCCCTTTCTAGATCTGATGTTGTTGATTCTTAGGGTTCTCCCTTAGAACGAGGTCACCCACTTGGAAGTCCCTTGGGAGAAATTTCTTGTTATAACTCTTGGACATCCTTTTCTGATATGCTCTAAGGTGATCAAATGCCACTTGTCGATGTTCATCAAGTAGTTCTAGCTCTTGTAGCTGAGATATTCTGTTATCATCATCAATAATGAGGCCTTTCAGAGAGACTCGTAGAGAAGGGATCTCAACCTCAATTGGTAACACAACATCTGATCCATAAACCAAAGCATAGGGCATAGCCCCTGTTGGTGTTCTTATGCTTGTCCTGTATGCCCAGAGAGATGGATTGATCTGGAGATGCTGATCTCATCCAGATTTATGCACTGTGCGATTCAGGATTTTAAGGTTTGTCTTGTTTGATGCTTCCGCCTGTCCATTACCCTGAGGATAATAGATTGAAGACCAATGATGAGTAATTTTAAACTTAGAGCATAGCTCTGTTAAATCATTGTTTTTGAATTGCCCCCATTATAAGTGATTATTGCTAAGGGTACACCATACATATAGATGATGTAGTTGAGAATGAACATAGCTACTAATTTTCCATTGGCAATGGTGAGAGGGACTGCCTCCACCCACTTGGTAAAATAGTCTATAGCTGTGATGATAAACTTATGTCCATTTGAGGACGAGGGATAAATCTGACCCACCAATTCAAAGGCCCATTGTTGAAATGGAAATAAATTAATGAAGGGAATAAGCTCCTTGGCTAGAGATGAATTAGATTACCATGTACTTGGCACTATTTGCAAGACTTAGCAAACTGTGTAGCTTCTTTTTCCATATCTGGCCAATAGTAACCAGCTCTAATAAGTTTACGGGCCAGTGTCAAGCTATTAGATTAAGACCCACAGATGCCTTCATGCACCTCTACTAACACACATTTGGACTCATCAGGTTCTAAACACCTAAGGAGGGTACCGTCTAGACCGCACCTATACAAGTTATTAGCTATGATGACAAACTGTGAAGCACTGTGGATTAAGTGACATTTCTCATTCTGGGTGTAAGTGTCCAGAACAATCTGGTCATGAAGGTAGGAGTAAATATGATGGTAGCAAGATGAGTCATGTCCAATGATAGAACATATCATCCAGGAATCAGGGGAATCATAGGCTGGGTAGTGTAACGTCTCCACTAGGAATTCATGTCAAAAATCATTTTCTAGCATCTGTAACATGGAAGCAAGAGTAGCCATTGCATCCACCACTTTATTATCTACCCTTGGAACCTTTTGAAATGTAATGTGAATGAAATACTTTTTGAGGTCATCAACCAACCGTTTATAAGGCACCAACTTGTCATCTTTTGTCTGATAGATATCATTTACTTGATTGATGACTAACTATGAATCTCCAAGGACATTGAGCTCATCCACTCGCCATTCAAGGGTGATCTTCATACCATTGATCAAGGCTTCATACTCAGTGATGTTGTTTGTACTTGGAAACAACATCTTGTATGCTTTTGGTAAAGAGTACCTTTGAGGTGTAATGAACAGTATCCCAACACCTGACCCCTGTTGGGTAAATGAACCATCAAAGAACATAGTCTAGGACTGATGTGTAAGAAGTAATATGGAATCATCTAGGAATTTGATGTTCAATGGTTGATGATCTACCAGAGGTGCTTCTGCCAACTGATCTACAATCACTTTCCCCTTGATGGCTTTTCTCTCTACATACTCAATATCAAATTCACTGAGAAGAATGACCCATTTAGCTAATCTACTTGTGAGGGTATCTTTGCTGAGAAAATATTTTAGAGGATCAATTTTAGCAATAAGGCATGTAGTATGAGCCAACATGTAGTGCTGCAATTTTTGTGAAGCAAATACCACTCCAAGGCAAGCCTTCTCTATAGAAAAATAGTTTGTTTCATATGAGACCAGAGTTCTACTAATGTAGTAGATAGCCCTTTCTTTGTTGTTCTGATCTTCTTGGGCTAAGAGGATACCCAATGATGTATTTGTAGTAGAGATGTAAAGTATAAGCGGCTTCCCATGAATAGGAGGCATCAATATTGGCTGGTTTGCAAGATATTGTTTGATTTGTGTGAACCCCTCGTCACATTCTTTGTTCCATTGGTAGGTAACACATTTGTGTAAGGTCTTGGTGAATGGTTGTGACTTGTCTTCCAGTTGTGAGATGAAGCACCGGATAGACTGTAACTGACCTTGAAGTCCTCTCATTTGTCTAATATTCTTTGGTGGTGGCATTTCCATGATAGCTTGAACTTTTGCAGGATCCACCTCGATGCCCTTTGCAGAGATAATATAACCAAGAAGTTTTCCAGATGTTACACCAAATGCACATTTCTTAGGATTGAGCCTCAGACTGAACTGTTCCATGTGATCTAGTATAGGACCTAGATCCGCAAGATGTTTCTCTTGTTGCATGCTCTTAGCTAGAGTGTCATCAACATAATCCTCCATTGTTTTGTGCATCATGTCATGAAATATTATGGTGACAACTCTCTGATATGTAGCACTAGCATTTTTGAATCCAAAGGGCATGACATTCCAATAGAAAGTGCCCCATGCACATGTGAAAGCAGTTTTTTCTTGGTCCTCTAGCGTGATCTTTATCTGGTTGTAGCCAAAGAAACCATCCATTAGTGAGTACATTTTGTATCCTACTGTCATATCTACAATCATATCAATGTTGGGCAAGGGAAAGTCATCCTTAGGACATGCCTTATTCAAATCTCTGAAGTCTGTGCATACTCGAATAGATTTTTCATGTTTTGATACTGGAACAATGTTAGAGATCCATTCTACATAGTCAATTGCTCTGATGAATACTTCCTTTAGAAGTTTCTCCAATTCAACTTTGACAAGTAGAGCCACATGTGGATGCATTTTCCAAAGATTTTTCTTAACACACTTGACACCTGGTGCAATGGACAAATGATACATGATTCGTTTAGGGTCTAATCCTGGCATGTCTAAATATTTCCATGCAAAGTTTATTTTTTTACTCCAGAAGAATTTAATGAATTCCTCTCTTTCTATCTCAGATAATGATTGTTCCAAATGAATGATATAAGGTTCATCTTCTGTACCCAAGTTGATTGGTTGAGTTCGTTCAATAAGCACAGATGATTGTTCCTGAAAATGACTCAGAAGTGTATCAAGTATCTCATCCTCAGGCACCTCAGAGAGGTTTTCACCCTTGGATACATCCTTTATTTTGACTTTTTTAGGCTCTGACACTGCCACAATGTGGTTTTCACCATCAAAGCGCCTATTTTTTCTTATTTTGATTTTGTGACTAAGATACTTGATATCAACCTCGGCCATTTTGACACTCTCTTCACTAGTGGAGGACATTACAGGTTTGATAGCATGGAGGTAATAGGCAAGAGAATAATCATTCTGGAATGTAAGGACTTCATTAGATGGGGAGGGAAAGTTCCAGTCTATAAGCTCGGGATAATGGAGTGAAAGAGAAGTGATGGGTTCAAGTGCATTCACAGTATAATCATTGAAAGCATAGATGAGCAAGTCGAGACCTAGAGAGATCTCATCCAAAGGTGTAGTTGAATTCCTTTGGTTCCTAGTGATCGTAGTAGATGACACATTAACATCTATGGAGTTGAACTTGTTTTTCATTACACTAGACCCTTCACCTATGTCAAGAAGGTTTTCATGTGTGTGAATTGTATCTATATCTCTGTCAGAGGTGGCATATGAAAAGCTATCAAACTCATATTCATGGGAGTCTATTTCATCATTAGGCATCAAATCAAGAACATGAGTGAAATCAACCCTCTGTCCCTAGTTTGGGTGAGTTCTGCCAAAAACTTCAGCTATGGTGAGATAAGCACCTTTTGACATATGTTCTTCATCAATGCCTCCAGTGTAATCTTCTTCTTGTTTAGTGAGAAGTGGCTGGAATTCCTGTTCAACTTACTCTTGGAAGTGTGGTGGTATGTACAAATCACCCTAATGAACTAAATTTACAGTGTGCATTTATTTCCACTACTCATAGGTTAATAGAGAAAGTGGAGTGGTTTTATCAGAAGCGTTGTCAGTCATGACCGTACTGACAAACAGTATAAAGTCATCTAGTTCAGCAAAGAATACTACCAGATCTAGAGGAATGGGATAAGGGAAGTATTCTTCCTCCAAGCTATCTTTGGATTCTTCCATGTTATATGTATCTTCAGGTGTTGGTTGTTGATCTGTGTGAGGTACAAATTTGTTTATCCCCAGTTGAGATATGAGCTTCTTGAAGCCTATACCTGTAGAGTCATGTGTTCGGCGACCAATAGCTTCAAGAGGTGCAATCAATCCTTTATGGTTTACCCCTATAGGATGATTTCCTTTGTAGCCAAAATGTTGCATAATAGTAAGGCCTTTGCCATACTATTTAGGATTTATGTCATAAGGTGGAGTGGTTTGTTCAGAGGTGTCTTCTCCTTTATAGATCTAGGCTTTGATAGCCCTATTTTCAGCTTCTTCTTCTAATGGTACTGTGGCTTGTACAAAGGTACCACCATATTTTTTTGGAGGAGGAACTATAGAAGGTTTAGTGCTTTCAGAAGGTCTCCAAAAAGAACGTGGAGACAATGGCAGAGATGTAACCGATATCATGGGTTTAATCTAATATCCTCCCATGCCAGTTTCCTTAAGTGTCAGACCCTTTTCCATTTCTTTTAATTTATTCTCGAACAGCTCAATAGACTCTCTGTTGGTGGGCGCAAAGATGTCAGCAGATTTTGTGAGTGTGTTGCAATCATAGCGTGTATTAGCAGGTATAGTCACTTCAGATCCTTGGAATGGGAATTTAATGCACTGATGGTATGTTGAAGGGACAGCCTACATTTCATGGATCCATGTCCTTCCCAACAAAATATTATATGCTAAAGGAATGTCAAGCACTTGACAGATAACATC
>MU227134.1:4320364-4342803 GCA_018584345.1 Thuja plicata
CAATAATAAGTTAATCTACCGAGTAACAACAGTATATATTAAAGACATCTAAGGGACTTGTGGATTTATTTTTGTGGTAACTGATTCACCCCTCCCCTCTCAGTTACTCCATCCATATTTCCAACATAGTTGACCTTGACATCAGTATTTTTGCCTTTGGATGACTCATCTTTCCCATGAGGAGGAAATGGATCTTTAAAAGCTTGGTGGTCTGAGTTCTTATTGTGACCTCCCACAACAATAACCTCACTATCGATGAGATCCTAGAATTTATGCCACAATTTAAGACAAGTAGCCATTTTATGACCTTTGTTTTGGTAAAAATCACAATAAGCAGATTCATTCCACCAAGAGGGTCTTGGTTGTAGATCATAAGGTCATGAATTATCCAGTGGAGTAAGTAAATGGTTGTCTAAGAGAGTCTTGTAAATTGCATCAAGAGGTTCTCCTAAAGGAGTGAATTCACACTTGGGTCTAGGAGTCCAAAAAATTGTGAGGAACTCAGTTTGGATTTTGCCACAGCCTGTTTAGTGGCTTTGGTAGCCTACATTGTGGTGGTGAGATTAAAGGAATCCTTTGAAGGCTTGGGAGTCACATTGTCTACAACTCCATCATTCACAACATTCTGGTTCTTGTTGGGGAATTTGGGTTTATCTTTGCTTGAGGAGGAAGACCCTTGTTTATTTTCCTTGTGTAAGGTCAATTCTCCTTTCTTGACCATAAATGTCTCAATTCTCACAACTTGCTTAATCATACCATTGAAGGTTAGAGGACCTTGCAGTTGTACTTGATACCCAAATTTGGGAAGAAGATTTTCTAGAAAGATGTCCAACTTTTTGGATTCAGGTATTTTGTGAGAATATCATGTATAAATTTGTCTCCATCTTTGGAGAAATGTCAAGAAGGATTCCACATGATTCTATTTCAAGTTGAAAAGATCTCAAATGTGAACCGGATGTTGGATGTTGTGAAAATAGTGTTGTAGAAATAAATTGGAAATTTCATCAAAAGTTTTGATGCCAATTAGTAGATTAGGGAACCACTCCATAGATGACCCCCCCAAACTACATGGGAAGAGACGCATGAGGTAGGTTGTGTCATGTATAAACTCCATAGAGAGAGCACCAAACTCTCTCAAATGATCCTGGGGATTAGATGTACCCAAGTATTTATCATACTTGGGAATTTCAACTCCTTTGGGAAATGGACACAAGCATGGACTCTTATCAAACAGGAATGGATAAATGGTTTCCAGTGTGAATTGAGTGGTAGGTTTGTCTTTTTCCTTCATGAGTTTAAGGAGTTTCTCTTGCATGTCTTGCATTTTCTTTTGCAAGTGGTAGTTTTCAGTTTCTTCCTCTTTCTCAACAAGTGTCTCTGCCTTGTAATCGGAGGGGAGTTTGGCTCCTTGGTTGGCCAATTCGAGAAGGTATTTCTCCTTCTCTTCTTTCATTAGGACTGCCATCATTCTCAAGAAGTTTTTATTATTGCGAGCATCTAAGATATCCCCTTGGGTTATTTCTCTCTCTTCATCAGGAGGAGGGTCCATAATAGAGAATTTACCCCTGGTTTTAGAGAGATCATCTCTGCTATGTTCACCGGATTGGTCATGATCTGCCATCTTGCTAGAATGCAAGTGTTCAAAGTGTAAAGAATCAGTATGAGAAGGTTGAGTGTTTTTAGAATTTGGATCCTCTTGGAACAAAGGGTTTCAAACCTGACTAAAATCCACTAGAAATGACCGTTTGATGTAAGGTTGAAGTACCAGAGAGGGAGATCGAGATGATTCCTCACTAGATGTAGCCAACAATGGTGTGGAAAGCATAAATTCATCTTGATTTATTAAAGGGAATGTTTTTCCACTACGAGTTGTAATAGTCATAGACAAAGATTGTACAAGGGATGTGAACTAGGACCAAACATGAAACTGTCTCAAAGTAAATGCACAGAAAGTGCCAAAAGGTGAAGTAACCTTGGTGCAAATCATCAGAAATGAGGCTAGAATAGCTGAGAGATGACTATTGCAACACAAGGCATGACAAAATAGATGAAATAGACCAAAAGATATGAGATAAGACCAGTTTAAGCAAGAATCACGTAATTCTCAACCCAAGAAACCAAGTTGCAAACTATGTGAAAATAGAGGGTGGATAAACAAACCCAGATCAGAGATATATTTAACAGAGGTACACTGGACAGATGGGAAATTTCTCACTATTTTGACAAAAAGCTTCAGACTCGCGCAAAGAAGTTCTTTCTCACATGAAGATCCTCACAGACACGTGCGAAACTATGCAGTCCCGCGTGAAGTTTGATGACAAACTGATGAAAAGTGACAGACTGGTGAACAAAATAATAGCAAGATTGCAAAATGTCATGCAATGATTGCCAGCATGTCATGTGAAATTTCTCAGATACCGATGTGAAGATGGTAGAATGTCACGCGAGACTTGGCAGTTTTGACAAATAAAAGTTTATAGAATCAGACAGTTAAGACCAGATTGCATTTCCCTAGATAAGATAATGTTGTTTTCTAATAGAGAGTTTGAGTTACAGGTCATTTTGGGCATGTTCTAGTTTGACAGTTTGTGTGGTTTGATGTTTGTTTTGATTGTTTAAATGATACACCCACACAAAACACATTAAGCATATTTTTTGTAGTCCCAGAATAGACACATCACAATCCTAGGATAGCCAGGCTAGTATCTGTTGAATACCCACTTGAACTAAAGTTTAGCTATGCCTACTCTTAACGGACAACTTATAATCTTGGAGGCACGGGCTCCTCCTTACATGTGCACTCACTTCTCAGGAACACCAAGCTTTGAACCCCAAAGGAATTTCTTCCCAAAGGGTTGTTGTCTCTACTAAGAGCTGTAAAAGTGTGGCGCATCTTATTCAGTCTATGACCTTCCGTGCCAATAGATAGAGGGTTTTTTGGATACTATAACAAAAGTTTGTAGTAAGGACATCCGTTCAGGTGGTTGTGATCAAGTCATTTTCCCAATTAAGGGGGCTCTCCTAATCCTTTCAAAGCAAGTCTTTCACCTTAACGATGTCAGGACTTTAATGCACCACTAGGGTATTGGAGGAGATTTTGGTTACCACAACGAAATCACACCTATCCATTATGAGATTAATCACAATGGAATTTTTTATATACCAGTTCGGAAGGGCTTGGCTTTATCCTGTTACCAGTTGGGCATCCACTCTCACTGGCTCTGCTAAAGCTCTTGGGAGGTAGCCACACTGGAAGAATCATATGAATTTCTCTTACAATCAAGATCTATAAAGGTGAGGGGAGAGGACACGTTCATATAGTTCTTGGAATTACAATCTATAAAACACTTCAATCACGCAAGACAATGATTCATTTTAAGCACCAACCGAAGTGTGTTCTAACTACTAAAAATAGACATGAGGGTTTTGTGAAAATACATATGTCTTCGACAAGCGTCCTGTAGTAAATACATCAGTAGTTTGTAAATTTTTTCTTCTTTTTAGTGTCCTGCGAACCACCATTAAGCTATTTCAGAGATAAAACCAGAAAAGCACAGTCAACAACAAACAGAAACCATTAGTGGTCAGAAGTCAGCAAAAAATAGAGATATCAAAAAAATTGAATTTTAAAGCTCACTGGAATCAGATGTCACGCGAAGAAGTATTACGATAGGTGTGAAGAATCCCAATGTATTGCACGAATAAATGCATATACTTGCAAAACTTCACACGGTTATGTGAGAGATTTTGCATGAACTTTCATTATAGAGCTGTGCGGATGAAAACCAGAATTGATCAAAAAGTGTAAAAAATGAGGCTAGAAAGTAAAATTTTGAGCCCCACGGTGGGCGCCAGAAATGTATGTGGTTAAATTGGCCTTGTTATTCAACCATACACTTCAACATAGTCCTTGTTCATCAGCCACATATAGAAGTTAATATGATTTATTCATCCTACATGCCTGTATGATTGGACCTACTACCTTCTATCTAGATGGGGTTTCGAATAGCTCTGAGAATGAGAGTCTCACAACCATAGACCAATCTAAGAATGAAGAATTTTTCTCCATGAATGCAATGCAAATGCAAGATTATTCTAAGAATTGAAAGATGCAAGATTAATCTAAGACATGATTTTAATGCAATTATTCTAAGAAATTGAAATTATTCTATTGCAAATGAAAGCTTTTAACTAGAAATAAAGTGATAAAATATAGCAACAATTCAGTATTCTAACAATGCATATTTTCTCGAGGGGTTTTGAATGAGAAATGAGAGTTATTTTATAGAGTCAGAGGTGATCAGAATAGAAAATTTCCTTCTTGAAATAAAATAGATAGAAAAGCTAGTTAAAAATAGAAAGCTTTCTTTAAAAAAAACAATAAATTGTTTTCCCTTTGTTTTAACTATTTTGTTTCTTTGATTTTAACTGTTTTATTTAAGATTTTAAATGTTTTCTTTCTCTTTAAAGCACAATTAATTCAAAACTTCTATTTTTGAACTGAAGAGAAGATTTTTGAGAGAATATTTAATTAAATAAATAAAGTATGACCTCATAATGTGTTTTCTCAATTATCTGAATAATTAAATTTAATTATTGAAATGAGGATATTTATTTAATAATTAAATATTATTTAATTCCTTTTTATGTGTTTTAGCTAAAAGGGGTGAATTTAATTTAATTAAAGTGCTAGGTCTTTATAATTAAATTAATTCAATCATAGGGTTTGTTTAGCCAATAGATATTTAGGAATTAAATATAATGTATGATTAATGCAGATTTAGGATTTTCTGCATTTGACACTCAAGTCGAGTAGGGTCAGTCAAAACTCAGAATTGCCTAGTACAATAGGACTTTGATGATTCAGAAGAAAAAAAAATGCAACAAAATTGGTTAGGGTTGCAAGATGTCAATTTTGGGGTGTTACAGTAGGTACCTTGGTGAAAACTTGACAAATAGGCACCAAGTGTTGAAATCTTGCTTCGCCATCAATGAACTCTAATGATTCAATTGCATCTACTGAGCGCCTATCACTAAGCATGTCAAGCACAAAGCCCAATACATGCAATCTTCCTAAGCATTTATGCCTATCCTTAATCTATACCAGTTCACCAAACTTTGGGCAGTCTTAAAAGTCCTGGAAAAATCCCTAAAAAGAGCATAAATTCCTTAAAAAATCCCTTTAAAAAATTGCATAAAGTCCTGAAAAAATCTAAAAACATCAGAAAACATCCTAAAGAAAACCAGCCAACCAAAAAAATCAAAACACATAAAAAATGTTGTAATAAAATCGTCTCTGTTACGACAAGCAGAAAGCATCGATCAAGCATCAATCCAAATCAAAACAACGAGCTTCATAAATCATCAATGGACTCACATGACCTATCTTTATCAACATTCCAATCTTTCATCATTCGATCAAAGAAACCAATCAAATCAAATTAATCAATCAATTTCCTTACACAATGATGGATACACTCGAAACCAGATAAATCAATCTTATACAGGTAGTCCATTCCTAAAACTAGAAAAATCCAATCAAACATAAAAACCAATCCAATCAAGGAATAGTAAGGTTGTTAACTAGGTCAGTCATGTCAGTCTATTGTTAATTTATCTTTCGTGATTGTGTTCTTATGCTCCTCCAGGATACCACTAAGTGGTGAGAGTGGCTATGATGGATCATAATATTTTTTTTTTGTTTTTGTTTATGGAGTGTTTCAATTCGATTATGGGGCAATGATGATTCAAGATAAATGTGGTAGGATCTATCATGCATCTGGAAACTGCATAATTCCATGATCTGAGAAAATCCCTAGAAGAAAATTGATCATTCCTTGTTTTTTATCTCCTTGTTTTTATCAGAGATAGTAGTGGTATCTAGATGATTAATATTTGGGTGCATATGTATCTCTTTCTTTTCAAATAAGGTGCAATGATGAATTAACGTTGAAACAAAATTTGGCAAAGACTTGGTTACATCAAACATGTTGATCACAATGAACTTCTTTTTCTTTGATGTATGAGTTCCAAGGCTTGATTGTACATCTATCAAGAGACCTAGCTTGTCTCTATTAGGATCCTAATCTTCTCTAGGATCTCCCAAAGGCTTAGATGATTAACTAAGGCCTTATTTATCTCCTCTCCAAGAGTCCAACCCTTTGTACTTCACCTTGAAAGACTAACACCATGTAGATTCTTCACTTCTTCTCCTACACTAAGAAGGATCTAAGTGCCAATTCCACACTAGCATTCAATTTCATTACAGGGATGCTAAACATGTTGGAAACCTTCCATATGTTTCCATTTGACTCCATTTTGAAAAGTATCCTAGTCCTTTTCAGTTGAGTTCAAGTTTTAGACCCTAAGAAGCCTAATTAGGCCTAATTCCTTGTAGCCTTTTGAGAGACCTTTCCCCAATTCTTTCCAAAACTTTCCAAAGAACTTGAAAAAATAATCCTACATTTAGATACCCTTTTGTATCTTAAAAAGGATTTTGAAATTTTTAGACTCCTAGGTCCTCCGTACATAGGGTTCCTATTATCTAGGACTAATAGGGCTAAAAGGCCTAATTAGTAGGACCTCACTGATTTATTGCTCAAAGCTCGACCAAATGGATGGGTGAGTTTAAAAATATCTTAACAGGGCATGATTTGATCATATCACACCTAGTACTACACTTTCCCTATACGGTACTTTCCTTCCCCGTATGAAATGCTCAATTCTTCACCTCCAAACCTCTAACCAGGAACTGTCAGCTCGCCTAGGGCTTGGTACTAAAAATAGCAACTCGACTCTTCATGAATCCTAACTCTAAATATGTATAGAAAAATGAATCCCCTAACACATCCACCTATCCTTAGGAAGATCCCATGGTTAGATTTCATGGGGGAACCATGAAATGACAAACTGGTCAGGATAGGACCAGTGAACTCTCTAAATTGAAAACAATTTATTTAAGACCTTAGACTAACTCAAATAAAATTGATTACTAAATGTAAAAGGCTTAGATCTATCTTATGAACACAAAACAATCACTAAGTCAAAGCATTCAATCCATATGATAGCACTGTCACACTAAAAATCTCGGGTTCTTCACAAAATCAGAGTTGCAGAGCTATCTTCACTAATCAAAACTTGTTACAATGATTGTCTTCCTCTAGATTCGAGCCTCACCTTATATTAGATACCATATTCCATGTTTTTAGGGCCTTTTGGTCAATCTCCCACTCCTATCTTCTAGGGGGATCCTAAGTAACCAAGTTGCATGCAACATTTTCCATTATTGCAAATGTTGTCATGACAACTTTGTAACAACTTTTGGCATCTTTACCATTATGCCAACTTCCTAATTCCTAGGACCTCTAACCTCTATATTTTGAGGAAAAAACTTCATTAATGGCCTCCAAGCATCTCTATTACATCATTTATGTGTTTAAGACACATTCATAGCTCAAATCCACCACTAAGCTTCTACACTAAGAAATTTAAAAAACTACTAACAATGACTATTTTGGTGACCTTAGTCCTAATGACTAACTCACCTAGTACACAATTCAATGACATTCTAAGGTCTAAAATAAACACACTACCCTGACTTGGCCAATGTTAGGTACAAGCCAAAACATTAAAACTATGGAGGTTAGCCTAGGTGTGCTCCTGCACCATCCTCCCATAGACAAAAGTTCAATCCACCCTTGGATTGAGTAGAGTAGGATCAACTCCCATCTTCTTGAAGTCAACTTCTTTGATCTACACTGCATCAACATCAGTTTGACCATGTCACTTGATCAAATGTTCTTTGTTTTGCTTGGTTCTAGTCTTCTTGTAGATTCAGATATCCAGTACATAGTCAGCTATCTTGACTATTGTAGAGGGCAGTTTGAGTTCTTCTACATCTTGGATGAATTCTCTGAGGCTGTGATCCATATCAGGTGGTGTTCCTTTATAAGAAACCATGTCTGCAATATTGAAAACAAGGGACAGTCCACTATCCTCTGACAACTCCACTCTATAGGCATTGTTCCCATACTTTTCTAATATAGGACAGGGGCATATCCTCCTCATCTACAACTTATGTGGGACTCATTTTTGAAGTCTAGATTTATTTAGATGCACCATTAATAAGTCTCCCACATTGAACTAAAGTTCTCTTCTACTCTCATCAACCTTATTCTTATGCTTCATAGTATTCTCTGTCAAAGTCTTCCTAACTGTATCATGTATCTCCTGCATTGCACAAGCAAAATCATCATCATATCCACTTTCCTTCACTCCATCCTTTAAGCCTCTTAGCTCATAGACTCCTCTAGGATGTAGACCATATACTATCTCAAAGGGAATCTTCCCTTTTGACTTGTTTATAGTGTCACTGTATGCATACCCAGCCTGCCCAATCAATTGATCCCATTGTTGACCATATTCCTTGGTCAAGCATCTTAATATATTTCCAAGGCTTCTATTTATCACTTTGGTCTGACCATCAGTTTGGGGATGGTATGTAGACCCAAAGGATAAATTTTTGCCCAATCTTTTCCAAAGAGTCTTCCAAAAATGACTCATAAATTTGGTGTCTCTATCTGACATATTGTTCATAGGTAACCAATGGATTCTTACTATCTCTTTGAAGAAGAGAGAGGCTATTTGGCTGGCATCATTAGTTGTCTTGCATGGCACAAAGTGAGCCATTTTACTAAATCTATCCACAACTACATAAACACTATCCACACCTTGTCTTGTCTTAGGTAATCCAACTACAAAATCCATGCTCAAGCATTCCCCTGGCCTAGTGGGAATAGGAGTGGTTGATATAGGCCTACATTTGAAGAAGTACCTTTGGCATTTTGACATACAATGCAACTTTCCACATACCTCCTAACATCAAGGTTCATCCTTGGCCAATAATAGAACCTTTGAACAAGTTATTGGGTCTTAGTGATCCCAAAGTGACCACTCAATGCACCATTATGCTTCTCCTGAATCTAATTCTCTCTAATAGACCTTCTAGGGACACATAACTGATTTCCCTTAAATAAGAGATTACTTTGCAAAGTGTATTCAACATTTTTTCTATGAAGATGATTCTTGTATTCATCACATACCTTTTAAATGTCTGCAAAATCTTCATCATCAACATATAGATCCTTGAAGTGATCTATTCCCATGCTCTTCAATTGAATCTCTTGGATGGTAAGAGCTCTTCTACTCAAGGCATATTCCACCATGTTGAATATTCCTTTCTTGTGCTTGATATTAAATGTGTATGCTTGTAGATATTCAACCCACTTCATGTGCTTGTGACTCAAATTCTCTTGAGAGTTCAAGAAACTTAAAGCTTGATTATCTGAATAGACTATGAACTCCTTGGGGAGCAAATAGTGCCTCCATTTCCTTAAAGCCTGAACTAATGCATACATTTCAAGGTAATAAGAATAATAATTCTTCTTAGCTTCACTCAACTTCTCTGAATGAAATTCCACTGGTCTACCCTCTTGGCTTAGGACAGCTCCAATAGCCACATTGCTTGCATCACACTCAATAGTGAAAACCTTCTCAAAGCTTGGCAAGACTAAAATAGGTTGGGTAGCAATATTTTCTTTTAACAACTCAAAACTCTTGGTGGCTTGCTCATTCCATACAAACTTTGTCTTCATACCTCCTTTAATTGTGTCCAACATAGGAGCACAAATAGGACTAAACTACCTTATAAACCTCCTATAATATTGAGCAAGGCCATGAAAAATTCTTACCTCCATTATTGTCCTTGGAGTAGGCCAATTTATGATAGCTTCCACTTTGATCTTACCATTCTCAGATTTCCATGAGAGGGCAAACCCAAGGTACACCAGCTTTGTTTTGATGAACTCACACTTCTCCAAGTTGATCATCAGCTTCTTGAAGATAGTCTCAAGGTGTTGAAGATGCTCACCTCTTGTCTTACTATAAATTAGTATATCATCAAGATATACCACTACAAATTTTCCAATGTAGTCTTTGAGGACTTCATTCATGAGCCTCATGAATGTGGAGGGGGCATTAGACAGTCCAAATGGCATGAAAATCCATTCATACAAACCTTCATTGGTTTTTAAGGTTGTTTTCCACTCATCTCCCTCATGTATTCTTATTTGGTGGTAGCCACTTTTCAAGTCTATCTTGCTAAAGTACTTAGCTTCACCTAGAAAATCCATTAGGTCTTCAATCCTATGGATAGGGAACCTATACCTAATGGTTATCCTATTTATGGCCCTTGAATAAGTGCAAAGCCTCCAAGTTCCTCCTTTGTTAGGTGCTAGGACAGTGGGTACAACACATGGGCTAATTCTCTTCTTAATAAGACCTTGGTTTAGGAGTTCTTCCATTTGTCTAGTAATCTCCTCATTTTATTGAGGGGTCATCTTGTAGGCTACTTTATTGGGTAGGGTAGCTCCTAGTATAAGGTATATCCTATGACTTATGGCTCTTTTAGGGGGTAATGCTGATGGTTATCCATCACTTACTATGCCTTCATAAGTCTTCAACATGCTTTGTATCTCCTTAGGTAATTATGGCTTCTTGTCTACCTTACCTTCATTTTGTTCTCTTGGCCTTAGCACTAATGCAAATCCAACTCCTTCTCCTTCCTCCATGGCTTCTAAGAACTCTTTTTCACTAACCATGAGCACATTAGGACCTTCTATCTTCACTTCTGCATCCTCTAATAGTGATTGAATTTTGAAAGTCACATTGTCCTTCTTAAAGGTGTAGGAGTTCTTCACCCAATCATGGATAGCTTGGCGGTCAAATTTCCATGGCCTTCCTAGGAGAAAGTGACATGCATCCATAGGCAACACATCACATAGGACCTTGTATTTATATCTCCCTATAGAGAAATCCACCCAAGCCTGCTCATTTACTAAGACATATTGTCCCTTATTGAGCCATGTGACCTTGTAAGGATGGGTGTGGGGTATCCTTGTCATGCTTAGCTTTTTGACTGCTTCCTCTGACACAATGTTGTTAGTAGACCCTGAGTCAATGATGACTCTACACACTTTTCCCATCACCTTGCATTTGATTCTAAATAGGGACCTTCTTTGGCTTGGTTCTTCTTTAACTGACTCCTTGATCAATGTTCTCCTCATCACGAGGTTCTCACCTTTTTTTGAACTTAATGGTACCTCAAGGTGTTTCTTTGCTTCATTTATCTCCTCATGAACTAGATTATTACTCTTGTTACCTCCTTGAGAAGTACTACCCTTCTATGGACACCTATAGGAAGGGTGTCCCATTTGATTGCAATGATAACATTTCATATTGGCAAAGTAATTGCCTCTTCCTTTTCCACCACTTCTTCCTCTAAAATTAGAGTTCCTTCCTCTACCACCTCTACTAGAGCTTCCCTCTTGCTGCTCAGTTTATTTGACTTCTCCTTGAGTCCTTGATTCTAAAATCCTTCCACCATAGCCACCTCTTGGTCCTCTACTATCCCTTCCTTTGGAGGTTTGTTCTTGTTTTCTTTTGCCTTTCTCCTCTATTTTCAAGGTCATTTGATAGCATTGGTATATAGTTTTGAAGTTCACAAGACTCATGTCTTCTTGAATAGACCACTTGATTCCATTCAAATACCTTGCTATTTTTATGCTTTCATCTTCAACCACTTCTGATCTTAAACACAACTTTTGGAACTCTTCGGTGTAGGCTTGGACATCCAAGTCTTTTTGTCTGAGATTATGCTTCCTTCTATGAAATTGAACCTCATAATCATCAGGTAAGTAAGTATGCTTTATCTTAGTCACCATGCCTTTCCATGTGACTATAGTATTCCTTCCTTCTTTTTCTCTTTTAGCTTGAACAAATTTCCACCATGTGAGGGTTGAAGCTCTCAACCTAGATTTGGCCACCTTCACTTTTTGTGCCTCTGTTATACCATAAAATTCAAAATGGTTTTCCATACTTTCAATCCAATCCACAACTGAATCTGGATCCATTTGTCCACTAAAGAGTGGTATACCCTCCAAACATTTGCCACTTAAGGCCTTTAGTGCCTTCAAGAAGGGTTCTTTAGCAATAATAGGGTCATGTGTTGGAGCTTCATCCTCTAATTCCAATCCCTTTTCCCCTTGCTTCTACTTCTTCCTTCTGTTCTATCTTATCCTTCACTTTATCAGCTTTGTCTTGGACTTCACCCAAGAGTTGCTCCATTTGAGACAATCTTTCTCTTAGCAATCTGTTATCCTCTTCTTGTTCCTCCACCTTTTTGGCTAACTCAGCATTAGTCACCATGGTTTTATCTTCCACTGATCCCACTGGTGTATTCTCTCCTGCTGATTCAGTAGGTTGAAACATCCACCACAAGCCTGATCTAATCAAGCTCTGATACCAATATGATGTATGATTTCCAAGGCTTGCTTGCACATCTATCAAGAGACCTATCTTGTCTCTATTAGAATCCTACTCTTCTCTAGGATCTTCCAAAGGCTTATATGATTAACTAAGTCCTTATTTAGCTCCTCTCCAAGAGCCCAACCCTTTGTGCTTCACCTTGAAAAACTAACACCATGTAGATTCTTCACTTCTTCTCCTACACTTAGAAGGATCTAAGTACCAACTCCACACTAGCATTAAATTTCATTAGAGGGATGATAAACATGTTAGAAACCTTCCATATGTTTCCATTTGACTCCATTTTGAAAGGTCTCCTAGTCCTTTTCAGTCGAGTTCAAGTTTTAGACCCTAAGAAGCCTAATTAAGCCTAATTCCTTGTAGCCTTTTTCAGAGACCTTTTCCCAATTCTTTCCAAAACTTTCCAAAGAAATTTAAAAACTAATCCCACATTCAGATACCATTTTGGGTTTTACAAAGGATTTTGAAAGTTTTAGACTCCTAGGTCCTCCGTACATAGGGTTCCTATTATCTAGGACTAATAGGGCTAAAAGGTCTAATTAGTAGGACCTCACTGATTTCTTTCTCAAAGCTTGACCAAATGGATGGGTGAGTTCACAAATCTCTTAACAGGGCATGATTTGATCATATCAAACCTATTACTACACTTTCCCCATATTGTACTTTCCTTCCCCACGTGAAATGCTCAATTCTTCACCTCTATACCTCTAACTGGGCACTGTCAGCTCGCCTAGGGCTTGGTACTAAAAATAGAAACTTGACTCTTCATGAATCCTAACTCTAAATATGTATAGACCAATGACTCCCCTAACACATCCACCTAGCCTTAGGAAGATCCCATGGTTAGTTTTCATGGGGGAGCCATGAAATGACAAATTGGTCAGGACAGGACCAATGAACTCTCTAAACTAAAAAACAACTTATTTAAGACCTTAGACTAACTCAAATCAACTTTCTTACTAATGGAAAAGGCTTATATCTATCTTATGAACACAAAATAATCACTAAGTCAAAGCATTCAATCCATATGATAGAACTATCACACTAAAAATCTTGGGTTCTTCACAAAATCAGAGTTGCAGAGCTATCTTCACTAATCAAAACTTGTTACAATAATTCTCTTCCTCTAGATTCGAGCCTCCCCTTATATTAGATGCCATATTCCATGTTTTTAGGGCATGTTGGTCGATCTCCCACTCCTATCTTCTAGGGGGATCCTAAGTAACCGAGTTGCATGCAACATTTGCCATTATTGCAAATGTTGTCATGACAACTTTGTAACAACTTTTGACATCTTTTCCATTATGCCAACTTCCTAATTCCTAGGACCTCTAACCTCTATATTTTGAGGAACCAACTTCATTAATGGCCTCTAAGAATCTCTATTACATTTATGTGTTTAAGACACATTCATAGCTCAAATCCACCACTAAGCTTCTACACTAAGAAATTTAAAAAACTACTAACAATGACTATTTTGGTGACCTTAGTCCTAATGACTAACTCACCTAGTCCACAATGCAATGACCTTCTAAGGTCTAAAATAAACACACTACCCTAGCTTGGCCAATGTCAGGTACAAGCCAAAACATTAACACTATGGAAGTTAGCCGGTGTGCTCCTGCACCATTCTTACTAATCTCTCACTAACTTTCTTCTAACTAACACATGCATGCACTCAGTTACATTGTGCATTTTAGGTTTGCATTCATTTATTGCATAAGAAATAATAAAAAAACATGTGCATAAATCATACATGGTAGATCATATAATTAATGCACCCATCATCAATAACATAATGACTAACAAAGGAATTCATACATCATCATCATACAACAGTACAATGTTATCAACAAATTGACGCTCCTGTCACATCTTTTTGCTCAATTTGTTGAGGGGGCATATAATACACCTTCTATCACCGGGGCAAGCTGGGGCAGGATCAAAATCTGAAAATTCTTTGACACAACGTGACAAACTACATTGTATCAAAGAGGGGAGAAAGTAGATACCTAAAATTTTCCAATGTCTGCAAGCAATGAACTTTCATCTTAATTGAGTAAATAATTCTTATTATTTAATTAATTAGTGTCATTCTTCTAATTCAAATTTAAAAAATAAACATTTTCCTCCCTTCCCATGATTAAGTAAGTTTTAATCATTTAATTATCTAATTTTCTTCTAATATTAATTAAATAATTTTATTATTTAATTAATCAATTTCCTCCACTTTAATTAAATAATCATTATTATTTAATTAAATACTTTCTTTCATTTTTCTCATTTAATTAGTTAACTAAGTCTTCTATAATAAAACTAATTCTTTAATTTATTTAATTATCTGTTTTTCTCAATAAAAACAAAGTGTCCTACAAATAAATAAAATCTTTGTTTTATTATTTATCTTAATCTTCTATAATTAAATGAATTCTATAATTTATTTAATTTTTTTTTTTTTTAAAGAAAGCAAAGTCTCCAAAAAATAAATAAAATATTTGTTTTATTTATTTATCTTAATCTTCTATAATTAAACGATTTCTTTAATTTATTTAATTATTTGTTTTTTCAAAGAAAACAATTCTCTCCTAAAAATAAATAAAATCTTTATTTTATTTATTTCTCTATAATCTTCTCTAATTAAATAAGTTTTTTTTAAATTTATTTAATTTGTTTTTTGAAGAAAACTTCCTCTAAAATAAATAAAATCTTTGTTTTATTTATTATCTTCTCTCTTGCACATAATTAAATAATTAAATAATTATATAATGCTAATTAAGTCTTCAATTTCATCCACGCTTCAAATAAACCAGTATGTTTTATTTGGTTTTAAAGCTGTTTTATTGAATCTCATCCATCCAAAATAAATATGTTTTTAATCTCAACCGTCGATCAGTCTAAAATATCTATATAAACCCCCTTCAAAACCATTTTGAATCATCATGATTTTAGAGAGCACATTTATTCAGCAGGTTTTTCAAGATAATTTTGATGAACATATCAATCTTTTTTATCATATTCTCGAATCTCCCAAATCATAAGAGTTGCCAACATCAACTCTGAGCACCATCAAAACAACGTTTCAGAAGGAGAAGAGAGAAGCAACAGAAGCTTCAAGTGTCATCTGGTTTTCATTAATTGGATTATTTATATCTGAATGTGATGGTTGTTATTTTGTTGTTATTAGGCTCATTCATAGTAGTTGTTTTATTTGTTTCATATCAATCGGTGCTACTAACTCTCTTGTGTGAGTGTGAAGAATTAGGCCTATACATAGACCGATTGAAGACTCTACGTGGATTTCTTAATTTGATTTGGATTTAGTTCAGGTTGTACCGCACTCATGATTCAGAGAATCATTTATTTTAACCCCAGGTGTCTGATGCAGGAGCATCTTGGGTTCTTGGCAATCCTATTTCAACCAATAATATGTTTGTTGGAGTTCGGTATCTTTTTGGAGACTGCTCGGTAAAGTGCTTTATAACTACTCTTGTTTTGTCAGTTGCAGATGTTGGCTCACCGATCGAGCTCGGTTACTTTTTTTGGTGGTTTCACTGATTGGTCTCTGTTGCTCAGTAGTCTTTCTCACCTGAGTTGGTTTTTGGATGTTGGATCTTGTGGCTGAAATGTGCATTTAATTTTTGTAGCATAATTAATGTTGAGGTTTCTAATTGGGATTTATGTGGACCTAAATCTGGGTCATTGTTGTTTCCTATGTTGGATCTTTAGGATCTTTTGGGTTGACCTTTTTGGTAGCCTTTTGTATAAAGTAATGTTCAGTTCTTAGATAAGGAAGAGGAGTCGAGAGTAGCAGTTAGTTAGAATATTTAGGATTGAGGCTTTGTAACCTTGCATGCATGAGAATAATTCTGTAAAGACTTTGAATGTATCTAGTCATAACTGGGAAGGCCTTACAACCTGACATGTATGAAGTTTGATGTAATAATATATAAATATTTGTTCCTCCTCTCCTTCTCTGCATTTTATATCTTTTGTGTTGTAGTTTGCAAGCTGGTTTGGTAGTTGGGAATGCCTTTGGGCCCTAGTTTCTATCCCTCCTTGTGTCAGTAAAGATTCAATGATAACCTGTACATCTACAGATTTATGGACATTAGTGTGTTGCACAGATTTCTCTATGGTGCCCACTTTTCAAAAACTATTGGGGCCACATGGAAGGAATATTAGAGTGGGAAGTGAATTGGCTATTGGTGTTAGGTGACGGGGGTTATGCAGAATTCAAGTCTTGAGCGAAGGCAGGGAAATGTAGAAATGACATATTACAAAGGGGTGTAGAACTCATGGCATTACATTTTTCCCCAAATTTAGCGAGCATAATATGTCTAAGAGATATGAATCTAAAGTAAAAGAAAACTTTACTTTACTTACCTGTAGTAACTCTATCACTTGGGGTTGCCCCCGGCTAACAATTTTTGATTTTTTGATGAGTTGCATCTACCATACAAGCTGCATACAAGAATGCTAGTGATGAATATGACCTATTAGATGTGTGATCATTTTTTTATATTGTAAATGTATGGTTTATAAGGCAGAACCAGGCACCCCACCAATAGCAAGATCCAAGTATGAAGCACTCGAAAAGTCCTCATCTAAGAGCTCTATTATGGCAAGAGAGAGGGAATTATTAGGATTAGGTAATACTGAGAGGGGGGGTGAATCAGTATTATAACTCCTTAAAAAATTATTTAACCAATTAAAGCTCAACCATGCAATAACTGAAATGAAAAGAACATACACATAAACTAAACAACTCATAACACCATGATTTATTCACAAGGAAATCATAGCCAAGGGAAAATCTTGGTGGGGATGATAGCCACAAATAATGCACTAAGAGTATAGTGTCTCTATTAGGAGACCTAGCCCTGTTAGGAACTGAATATTACATTTAGTACATATCCTTGTTAAGGGATAGAAAACCCTGTTAAAGGTATACAATGAGCACACTGCTCTACAATCAAAAAATTTATTCTGTTACAATGATTAATCAAAATTGAACAATAAAAGCATATTCTATGCTTAAGTAGTCCCAATTATAGCTCACATAAACTTTTGTCTAATCCTGATATCAAAATTCATTCATGCATTCCACACATATTCTATATCATACTTCGCATAAAAAAAATTATACTTATATACTCAATCTCAAAAAGATTCTTCCGGACGGCTCTCAAGAACACCACAAAACATGTCCAACGCTTAACCAAATATTAAATCCATAATCGACGATCATATAATAACAAAAGTGGGGTAGGACCCAATCTAAATCCAAATCCAACTTAGCACTTATGTATTCCACAAATTACTCCCTTAATCATCACGACCATTCAACTGCTCTATTACAGTAATCTCCTTAATCCTTTCTCTTATCTTCTTTCCTTTATATTTAAATATAAAATATTTGAATTCTGAAGAATTCACAAAAGAATCATCTGAAATAAACCTATGTCTTTCTAAATGTATAGATGTAGGCTATTATCTTTGGACTAATAAGAGAATGTGAGGAATCACCTATCTTTGCAGCAATGGAAAGCCCTAATTCTATCCTAGGACTATGCATTTGTTATTTTTGTATCCTTTGAAGAGGCCTTAAGTTGGACACTTAGTTGATTGGAAACCCTCTTTATGAAGGCCTTGAGGTTGACTCATTCTAGCTCAGGTAGAGTTACTATTCTTGCTACCCTAGAATTACATCTTTGTCCATTAGACACAATTTGTGGCCTTTGAGAACTCCCTTCTCATACAAGCTGAATTTCACATTAAGGCATGAAAATTTCCCTTTCCACTACAATCTTATCCTAAGTTTGGTTTTTTCTTCTCCTAAGTAGGAACTTCTTCATTTTCCACATTTATTTATTCATAATGAAGAACAAATTTTTTTTCCAGAGCCCACTAAGTAATCCAATTATAGATCTTCTAACAACAAATCAATACCATCAGTTTGATTTGGACATTGTCTTCAAAGTTGGTCATTTGTATTTAACATTAGTTTTAGCTATATGGTACTTTCATCAAGAACATTTAAAGCATGTTTAGAGTGTCACCATTTTTAAATTTTAAGGTGTTTTGAGCCATCTATTAGATATCACATTGCCATTTCCAAATGTCCAAAAATCCTGCAACCTGAGATCCCTCACAAAATTTGAGTCCAAATCTTACATGTTGGAATAAATCTAGGATTGGTGAGAGTTTCTAAAAACAAGTATTGTGCTTAATAAACTTCTATCAACATTAATGCATAATAATGGTCTGTCACCTATACAATCATCCTTTGGTTGGTCCACTTGAATCAAATCTTCCAGTACAATTGTGCATCATCACCTAACACTTCTCTTCTTTAAGGGGTACTGTCATGTGTTGTTAAACACATTGAATTCTCACCTTTCTAATGAAGAACTAAATCCAAAACCATTGCAGGTCCAGATAATCAATTCTATCCCCAGTGAGCGCCTTTACTTTAAAGCCGGCAAAGCAAACACTCTATATTTTTTGAGGAAGTCTTTGTGCGAACATTTGATTTTCATCCAAGCATGATCTTCTAGAGGCATCCAGAAGGGATGTATGGTCGAGCATGAGTGGGCTCTAATTTGAGGAGCATGACCACTTGAACTGATATTGTTTTATTATTAGTTTACCTTTCTTGTTGAGAGAATGAAGATAATAGTGTCACTTTGTTCCCTAGAGAAATATTTCCACTTGTGTTGCTTTGTACCTTTGAAATTAAAAGTATGTATGTTCCACCTTAATGCCTAGTTGTTGCAGAGCCCTTCCTTAATTTCTATGAGGTTTTTCTTTCCTTGCAATAGAGAGAAATCATCTTTCCATTCTTTGTTTCCTAAGAAAGATGCTCAATAGTGATGTGCCTACAGTGGGAGATGAAATCCCAGATATTTGATCCATTTTCTACTCTTTTAGAAATGTATACTATGATAAACACTATCTATCTTGGAGTGAATATTGCTCAAAATTCCATAGTTTATTGATGTGTTCAGGAAGCTACAACATAAATTAAAAAATTTCTAATGCTTAGCCATAGGATACATTTAATAAGAAGAACTTGTATGTATACAACTTGGCTATATGAGAAGAACTTGTGCTTGTATAGCATAGTCATAATATAGCATAGTCATAGTATATAACTTGTTTGTATCAGGAGAACTTGTGCTTGTAGTGTCATGCGCATTCTATCAAGACAATAATAAAAAGAAAATAAATAAACAATAAAGAGCTCTTACAGTTAATATTTTTTGGAGGAAAAGAAATCAAGTTTATAGCCTACCAACTATTCTTTAATGGCCTTAATGAAATAATCCACCTTCTTGGAAGCTCTTCAAAGTATCTACCAGCGTTTTTGAGGATGGATATTCAACAGTAGGACATGTTGATGGCATAGAATTATCTTCTAGAGGCTCTATGAAATTCTTCCACAATTTGATCAAATGAAAAATATTGAATATGCAAAATACTGGGCTTGTTAATAATTTATAAATCCCACAATTTGATCGAATGAAATAATTGTAGAATATGCAAAATGTTGGGCTTGTTAATGAAGTTTAAATCTTGTTTAGTGATTTTTTTGGCAGGTATAAAGGTATAAAAGAAAGTTGTGCAACTCCAACCTTTGTCACCATCCTCAAGATTGTGCCAAAATAGGGGCTTTTTCACATGGTTAGAGATCCATTAAAAATGACCAGAAATGATTTTATGTTAGATGTATTTACTATTTACTATTTGTGCACTCTATGGTAAATATCTCTGAAAAGGATGAAAGAATCCATTGTAATTTGTAAGTGATTTACAATTATATATCTTGCGAAACTGACATTTAATTTAAGTAGAGGGATATATGACAAAATGCACCTCAGAGATGTGGTTTATGGGGCTACAATCATTACAAACTTGACATGGTCAATTCTAGCTAGGGAAGCAACAAATATCATGAGTGGAACTTCAAAATTTCAGTTTCAGAAATTCCCAAACATTGAAAAGTATAAAAAAAAATATTACATCCAATGTCAGTGCTCATTAAAACCTTATAAAATTTGAGACAAAAACTTTCATCTCTATTATTGTAGAAAATATAAAATTAATCTTGAGTGTTCTAGAGAAAAAATGAGAAACGGAGATCATATTTGTAACTGAGAGTCTTAGAGATTTTGTTGCAGAGAAGAATTCTTGGTAGCTTGTAATCCAAATCCCAAAAATATGAATAAAAAAAATAATGTAACTGCCCAGGCTTGATCATTTTGACCAGTCTCTTATGGTTATTTGAGGAGTGTCTTTCAGTTCCTACATATAGTTGGTGTTCAGTACAAAGGAGAGACAAAGATCATACATTTGTGAGAAAAGAGAGGGAAATCGGTAACTGCAACATGTATTTTTCTAGAAACTGCATCTCATGTCAAGAAAAAAAGCATCTACAATTAGAGGACAAGGGAGTTTTATCTTTGTGGGAAAATGGAAAAAGGAGAGGGTGGATGAGAATAAGAATAGGGATAAAAATACATAATAGGAAGAAAAGATGGAAGAAAAAGGAACTAGGGTGTTGGAATGATATTTTTTTCTTCTTGGTGTAGGATTGCGAGGTTAGAAAGTGTTTGGCTGGATAAAAAGGACTTGGTGTTTGAAAGTTTGTCTAGGAATATAGAATAAGTGATCACCTTGATTTGGAAGGTCTTTCTTATTTAGGAAGGTCATGAACATTGACATTTGATACTAGGGAGACTGTATTTCTGAGGGAAGGACAACTAAGCTAGTTCTTTCTATGAGTCTCAAATAGGAGTGCAGTTAACTACAATAGATAAGAAAGACTTAGTTGTTTCTTTTTCTCCCTTATAAGGAGATTGCAAAAGCCCTGAAATTGATATTTTCCATCCATTATGATTAATGCATAGAATTTTTTTATTCCTATGTATCTGTCCTTGTAAGGTCCTTTTTGTATGGTAGAAATGATTCTGGTGTGTGTAAATTTACCTGTGGAAATTGTGAAACATTAGTGTTTTTTTTTGGAAAAATTGGTCCCACTGGTAATCTGTTGCAACCTTCCATCACTCTAGTTAGAACATGAGCTGTCCAAGGCTTCCTAGTTGGATTCTTTCTTATTTGGGCCTCTCTCTAGGATTGCATCACATTTTCCCTCTAAATTTTAATTTATTTATGGTGCTATTATAATAGAATTGAAAATAATCTTTAGAATGTACCAAAAATAAGAAAATTATCATATAAAGAATAGAATAGTGTTTGATCATAGTTAAAACATAAAACCAAAAACAAGAAAAATTGCATATAATCTCACCAAATAAAGCTAGAAAGATCCCTATTCATCATTATGTAAAATTCTAGTTTTTTATTTTTTTCGTATTTTATTGAGATTTTTGTTTTATATCTAGAGATACTTACTGATTTTCTGATAGAGTTTACTGAATTATCCTTTGAGTGGTGTTGAAGCAGCTTTGTATCTTAACAATGAGTGGCAATTTATATTGCTAAGATATGCCCAAATAATTGAGAGTTTTTTTGTGTTAAATTTTTTTGTATATGCTTGTGCTACTTTTTATTCTGGGTATGTAAATTGTATCTTTTTTAATAATCAATTGCTTTCTGTAGTGTGATATTAATACTTTTTAATTAAGGTTCAAGACTATTTAGAGTAATGCTTACGAGGTCTTCACATTCTATTCATTCAACCTATTCCGCATGCACTGAAACAATGTGCAATCTTGTATTATAACATTTCCCAACAAAGATGGATCACAATAGGAAAGAAAAACTTCTATAGGCCCTAGCTTGGAGTCTCTTTGTGTAATGCTTGAAAAACACAAAAACAATAGGGTGTAACCACCTAAATTTGGTCTGTTCCAACTATGGACCCTATTTGCCCTGAGTATGATCATACCCTCAATTATGTCCAAATGACCCTGTTATTGCTTGGCATAATTCTTCAAATCAATTTAATGTCCTAGGTGATTTTTATCACTGAATTATATTAACTATTATAGCCATACAATTTAAATCAATTCAAACCAATTAAATCAAACCAA